>CM035425.1:148831481-149338981 GCA_020310875.1 Ceratopteris richardii | reverse complement strand
TCAAAATTTTTTTTGAACATTCTGAAGCGTCGCTTACGCGATGCTCTCGAATGGATGACGCATATGCGACGCTCCCCAGTTTGCCCACGTCGCACATACCGTCGCTAGCAAGCGACTTTCTTTGCGACGCACAGATTAGCGTCGCCTAAGCGACGCTCACTTGAGTTTGCGACGCACCCCGCCTAAAAATCCAAATTTCAAAAATACGACCGTCGCTTATGCGACGCTAGCGTCGCGTAAGCGACCGTCCCCGTAATTTTTTCGCTTCGGCTGCATCGCTATGCACCCCTATTTCTTGTAGTGCTCGTATCTGAGCTCTCGTAGGGGTAATTAGTGTTCAATTGTTGAGCCTACGATCGTGCAGTAGTTCCTACACTTGCCTCTGATGATCTAAGGCTTCGTCGGTCTGACTTACCTATATGTTTGCCCGATCTAAGGTTCATTAATTTTCTTCCTTGCACACTCAGTACACGCTCAGATCGTCAATGATTCTTTGTTATTACTTTCTTGATTCTTTTTAAATTTTCTTTAGATTCTTGTTTTGATGTATGCATCAGGAATTCGACTTTCTGTGGTACTTTGAGTTCTCGTTCCGTCAGGCTTATGTTCTTTCCCTTAAGTTTTCGTATCACACACCTTTATCTTTAGTCTTAGACTTGATAAATTTAAGTCTCTTATACTTGATGTGTTCCTATCGTCGTTAATCCACAAAGCTATCGTTTAGCCTAAGCTAAGAATTGACTGAGGGGGTTGAGTAATCTTCCAACCTTGAGTCAGCTTTTCTGGTTGCCCTTATGCCCAAGAAGCCGCGCTTCCCAAGCTTTATGCCCTTCACTGCCTTGCCTTGGATGCCCTTGATTGCCTTGCTAGACCTGCCAAAATTCAATGTTTAGACCAATTCACAATGGATGATCAAGCACTTGAGTTTATACACTTGTAAAGTCCCTTAACCTTTGGCAACTTTTTTCCCAAAGCCCCCTTTCTTTCCTAGTCCCAACTATGTCAACCTCAAAAATATCCTCTAAAAAAATCAATGTATTCTTTTTGAAAAAAAACAGTTGAGGTCACGTAGTACTTGTAAAGAGCTTTCTAACGAGCTATTAAACTCCAAAAACGGACTTCCGATGAAAAAGATATGACCGTTCAGGCCCTGGGGGGTGAAAACTCACAAACAGGTTTTTCTCCAAATATGAGCTAATGGGTCCCCTATGAGTCTAATCACCCAAAAATTTCCCAAAAATAGCCCCAAAATTGGCCAAAAATTGAAACCCTAAAATTTGCGTTTGGGGTGAGCAATCGCGATGGTCTGAGATGATCGCGATGGTCTGGGACCGTCGCGATGGTCTAGGCGAACCGTCGCGATGGCGTGTGCGTGAACCGTCGCGATGGTCTGAAGTGCACGGTCGTGATGGTCTAAATGTGAGCAATCGTGATGGTCGGGGTGAGGTGTCGCGATGGTCCGACTAAGAGAACAATCGCGATGGCGTCAGTTAACGGTCAACGTGAACCGTCGTGATGGTCCGATGTGAACCGTCGCGATGGTCACAGATGCGATGGCGTGAGCCAATCGTGATGGTCCAAATTTTGAATTGTCGCGATGGTGTAAGGGTCTCGTCGCGATGGCATGGCTAGTGAGCAATCGCGATGGTCTAGCTTACCACGTGGCACTATCGAGGCGATGGCATGGGCCAATCGCAATGGCGTGGGGTCGACAGGATCGTCACGATGGTCAAGGACCGTCGCGCTGGTTCAAGTGAACCGTCACGATGGTCACAGATGCGATGGCGTGAGCCAATCGTGATGGTCCAAATTTTGAATTGTCGCGATGGTGTAAGGGTCTCGTCGCGATGACGTGGCTAGTGAGCAATCGTGATGGTCTAGCTTGCCACGTGGCACTATCGAGGCGATGGCATGGGCCAATCGCGATGGCGTGGGGTCGACGGGATCGTCGCGATGGTCAAGGACCGTCGCGATGGTTCAAGTGAACCGTCGCGATTGCGCGAGACCGTCACGATGGTCCGGCCAATCGAGATGGTTCACAATCGCGGTGGTCTGAGCCAATCGAGATGGTTCACAATCGCGGTGGTCTGAGCCAATCGAGATGGTCCACCAAAGTGTGAATTTTTGAAATGCATCTGTGGATTCGTGCATACGCTTGTGTCGCCTACCTTGTGGTGTGGTCGCTTACCAAAATTACCGAACTTGGCAGACCATCGCGATGGTCTGACACACTCGGCAGATCTGTGACAGAAAGTGAAATTTTACCTTTTCCAAGCTTTCTTGATGCACTGGAGCTCTGTACCTGCAAGAAAACTCAAAAACACACAAGTACACACAAGCACAAAAGCTCTCTCTCTCTCTTGCACATGCACAAATAAGGGGAAATGAGGGGAATGGGTGGATATGGTGAATTTTCTGATTTTTTTGGAGATGAAGATGATGATGCGGTGATGAAGATGGAGTGTGGGGGAGGTGAAAAACACTAAAAACTAACTAAAAACAACAACAAAAATTGAAATTTTTACCTTCCAACGCCACTTCTTGCTATACTCTTACCATCACACATTCGTCCTAGACTTGATCCCCGGCAACAGCGCCAAATTTGGTGTTGCTCTAGCACAATGGTGAGAACCACGTTAAGAAGCTCCACCTCCTTAATGTCAATCCACAGAAGAGATAGGAGTGATATGAAGATCGTGAATGTGAGATGAAGTGAGAATGATGGTGAGAAGCATAGAGATGCACACACACATACACACACACTACGAAGAGACAAGCAAGACACAATGGAAGGTGAGAAATCAACTCTATTGCTCAAGAACACTCTTACAAGCTCAAAATAGCTCTAAGCTCTTCTCTACTCAAACAAGCTAACACTAAGTAACTCCAAAAATGAGCTCTCTAGCTCTTTTTATAGTTTCTAGACTAGTTTTGACCGGTTTCACATCTAGTGACCGACATAGTTAAAAAATAGGTCCTAAGTGCTATTTGAAGGGGTAAACGGTGTCTAAAAATAACCAAAATTGATATGCTCATTCTACCTAAGCTCCTCAAGCTCGAGGACTCCTCGGCTTGCACAAAATGGAACTATGGATTACAAAAAGGGTTTTTCTATGTTACATATGTTACAATAGTGATGAAAATCACTGTTGGAGGTTTTTGAAGAATATTTATAAAACATAAATCTTTGAGAAATTGATTCGACTGACTCCCTGCTCTATCTTTACATGCTTCCGTATCTTCTATGCCTCTGGCTACTGCTACTGCCAACATTCCGTAGTGGTGTAATTTCTTTCTGCTGCATTCAACTGTCTGCTCACGTAAGCTATGGGGAGATCTATATTACCTTCATTCATGGGTTGTGCTAACACACATCCTATGGCATAGTTGGATGCATCCACATGTACATGGAAAGGCTTGCTCCAATCCAGGGTTGTCAATATAAGTGCTGAGCACAAGCGTCGTTTAAGTTCATTGAATGAACTCTCACACTCATCTGTCCATTCAAACTTAGTCAAAAGAGAGTACAGAGGCTTGGCTATGATTGCATGCATGTGTATGAATTGTCTGTAATAACCACAATGACCCATAAATGCCTATACTTCTTTTACGTTGTTTGGTCTAGGTAGATCCACGATTACTTGCACTTTTTCTTCATCTGTCAAAATTCCATTCTTTGACACAATGTGTCCTAGAATTTTGCCTTGTTTGATCATGAAAACACACTTTTCTGGGTTCAGACAAACTTGATATTCTCAAAATTTGTCAAATACTTGTCTTAACTCTGGGATTTGTGTCTATCTTAGATTCGAATGAGCACATAGGTCATCGACATAAACTTCCAAATTCTTACGTAAGAATTCCTTAAAAACGTGACACATGAGTCGCTCGAAAGTGGCGGGTGCATTTGTGAGCCCAAATGGCATCACACAAAATGCGAATATGCCCCAATCTATGGCAAAAGCCATCTTGTGTTGATCTTCTAGAGCAATGGCTACTTGATTATAGCCTGAAAATCCATCAAGAAAACTATA
The DNA here is from genome assembly GCA_020310875.1 of Ceratopteris richardii. Taxonomy (NCBI): domain Eukaryota; kingdom Viridiplantae; phylum Streptophyta; class Polypodiopsida; order Polypodiales; family Pteridaceae; genus Ceratopteris; species Ceratopteris richardii. The sequence continues at coordinate 149,334,947 of CM035425.1, read as the reverse complement.
AACTTCCTTGCCTGTAACTCTTTCCAATAAATGTTCCGTGATAGGAAGAGGATAACTGTCTCTAATCGTGGCGGCATTAACTTTTTTAAGGTTAATACACACACAAAATTTTCCATTCTTCTTGGGCACAACCACGATGGGGGATACCCATTTGGTATGCTCAATTTCATAAATGAATCCTGCTTCTATCAAGCAGTCTATTTCTTCTTTAATTTTCGTAGCGTAGTTATCATTGTACGTGTATGGTTTCTGTTTCGTAGGTTTTGCATCTGGAGTCATAGGGATTCTATGAGAATATATATCTGGGCTACTCCTTTCAAATCTTTGTAACTCCAAGCAAACACATCTCTATATTCCCGCAATAGGGCAACTAATTCTTCTTCTTCTTCAGTCATCAAATCATGTCCTATGTAGGTACATTTCTCTTCTTCTCCTTCTATGGCAACTGTTATTTTTTTGGTTTTCTCTCGATTATCATATACTTCTCCAACATTGGCTTTTCTGTTAGGCATTCGTACCATGACTCTTCTATCTTCTATTTCATACTTCTTGAAGTTCTCGAGAACCTCAAACAAGGATTCTTCTTCTTCTGACATGGTTTCTTTCTTCTTTCTTTTCTTTCCTTCACTTTTGGCCGTCACTTGAGTGGGTAACCTCACATCATTCACAAGTTCTTCGTGCCTCTGAGGGTGAGCTTCTACTTCCTAGAAATATTCTTCATCTGATGCAAAGGGAGGGTCCATAATAATTGCCTCTAGATCAAAGTCACTTGCATCTTCAAATGTATCAGTGCTAGGTTCACGCTCTTCTGTAATTGAATCACACATGATTGGCTCTATTGTGAAGCCTGAATTGTCATAGCCATCCTCGTCACAGTGGGGTGTCCATTGTTCTTCATTGATGGCTACGTCCATAGTTGCTAATATTTCTGCCCAACCATGAGGCTCGAATTCTTCGTCTGGAAATACTACAGATGCGTAAGTTGGGTCTTGAAGAGTTCGTGGATGTTGTTCTGAACCTAAAGTCCTAGCTTCTAACCATTCTTCCTCATGTTTTGCTACTCTACACATCCATAGATGAGTATCCTCATGCAACCATGAGGGATCTGATTCCAATGAGTGTACTGATTCTGTTTCTTCCTGTGTCTTATGGATGGTGTTCCATTGTATTGGGGTTACATCTCAATGAGAATAGTCTTTAAGATTGACTTTGGTAGTCACTCCTAAATGTTGCAAGTACAAAGAGTTAGTTCCCCAATCTTGTACGATTTGCAATTGACGCATGAATGGTCGTCCTAAAATCATCTCGTAAGCATGATTTTTCCAAAATCAAAAATGGCAAAAGTATGCTCAAACTCTACACCACAAGTGGTGAGAGATATGCCTTCTAGTAAGCCTAATGGTTTTTCTATGTGTCCATCAACCATTTGTAGCTTCATCGTGGTAGGTCTTAATGTTGGCTTACCCCAATGTTTCCATAAAGTGGTGGTAGAAATGGTTACTCCGGCTCCTGAATCTAAGATGGCTTTAGTGGTGTAACCCTGATGGGTTATTGGAAGATAAGTGTTGCCTTCCTCTCCTTTGCTTACATCTCCAATTCTTTCTACGGGTATCTCTGGTACCTTCTTGTGTGTTCCTATCTGTGAGGGAGTAGTAGCAAGCTCAGGGAATTGATTTGCTACATGTTTCCATAGTTTTGGTTTAACCTTCAACAATTCCTCTAGAGTGAGGTGACACTATACTTTGGTGTTCTTTACCACTTCCGTGTTTCTAGGGATTACTGATTCTTCATTCCTTACTATTATCGTGGCTGCTCTCATGCTAATAGACTTGGCTTCCCAAGGTCCTGTGAACTGAAGTAATTCTTGCAAAGAATTGGATTCAAAACCTGTGTGTTCACTTTGTTGCTCTTCCTCTATATCATTGTAAATAGAGGGGATGTCTTGGGGAAATTGCTCCTGCAAGTCATCTATTTCTTGAATAGGAGGATGGGTTCCTTGTTCTTTTCTCCACTTCTCTTCTTGTATTTCTCTTAGAAATTCATGTGAATATCTATGTGTGGAAGACAGGTTGTCTTCACCCTTTGTATTTGGTACTTGAGACAGGGATGGTGCATTCCTTTCTTGGTTCTCAAAGTCATGCGGGTTCTTATGCAGATTCTTTTTCTCCTTGCTATCTATCAAGTATTCTAGCCTCTCCAGCACTCCTTGAAAATGTAATTTTGGTTTAGCCATGTTATTCCAATTAAGATAACGAGAGGCTTCAAACATCGTTTGTGCTAATTCTACCATCTTCATGCAAAGTTTTGTTCTCTCAATTTCTAAATCTGCTCAAGGGTAACTCTTGCTCATCTCAGCTATCTGGGGTCCTTCTTTTAATCTAGCCTGATATGCACGAAACATCATGTCTAGGTTTTCTGGTATGGGTTCCACTAGGACTGATCCTGGTCTTTGAGCTGGATTCTCCTGATTAGATTCTTGAGAAGTCAATTATAGGATTTTGGCTCTCGATTCCTTCAAACTTCCTTCCAACTCAGCTATCTTTTTACTCCACTTTCTCTTAATTCTTTCTCTAGAGTCTTTCCAAGATTTTGCCTTTTTACTACTAGACTCTCCAACTTCGCTAGTTTCTGCTATTTTCTCAGTGTTAAGCTGTTGATTCTGTAAGAGCGCCTGGGTTCTTGTTATTGCTTGGATAGGCATGTATGTAGGGTTGGATCCGTCTGCATTATGTACAATTCCTATCACGTTGATGGGTATCACATTTGAAGCATTAGCAGGGTTCTTGGGACAATCTTTGATTATGTGCTCTTTACCACAATCGGCACAAAAGCCTTGTATGTTATAATACTGTGACTGTCCTGCTATTGGAGGATGTGGAAAATCCTTTATGAAATGATCTCCTTGGCACCTAAAGCATGGTCCTCTTGGGCCGTGTGGTCTTTGTTGTCTAAATTGGGGTCGTGGATTAGGGTTCGTATACATCACATTAGCATAATCGGGCTCCCAACTAGGTTCCAATGGTGGACTATCGTATTGATATGCTTCCACGTGTTCTGGTGACTCCGTGTAATATGCGGGTGGACTATCTACATGAGTAGAGTCAAAACTGTTTGAGTTCGGGTCACTTTCTGTGATCAAGGGTGAAGAAGGCACTAAAGCCCTATTGAGGTTTTCTTCTGCAGCAACATATTTAACTGAGATGACATTCGCTGGTGGGGGTGGCTGCTTAGCTAAGACAGGTTGAGGTCTCTGTTGAGCCTGGTACGGATAGTTCTGAGGAGGACTATAGTAATGAGGCTGAGTATTATATTGACCTTGGTACCTACTTGGCTGCGGGTATGCTTGCAGGTAGTTCTGTCTTACTCCTTGTTTGTTGTATGGGCATTCTTGAGCTGTGTGATTCGTGTATTGTCTCTTAATTGTACATTATTGGCCACTAGGGTTGGCTTGCGGTTGTGATGCATTGGGACACACATTTGCCATATGATCACCACCACATGTGTAACAACACTTGTTTGTTGTCAACCTAGGCATCTGTTTACTAGAAACTCCTAGTTTCTAGGCCACTTTTTCTACTAGGTCCTCTATTGAGCTTGACAATTTTGAGGATGCTAGAGATGAACAATCTGAGTCCTTATAAACTTTTGAGAGTTCCAACTCATCTCCTAAGTTGTCCTCCATGTCTATACAAATTCTTACACATTGCTCTAGTGTTCTGGGTTCCTTCAGGTATACATAGGAGCGTAGCTTGGAGCTCAAGAGGCCATCTAAAAACAATGAGACCTGCTTGGCCTGTGAGGGTAGCTCTTGCATAGGACATCTTTCCACATATTGTCTAAACCTACGTCTTGCTAGTCTAACTGTTTCTTGAGGGGTCTGTTTGAAGCTATGAATCAACGAAGACGTATCATGCCCGATCCCACTTTTAGAGAATTCCGTGATGAATGACTTTAAAAAGTGATGGATATCTCTAAATTGCCTTTGTTGCAATGGTTGAAACCAAGTTAAAGCTGTGTTCTTTAACGTTAGTCCAAATGCATTGTATTGCGTGAACATGTCGTCTACTTGCTCTGCTCTTAGCACTTGCTTAAATTCAGCAACATGGTCATAGGGATCTCCTGTCCCATCGAAGTAGTTCTTCATTGACTTTACTAATTGAGTGGGTCTTAATATTCTTGTGTGTTCACGTGGTCTAGGTAGAGGAAAATCATCTCTACCACCTAGTATTCTAGGTTCTCTTTGTCTTTCCGCTCTATCTATGTCCGTGGTTGTTCTATCTCTCCCTATGGGATGATTGAAACTTACTTCAGGACTCTCTTTGTTTTTCTCTCTTTGAGTGCCATGGGCTGAGGATGTTGCTGCCCCTTGTTGGCTCGCGTTTACGTTTGCTCGAGATGGAGGGAAGACTACTTCGCCTCTCCATGTGTAGGTATTTCTTTGCGTTGTTTGGTACCACAAATACTCCTTCCAAAGCATCATCCAGGTATACAACCTTTCCAGGTGTATCTGGGTCCTTGAATTCGTAAATCATGATGGTGCCTACCTCACTCGGTTGTTCCATTCTATACCTCCAAAATGCTTGGTAAGTTTCTTTATTCAGAAACAACTCTATGCTTCTGTTATCATGAGGGATCCACTATGGGATTAGTACTCTTGTTAGTACAGATTTCCCTCTAGGTGTCCTAGGTTCTTCTAATGGTTCTTTTCCTTGGGCTCTCGCTTCCGTCTCTAACTGAATTATGCCAAACTCATTAGTATTATTTGGCTGAGGAGTTACAATGTACATTGTTCCTTCTTTGTCTATGTATGCGTCTCTCTCGAATTTCACCACTGGACATTCCAATCCAATGGGTTGTTCCGGATTATGCATTTGCACCACTTGTCTTCGCAAAACATCCTCATAGATGCGAGCACGTAAGCGGTTGGTTCGGAGAAATTCTAACTGAGTTCTATAGGGTCCTTCTGGTTTTTTCAAATATGCTATGTTTGACCCTCCTTCTGGCCTTTCTGTGGCACTCTCTGAGGTTCATGAATTTTCTTTGTGGAACTCTCTGATCGACAATGGTTCTTTGTTCTTTATTGCTTTTTTCTTTTTAAATGCCTTTAAGTTCTTGTCTTGTCTCAATGTATACGTTAGGAATTGACTTTCCGTGGTACTTTTGAGTTCTCGTTCCATCAGACTTCAATTCTTTCCTTTAGGTTTTTGAATCACACACTTTTACTCTAGTCTTGGACTTGAAAAATTAAGTCTCTTGAACTTGAGGTGTTCCTATCGTCGTCAATCCACAATGCTACCGTTTAGCTTAAGCTAGTAATTGACTTAGGGGGTTGAGTATTCTTCCAACCTGAAGTCAGCTGCGTTGAGTGCTCTTATGCCCAAGAAGTTGCACTTCCCAAGCCTTGCGTTCTTCACTGCCTTGCCTTGAGTGCCCTTGATTGTCCTTACTAGACCTGTAAAATTCACTATTAGATCAATTCTCAAATGGATGATCAAGCACTTGAATATATACACTTTTAAAGGTCCCTTCCCGTTTTGCCCAAAATTTCAATGCCCCCTAGTCCCGAAGATGGTCAACGTCAATTTATCCTCTCTAAAAAACAACTTCTTCCTTTTGAAAGCTCTCTAACGAGCTATAAAGCTCAAAACACGGACTTTGGATGAAAAAGATATGAGCCCTCGAGGGTGAAAATTAACAACCAGGTTTTGCTCCAAATATGAGCTAAGGGGTCTCCTATGAGTGCAATCACCTAAAAATTTTCAAAAAATAGCCCCAAATTTTCCCAAAAAATCAAACCCTAAAAATTGCGTTTGGGGTGGATAATTGCGATGGTCTGGGACCGTAGCAATGGTGCAGATGAATCGTCGCGATGGCGTGGCACGTGAACTATTGCGATGGTGCAAAAATGAACCGTCGCGATGGCTCGATCGACGAACAATTGCGATGGTGTTGATCAACGGTCAACGCAACAATCATGATGGCGTGAGCCCATCGTGATGGTCACGAGGCGCGATGGCTTGAGCCAATCGCGATGATCTAATTTTGAGTTGTCGCAATGGCATACCTGGTATCGTCGTGATGGTTTGGCTTGACACATGGCTGTATCATCGCGATGGCATGAGCCAATCGCGATGGCACGTCGCGATGGCTCAAGTGAACCGTCACGATGGCTTGAGACCGTCGTAATGGTCCGGCCGAGCCATCGCGATGGCGTGAGCCAATCGCAATGGTGTGACACAATCACGATGGCGTGAGCCAATCGCGATGGTCCACCAAAATGCAAATTTTCAAAAAGCAAATGTGGATTCCTATGTGCGCAAGGCTCGCCTACACGTTGGTGTGGTCGCCTACCTCAAATTCCGAGTTTGTCAGACCATCGCGATGATCTGACACAGTCGGTAGATCTTGATGAAAAATGGATTTTTTTACTTGTAGGCAGCCTTCTAGCTGCTCTAGAGCATTGTACCTACAAGCAAACTCAAAAACACAAATGCACATGCAAGCACAAAAGCTCTCTCTCTCTCTCGCATGCACAAATGATGTACTTTTAATCATTGTTTTATATGTTGATGATATGTTGTCACTGGTCCTAATGAAAAGTGTATTGTTGAATTTGAGCCTGATTTGCATGCATCTTTTGAGATGTTAGATTTGGGGCATTTACATCATTATTTGGGCATTTAGTTTATGAAAGTTTATGGGGGGAATAGCTTTGTGTCAAACAAAATATGTTGACACATTATTGCATCATTTTGGCCTTGAAGATTGCAAACCTATTGCCACTCCAAGAGAGAAGGTTTATACATTGTTGAGGTGTCAAACTTTGGCAAGAGATTAAACACATCTTTTGCTACTTGAGTGGTATTTGACTACTTGGATTGTTTTATCCTAAGGGGGGATTATTACTACAAATATACATGATTTTTCTAAATCTTACAAGGCTAGTTACTATGACACTTATGTTTCCACTAGTGGTTTTGCTTCATGCTTGATAGCTCATGTATATCTTGGTTGATCAAGAAGCGTCCTATTGTGGTCACTTACAATTGTGAAGCTAAGTAAAGGGTAGCTTTCATAGTGATTGCTGAGTGAATGTGTCTTAGATGCCTCTTGGCTAATTTGGGAGTTGCTCAATCTTTTGTGTTGAGATATCAAGCTCAACATGTGATGATCGAGGATGACACGTATCACTTTTTCATTTCTCTGACATGTATAGTGGTCATGCTGATATATGTCAGGGATAATTTAGTGAGCTTTACTAGTGATGTCACACTTTTGTCTTGCCAACTCACTCATTCGTGGACATTGGGTTTTTCCTTATGTACCGTTCTTTATATATTGCACTAGTTGTATTGTTGTATTAGGGCATTCTTGTATATTCCTTTTATATAGAAGAAGAAGAAGAAGATCCTCCTTCCTTTCCTCAATCTGTGTGTGTGCTCCTCCTTGATTGTGAGAGTGTGTTAGTGAGCTCTCTTCCTTATCTTCTCCTTGTGACATGGTACCAGAGCCAATGTGGATGTACAGAGCTCATGGAGAAGGTTGACAATGAAGAGTATGCGAGAAGGCATGGAGAAAGTGCGATTCACAAACAACCTCAGATTGCTATGAGAATTGGCATGAAGGTAGAAGGCATCAAAAATATTTTTGTGAGGTTATCCCTTTAGGATCACTTGTTTTTCTATTTTGAAGCCATCTCGACCTCTACTTTGAGCCCACAAGTTGGGGCCCATGGAAAAATGAGGTTAATTTATAAAACTGTAACGTGTGTTCTATTCGACAACACTCAAATATTCCAGATCTAGAATTTCAAGCAATTAAGAGTACTGGTGATACACAAAATTGTGCTTTTATGAGATTGAACTGCATGTCATAGTGTGATAGTATTCAAGTAGAGGTATTGCTTCTAGTGTTTTTGTACCGTTAAAAATTGTTGTAGAAATGACAAGTGCAGAGGGAATGAGTCAACTTATGAGAAATAAGCTAGACAAGAACAACTTCCATGCTTCGAGATTCAGAATGATGAATTTTTTGATGGGAAAAGGCTATAGGAAGTATGTCGAAGGAGAGAACAAAAATACTCCACAGTTACCAGAGAGGAATCTGACTACAGACCAGTTAAGAGCATATGAAGAATGGAATCAAGGAGCATGAAAGTTAATGTATTGGCTACGTGTTAACATACAGGATAGCATGATTGGGCACATACAGGATGCCAAGACTCCAAAAGAGGCTCCGAACAGTTTGGTCACATTGTATGAGATCAATACAAAGGCATGGCAATTACAACTCAAGAACGAGCTGCATACACTAGAGAAGAAGGGCATGTCGATAAGTGACTACACCCTGAAAATCAAAAGCATATGTGGGTCACTTGCATCTATTGGAATGAATGTAGATGATGATGATAAGGTGGAAGTGTGCCTTCATGGTTTAGGAGCTGCATATAAGCAGTCCAAAACTTCCATTCAGATTAGGGAAAACATTCCAAATTTTGTTGATCTTGTGTCGGTGATTATTGAAGAAAAGAATCTTGGTGACAACTCAAATTCCCAAGGAAAACCTAGTTCTAAGTAGGTATTCTACCCTGATAGAGGAAGAGGCAAAGGTAGAGGTTTTGGAAGTGGAGGAGGAAACAATAACTTAGAGCAAGGGCAACATCATAACCATGCAAGAGGTAGAGGACATTTTCAAGGTAGTAGGATCCAAAGAGGCCACAAAAATTTCAACAGAAATGATTCAGGTAATTGTTGGCAGCAGTCAAGGCACCCAAGGACTCACAAGGCAAGGAAGTCAAAGAAGGGAGTCGGAGCAAGGCACAAGCAGACAAAGTAGTCAACGAAGATCTGGCAAGTAGGCCATATAATTTTTTCCAATCAACATTAGCTTAACAGTGATTCTCATCACTAACAATCATTGTAAATACCATTCCACCTTTTTATAGCTCCATTTTGTGCAAGCCAAGGAGTCCTTGAGCTTGAGGAGCATTAGAAGTAGCTACCTATATTTTTTAGACTCCGTTTGAGCCCTCAAATAGGCCCTAGAACCTAATTTTTAACTAGGCCAGAGACTAGGTCCGAACAGGGCCAAAACTAGTCAAAAAACTATAAAAAGAGCTAGAGAGCTCATTTTTGAGGTTAGCTTGTTGTAGAATTGAACTTGTAAGAGCACTTTTGAGTAATCTAAAAGAATTCCATTGTCTCTCTCTTTGTTCTTGCCTTGTGTGCGCATGTGTGTGTATGTGTGTGCATGTTTGTGTGCTTCTCACTCACACATTTGTGCCTTCACTTGCTCGAGGTCTTCATACCATCCTCATGTCTTCCCGGATTGACATTAAAGGAGGTGCTACTCATCACTGAGCTACACCAAATTTTGGCGCCATTGCTAGGATCGAGCTTTGAGGACGAGCCTGTGATGGTAAGATGTAGAGTTGAGGCGTTGGAATCATAGGTATTTCCTTCACTTTTATCTATTTTCTTTTGTTTTCTTCACCATCTTCATCACCACCATTATCATCACCATCTTCCAACTCCATCTCCATCATCGCGACATTTTCCGCTTTTTGGTCATATCACCATTACCCACACCGTTCCCCTCATTTCACTTGTGAGAGAGAGCGAGAGAGCGTTTGTGTGTGTGTGCTATTCTGTGTTTTCTGAGATTTTTTGCAGGAATCAGCATTCCCAGCAGCTGCACCAGCTTCAGCAGGTACAGATTTTTGACTGTGCAGGTCCCGAGGCATTGACCTCTGCCAATCGCGACCGACAAAAAAATTGATCACTTTGACAAACTAAGTACACAACCATGATGTGCATGCCTAGAGCTTCTCAAATATGTGTTTTAAAATTTTGAAAATCCTCTCTTTTCTATCAATCGCGATTGACAAACGATGACGGACACTTGCCGACGGCTCTGTCAATCGTGACCGACCCGTCAATCGCGATCGACAGAGTCAACGACTGATTGACCACGATCGATAGAATTTACGCGTGCCACGTGTCAATCGCAACTGACCCATCAGTCGCGATCGACCCATCAATCACGACCGACAGCCCTGACGGACCTGTCAATCGTGACTGACCCAGTCAACGACCGATTGACCATGATCGATAAAATTTACGCGCGCCACATGTCAATCGTGACCGACCCATCAGTCGCGATCGACCCATCAATCGCGACCGACAGCCCCGATGGACGTGTCAATCATGATTGACCCAGTCAACGACTATTTGACCACGACTGATAGAACCCTCGTGACGGACCTGTCAATCACGATCGACCCATCAATCGGGATCGACAGAGTCAACGATCCTTTGACCACGACAGACTGAATTTTCGGGCCATGTGTCAAGCGTGATTGACCCATCAATCGTGATTGACAGCCACGACGGACCTGTCAATCGCGACCGACACGTCGATCACGACTGACATATCAATCGCGATTGACAAACCACTCGATCGTGATTGACGGGCAAATTCGGCCATTTTTTAGGGCAAAGACATTTGGTTAATTTTGGCAATTATTTGGGAAATATTAAAGTATATTAGAGCATTGTGAGGCCGCTACACAAGTAATTCGAGAAATCCTGTTTGCCTGTTAGCCTGTTTGAACCCTGTTTTAGCCCCAAAACCCTGAACTGGCATAACTTTCTCATACGAAATCCGTTTGCTGTGATTTTTGTCTTGTTGGAAAGCTCAATATTATTAGATATAGTATTTTTAAAGTGACCATACCTAGGGGGAAGAAAACTGAGGGATCTTTGGGATTTTTTTTCATAAAGCCAAAGAACAATTTGATCTCTGAATTGCATGAATGAAAATGGTTTGTTGTGTCAATTTAAATCAAATCTTGAGCTAACTTTGGGACTTTTACAGGTCGATTGAGAGTGTTAAAGGGGGAATCTAAGCAAGAGTAAGTACAAGCTCGGGAACATGCTCCTGGGCACACAAGGGCAACCAAAGAGAGAAACCAAAGGTTGGAAATTCTCAACACCCTCTGTCAATTCCTAGCATAGGCTAAGCGCGGATAGAGGTTTTGATCAATTAGGGTTACGTTAAGCACACGAGTCCAAGAACTCTAATCAATCAAGTGCAAGAATACAGAAATTCCATTTGCGAAAGTACCTGAGTGGGCTAAGACACTAGTGCCAATATTGACATACGGGCCTAAACATCCAATAGTAAACACTCAAGATAGGGAGATAGTAAAAGCCCAAAAATACCAGATCATGGCAGGGAGCATGTACAAGCATACCGATCAAGGAATATTAGCCTGTTGTGTGGAAGAGGATGAGTATGCTAAATGGTTGCAATTAGCACACGTAGGTGCATTAGAGCAACACTACTCAAGGCAAAGAACCCTGCAGACACTAAGGAGGCTCGGAGTGCATTGGCCAACTATGGAAGCAGATGTCCATAAGATGTGTAAAGAATGCCCAGTCTGTAGTATTAAACCACTTGTGGAGCACGCTACATTGTATCAAGTGGCTTTAATACCAGATTGGAGTGAACCATTAGTAACCTTCCTGAGGACTAAAACATTCCCTCCAGACATGACTTTGGCTAGGCAACGAAGTTTAGAACAAGAAGCCCTAGACTACTCACTCATTGGTGATAACTTATACAAGCGTGGCAAAGATGTTTACCTTAGATTATGTGTCCATGAGGGTGAATATCTCAAAATCTTGGAAACTACTCACCAGGGTGTAGCAGGAGGACATTTTGGACCAGATCGGGTGATCAAAGCAATACTATTTGCAGGTTTGTGGTGGCCAACCCTTTACATGGATGCACATACCTATGTGAAGAGGTGTGAGGTCTGTCAATGAACTCAGTATCCTATACGTAAGGATGAGATGCCACTCAAACCTATGATGGGTGGACGTGCATTCTCTAAGTGGGAATAGACTTTGCAGGTCCTATTAATCCCCCAGCCAAGGGTTCACATGCTGAATATATCACCGTTGCCACAGACTATTTAACCAAGTGGGTAGAAGTGAAAGCCACTACAAAGAGTGATGCTCAAACAACTGCTAAGTTCCTATTTGAGAATGTGTTCACCAGATACGGGCTACCTATCGAGCTAATAAGTGATAGAGGCACTCACTTCTTGAATGAAGTTATTGAAAATCTTCTCCAAGAATTCTTGGTAGTACATAGAAGTCTGCCCCTTATCATCCACAAGCTAATGGGCAAGCTGAAAGCACCAATAAGATTCTATGCAACGTGCTCACCAAATTAGTGAATAATAAGCGCTCTGATTGGGACAAACAACTACACCATGTTGTTTGGGCATACCGAGTTGCCTATAAAACGGTACTCCAAGCCACACCCTTTCAGATGGTATTTGGCCAAAATGCAGTGCTACCATTGGAATTCTTGATACCTACCTTGAAAGTAGCACAGGAGCATGAGTGGACGGGTCATGAACTCTCTTCGAGAATTTTTGACCTTGAACGATTAGGTGAAACAAGACTAAGAGCAGCGGCAGGAATATATGCAGCTAAGAAAAGGCAGAAGGCGTACTTTGACGCCCATGTGAAGGATAAAGGCTTGAAAACAGGAGACCTAGTCCTAGTCTACACTTTGAAGCAACATGCACGAAAACTAGAGAAGAGAGGCTATGGACCCATGATTATCAATAGGATCTCCACAAGTGGAGCAGTTTCAACTAGCTAGACTTGAAGGTGATGTTCTTCCTAGTTACATTAGCGGATGTAGAGTCAAGTTATATCAGGAACCTCTCACAGAAGAGATGTTGAATCGACTCAACACTGCAAAGAAACGTAAAGAAGAGGAAAAGAGAATTCGAGAAGAGGCACATGCAGAAGCACTGGAACGAATCCGAAGGATGAAGTTGAGAAGACAAGGTAGAGATCAGCCTAGGACAGATGACTATGTGCACCCAGGATATCACATGGCTATGTGTGAAGTTTCAGGTATTAGCTCTCATAGAATAATTGATTGACATCCTTTTGTAACCTTAGAGATAGGACAAGGAAAGAGTACAAGAACTGTAAGGGGCTTGATTGACTCAGATGCAGCCACTAGTGCTGTTAAACTTTCCTACTGTCGAGAATTAAACTTAAATGTCAATCCTGTGGAAGCATATCTCATAGGATTGGGAGGTGTGGAAACCCCTTGCATGGGCGAGGTGGAACTTCCCCTCTACATTCAGGATGTTTTACTGATAGTTAAAGTACTAGTGTGTCAAGATGAGGATCTCACTGAGCCTCTTGTCTTGGGTCAAGACTAGATCTATGATCATGCAGTCAACCTAAATCTAAGAAGTGGACTTCTTCAGGTCTGGGTAGATCGGAACCACATTACACTTGAGCTAGAAAATGAGGCACTCAAGGAACTAGGAAAGGCACAAACTCCTGGTTCTTCCAGGAGTACACATGAAGATGACCATGCCATTCTTGTCCAAAACTATGTGATGCAGAGGGATGATCGTCTCAACAAAGAAGTTAAGGATACAACGGAACTCCGTTCTTTTCCAAGGGCCATAGGGATACGACAACCAAAGGCAGATCAAATACAGAAGAAGCAGATGACTCATGCTCGAAGCCAAAAGAAAGTACGAAGTAATGTATCTCAGCCACCAAAACAAATGTGGGTGCAGAAAGGCGAGCATCATGGTGCGGTCAAGTCACAACCAGTGGCTCAACTTCATATTAGTGATCAATTATAGGACACTAATAAGAAGTGTTTCAAACATTCTCCTACAAAAGTAAAATCTATCTGGGTACCTAAGAATTCGATGAAGGTTGATCCACAATCAAGACAAATTTGGGTGCCTAAGGCTTGCTTACAGGCTCAAATAGCCACACAGAGACCACACCCTGTACAACATGGTTCACTCACTAGAACAGCTGATACTCACTCTTATACATCATGCACGAACACATATTCACCCATGAGCACGAGTAGAAGCACTTGTAAATGGGTCCCTAAAAAGCCTAATTTCCAAGCAGACACTCTTACATAGCCCTCCAGAGTCTCCACTGAACCAAAACCGAAAGCCATCCTCTGTGTGTGGCAACCCAAATTTTGTAATAGACCCCCGAACCCCACTTGTAATTTCATCTCCATCTACTAACTGAATCATTCCCACATCGCATCTTTCCATTTAGCTCATAGGACTAGTCATGCACTAACTACACACACAATCATCGAGCACTCGCTGACATACTAACCTATCACTACGCACTCATGTTAATGTTGTAACGGGGACAAAAATGGTTCTACCTTGTCCATTACAATGTTAACACCTGCTTCTATATTCTCAAAGAAGCAGCAAGCAAGCAGTAACATGGCAGAAGCAGGAGGTACCAGTTCCCAGGGAGGATCTAGCGGCCAGATAGTGGACATTGAAACCCTCCTCCTCGAACCACAACTCACTGAGAGGCCTCAAGAACTCAGAGCAGTACATGTGCTGCCCATTCAAAATCCTCTGCAAGGGCACACATCACAGGTTGGCAAACATGCACACTGGTTCAGTGATGTTGTAGGACCATTGGGTGAAGGCACTTACTTTTGGGAATCAGAGATTGAATTTAATGGCAAATGGGGAAGATACCATTTCTTCACCGAAGAATTTGAGAAGTATCAGAATGCTGAAGTAATGAGATCTGTCTGGACCAGTGCGGGCTTGGATAGTTATTTCAGGGCACTCTTACCCAAGCCTGATTTCTTGCATTGTTCTTACCAGATCAGCACCATCACCCCTAACAGAGCAAAGGGAGGCGATAGTACATTTGTGCTACCCTCATTAACACCATGCCATGAGCTTAAAAGATTCAAACTGACCCTCAATCTAGTACGGGAAGCTTTGGAAATGAACGACATGCACATCCCCACAGAGAAGGAAACTCTGGTCCCTAGACGGATGAAACATAAAGATCTTAACAAATTAAAGGATATGGTCGCTATGACACCAACCATCGCTCTCCACCTACGTATAGTCATGCAACATTTTGCCTTTCCAGCACAGGAGCAATTCACCATGCCACCCAAAAGAATTTGGTTTAGCCTATATTTATCGGAAACAGAAAATCTCACAATCAACCTCCCACACTGGATCATCGATCAAATACACTTAGCACATCAACGTTGGAATAAGAAACATAAGAATGTGCTTCATGGATGTTGTGCACTGACAAGGATAATTTATGGATGCTTAGCATATGATGTACCTATCCAAAGAGCCCTAGTGTGGTCCCGAGCCCAGGAATTCCAGAGACGGCTATCAACAACAGGGCCACCTTCGAAGAAAATGAGGGGTTCAGTTCAAATACCTTGTGCACAAGCAAGGGGTGCCACCCTCACACCAGAGGTCACACCACCTCAGACAAGATGTGTCCAACCATTTACGATTCGCCTTCCCAGACAGAGTGCAGAAGGAACAAATTTAGTTTTCCCTCCGATTCCCTGCGACCTGGAATTTCCCCAAGGCTACACTCTGGATGATCTGACAGACGAGGAAATTGCCCGAATGATTAACGAGTCTAATCTTGAGACAGAAGAAGCACAGACACAAGGCCCACAACCTAACATAGTGACTTCTGTTCCTATCCAACCAGAAGTAGTGGAAGTAGAAGAGAATGAAGAAGAGACTGATGAAGAAGGCGAAGACGAGGAACATGATCAAGACTATGAAGAAACGCCAGGACTAGCAGGTGCCCCAGCCTATTCAACACAAATAAAAAGGTTGTATGAAACTATGAAGAGAGTCCAAGAACATCACAAGCTGTCATTGGAAACCAGAAAGATGATCATAAGTCAGATGTTAGCAGAAGAAGGTGTGGACGACATGTTTATTGAATCCATGAACCTGCACGCAGACGCACTGGGCCTGGATGAAGCCATTCATTCAGCTATGACCTATATTAATCGCTTTGAGAAATGAGTGCCTACCCATCCCATGCGCTCCGGCAAGCAAATCCACATAGACACATCAGCACCAGGAGATACCACGCTTACAGAAGAACATCAGGCGACACCACTATCACCACACTCCTCACCGATCACTACACAATTCACTTCACCACATGACACTACCACGCCACCTTCCACTATCACCACATACGTCATGGGAATTCCTCTCTCTCTCCAGGTATCCAATTCGGAGGAGTTACCATGCCCACACTCACAACATTATTCACAAACATCACATCCACCCCACCCACTGTCCCCATCTACACCATCACTCACACTGTTGACACCATGGAAATATCACCAGCCACAGCACCACTCCCTCCATACACACAACCACAATCTCCCATACCCCCTCCACCCACATCACCACTTGTTTCAACCTCATTCACGATTCCTTTTCACTTCCCCATCCCCCCTGCATCCTCTCCTTTCCCCGCATTCTTCAATGTAAATAATGTATTTTCTACTTTACATCAATGTGTGTGTCAACTATAGAGCGAATATCAGAGTCTCGAAGATCGCCATAGGCAATTAACTACGGACCATCAACATCTACAGAGGTGGATTGCAAATATAGAAGAAGAAAACGCTGACCTCAATCAACACTACACCACTCTCGAATAGGCCCATCAAACCCTCCTTGAGACACCCCAATCATCCACATCCTCAGATGTCAAACAACTCGAAGCGTTACTCGAACTCTACCAAACTGACAATCTTAGGGTTCGGCGTAATTTGACCCTCCTCAGAAAACACATGGCTACCGCCCTTGAAGAGAACAAGCACCTGCAAAAGCAAAACGAAGAAAATCTAGAAGCCGCAATGGAAGGCTCCCCCCACGAGATCGACCCAGAACAATTTAAAGCAGTTCCCTCAAATACAATGAAGACAATCTTGGAAAGCTTGCGGATTTGTTGGAAGCCCATGATGATATGGAAAAGGAATGCGATGCACTGCGCCGCCAACTCAGGAAACAAGAGGAATACAACCCAAGGTATGAACGACAACCTTCTCCAATAATAGAACCAGAGCCAGATGAATTGGTGCCCATTGAGGTGGATGAGTCATATGAGGAACCATATGTTCCTATGCCGATGTCGGGCGGTCAGCAAACCTCGGAAGGAATGGACACCCTGGAAGTTGAAGCACCCGAATGGCTTCAAAAACTCAAAAAGATAGCTAAAACCCATGAAGATCGAGTGGCAATCCAAATCCAATCAATGGCTAAATTGGAGGACACTATCATAAACTCAGAATACTTCCGGAACATGTCACACCACCGATGCATCGGCACTAACGATGATCAATACATGCCATATTGTGTACTTTTGGCTGACTACAATGCAGAGATTCAACGAAGATGTGGCAAAGCCCCGACTTTCGCCACTCAATTTGGTCCTGATGATCTACCCGAATGGGATAAACAAGGGTCAACCTTTCAACCCACCTGGAGGATCCGTCTTCTCGAGACCTATCCCGAAATGGTTCGTACCTGGAATAACATGCCACTATTTATAAAATATAACCCATGCTACGTTCCAGTCCTCCGTAGACACACCTGGCCCAAGTTTGCAATTGTTGTCAAGAACGTCAAAGGCTGTGCAAGTTGGTTGAATTATGTCTATCTAGCACCTCCAAAAGGCCCTCCCTCTATTGCTTATATGATATCTACCATCCATCACTGGAGCCTTCGACTACGGAACACCCCTGACGTGATGGAACATATGTGCATGAAAATCTTTGAATTGATGCTGATCACATTCAGAACATTCAAAAACATCAAAGACCCACATTTCTCAGGAGTTGGCTTCACTGTAGGCAACCTAGACCTGGTATATGACATGAGTACCACCCCCTCAATCAAGGTAATAAATGCCTGGCACGCAAGAATAAAATACCTCCCAGCTTGCTTCAAGCAAACTTTCGAGGATATGTTCGTCACAAGGTTTTGGGAATATCACTCGGAAATATTCGTACCCAGGCCCTCACATCTCCTCCAACTATTTGCTGTGGAGAGGACCATACACTCAGATGAATTGCGAGTGCCACATCCGGACGTTCCAGGTCCAGTGGATTGGGATGCATTGTTAACAGACCTAGCACAGGGGCTGCGACTAGAAGAACACCACCTTGCTTCAGATGTGGTTCAATACTATGTCCAACACTCAGCTAGACAAGGGTCTGTCAGGGACGACAGACGCGAGAGAGGGGGGCTGTTGGCAGCAGTCAAGGCACCCAAGGACTCACAAGGCAAGGAAGTCAAAGAAGGGAGTTGAAGCAAGGCACAAGCAGACAAAGTAGTCAACAAAGATCTGGCAAGTAGGCCATATAATTTTTTCCAATCAACATTAGCTTAACAGTGATTCTCATCACTAAAAATCATTGTAAATGCCATTCCACCTTTTTGTAGCTCCATTTTGTGCAAGCCAAGGATTCCTTGAGCTTGAGGAGCATTAGAAGTAGCTACCTATCAATTTTCATATTTTTTAGACTCCGTTTGAGCCCTCAAATAGGCCCTAGAACCTAATTTTTAACTAGGTCGGACACTAGGTCTGGACAGGGCCAAAACTAGTCAAAAAAACTCTAAAAAGAGCTAGAGAGCTCATTTTTGAGGTTAGCTTGTTGTAAAATTGAACTTGTAAGAGCACTTTTGAGTAATCTAAAAGAATTCCATTGTCTCTCTCTTTGTTCTTGCCTTGTGTGCGCGTGTCTGTATGTGTGTGCATGTTTGTGTGCTTCGCACTCACACATTTGTGCCTTCACTTGCTCGAGGTCTTCATACCATCCTCATGTCTTCCCGAATTGACATTAAAGGAGGTGCTACTCATCACTAAGCTACAGTAATGATAGTAAAGGATGCTTGAATTGTGGTAAACCTGCACACTTTGAACGTGATTGCAGGTTGAAGAATCAAAATAACAGAAGTGTTGGGCGGTTCTTGTGCAGAAAGGGACTTGAGTATTTGTAGGAGAAGTAAGAAGAAGAAGAAGTGAAACACAGACATTGAAAGCTTCTGTATATTGATTACAAAGACAAAGTGCAATGATGATGTATAGAACAAGACCAATTGTTCTTTGTGTGGGGTGCGTAAATCCCAAATAGTACACACACACACACACACAAGGTTACAAGATACCCAAAGTTCCTTATGCCGCCAACCTTCTCTGCACCATATGTAATAAAGTAAGCCTATGATCCAAGGGTCTGGCCGGTTCAGACAGATCTGAAATCGGACACCGTTTGGTCATCCGTGTGTATGACCAAAGATCTCGAGTTTAGACTTACTAGGAGGTCTTGTGCTCTTGTGAACAAGTGATCCACTTAGCTTAGTGGTTAAGTCTCAAGGATGTGAAGGAGGAGGTCTTGGGTTCAATCCCCATGAGGTACATGGGAAGAGTATTTTGCCCAAAGAGCTCTAGAACCTTCTAGAAGAATCCACTGGACACTTGGCGCACATGTAGTTACATGGCTGACACTTGGATGATTAGCATCCACCTGCCCAAGAAGGCAGTCCCCTGGAGAGAGCTATATATAGAGGCATTTGGTTGGGAGGAGAGTCATCTCTCTAGCATGTGGTGGTCGTAATCTTCGTTCTATTGCATTGGAAGGTTCTAGAGCTCTTTGGGCAAAATACTCTTCCCATGTACCTCATGGGGATTGAACCCAAGACCCCTCCTTCACATCCTTGAGACTTAACCACTAAGCTAAGTGGATCACTTGTTCACAAGAGCACAAGACCTCCTAGTAAGTCTAAACTCGAGATCTTTGGTCATACACACGGATGACCAAACGGTGTCCGATTTCAGATCTGTCTGAACCGGCCAGACCCTTGGATCATAGGCTTACTTTATTACACCATACCTCCACCCTCTCCAGTAGTTTGCTCTTATGCACACCTTGCACTCAAGCTTCCAATAGGGTATGAGAAAGGGACACCTTCTGTCGATGTGCACACCTCCTCAATGCTACCTTGTGCCTTGTTTGCCTTTCTCACTAGTTCTCTGCACTCCCTCTCTGCACACTAGATCCCCCTTCATGCACACTTTGATCTCACGTGCTTCTCTGTGTTGCACACCTTCAATGTCCCTTGTCTTCTCTCTAGTGTAGACTATGCGCTCACTTGCTTAGTCTAACTCCAAGAATAATGCTCATTCCTTGTTGTGAGTGTCGATTCCCTTATGTACATCACTCCTAATTGACACTGTATCTTGGTGCTCACTTTGATGTCCCAAGAATTATTCAAATGTGTACAACCAATGACTCCCTATTTTGTCCTGTAGTGACTTTAGGAGAAAAACAAAATTTTGAATGGGGGGCCCTACATACACTTTTGCATATTACTTCCCTCCATATGCTTTCACTTTTGCCTTCATTTCTTCAATATGTGTGCCTAAGGGAGGGTTCACCTGAACCTTTCAAACACTTCAAAACCCTTGAAAACCTTACAGAAAGACAATCTGCAACCTGCACTAAACTTTCTGCAAAACCATAACCATTGTGAATAAATTGTTTGTGCACTACCTATGCACCTTGACCAACTTGAGTTTGACCACTTTGACTTTCACTAGCTTGACTTTGACCACTTTGACTTTGATTGGCTCAACAGTTGCCCACCACCTAATGGGCTCTCTATCCCAGAGAGCTAATAGCCAAACCATGAGCAGATAGGTTCACTGTGATACGTGTTGTGCAAAATCTTCAAAATGACAATTAAGCAACCATCAAATCCACCAGGATCATGAAAGAACAATCCCAAGGGAAGAACCAAAACTGGATACTAGCTCACAGAAGAAGCAAAAACTGGATAATGGAGGGTAGAAAGGAAAGGCAAGAGAGGTTTAAAGGGCTAAGAAGGATACAAAAAGGATAGGGAAACATTGCCGAAACATGGAAGCTATAGATGGTTCCTATGGGAAAATGTGAAACATGTGGGAAAATAAGCATGGAATAGACTATGTGGACCATGTGCAAGATAAAAAGCACATGATAAATGTGTATAAAACATGCAGGGTTGGACCAAAAGTAGGAGAACAATCTAGATTTTGATAAACATAATGCAAAAATTGAGTCCAATAGTGTCAAGAAACCTGAAAATGACCCCTAGTTTAGAGAGAGAAGATAGAGAGATATAGAGAAAGAAGATAGAGAGAGGTAGAGAGAGAAGGTTTTTTTTGGGAATAAAAAATAAAAGTTGGGGGGGTCGCTTGTTTTTTTAATAACTAAAAAAATGGACAAAAATCCAAAAAAAAACTAAAAAAAAAATCTCAAAAAATTCTATAAACTTTTAAACAACTTTTGACACTCAAAACCACAGAGAGCTTCCTTTTTTCTTCTATTTTATCAAGAAAAATAACATTGAAAAAAGGTAAAAAATTCTTTAAAAAGTCTAAAAATTCTTTTAAAAAAATCCTAAAAATTTCCAACAAGGTGTTCATGAAAAGGGCTATGAAATGGCTTATAAATTGCATAAAAACTCAAAGAACAAGCATGAAAATGGATGAAAAATAATCAAAATTAAGTAAAAAAATAGTTGGAGAAGGCTATGTACAAGCTATTTTTCAGGTTCTAGGTGATCTAGAAAGCTTTACTCTTGCAGGTGATAGGCCTTGAGCCTGGATATGATGAACAATGGAAGCTTTTCACCCTCCAAAGTCTCTACTATACCGTGCTTCATTTTAATTGTCTTCCTTTTGGGCACATTGACCATCTAATAGGACCACCCTGAATCCTTCATCGGAATAATATTTCTAGCCTACTCCATCTTTTGTATCTCTGTTTTGACAAATGTTTTATTTAAATTATAACATTTCCATCTTATCGTTCTAGCTTTTGCAGCCAATGGAATCCTGTGTTTCCAAAGACCTGCAAGTACTCCTGCCTCGTCTTTGTAACACTCTGCACTTAGTGCCATAAAAATTATCATAACAAATGATATCCATACCATCATCCAGAACAAAGTAGCCATTGATATAGGATCTGAATCAACTTCATGAGTGTTGCACTTAAAGGCTTTTCTTTTCTTCTCTCTTCTATGGCCTGTGGCTGAGGTTGTTTCACTCGAATCAACAACCTGAATGATCTCCTCTTTTCCTTCATAGACTTCCTCTCTACTTGAGTTGTTTGGAAAAATTCCATAGTAGGACGATGAGTCTTCTCCATGTAGCCAAACCAACATGTTCTCTTCTTCATATGAATCTGCCTCTAGGTTGTCCAACATATCTTTTTCCATACAAATACCAATTGTCTGCATGGTGCCGATATGTCTTTGGTTGTCTAGTCCTTCTTCTGAAAATATATGTTGCAACTCTTTTCCCTGTTGTTTCACCCACATAATGTCTTTATCCCAATCATGCAGCACATTGGCATGCCTTAACCAAGATCTCCCAATCAAGAGTGGGAAACTTCCATCTACCTAGTGGAAACCTTAAGACAACAAAATCCAAGTTGAAGATGTTACCTTGTATCTCAACTGGGACTCAAGGGACCACCCCCATAGGTCTTACTATGCTTTGATCCACCAATGTTACAGGGAAGCTTGTAGGTCTTGAAGGTTAGATTCCAAGATTTTTCATGGTATGTTCAGGCATCAAGTTAATGCCAAAACCATCATCCACAATAAATCCTTGTAACTCATGTCTTTTGATATTGATTGTTAGATGTGAGCTCTTATAATTTGTGAGGGAGGCTTCCCCTACACTTTTATCCTTATTGATAGCAGTAGCCTTTGCCATGAAAGTTATTGTGGAGGCCTCATCAATGATCTGCAAGACCTCTGACCTGAATTTCACATCCATATTCATTAAATAAAAAATATTGACCTCCTTTTTAATTGATTTGAGTAGGTATTGAAGCTTTAGATTCCACAAGAGCATGAGCTCTATTTGACTTTTCAAACTCCTCACGAGCCTTGTTGAATGCATGCCCAATGACATCACTAGCACCTATGAGATCTTCTTTTTGCCTTGTATCTTCACATGTATTGGCCTTGTCTCTGGATGTCCCTTTGTCCTTGTTCAGTCTAATAGTACTTGACTCTTGGCCTATGGCTATTTGAGCCTTCCCCTTGCTTTTAGTCTACATTACAAAAGAGTCAATTTCTTCTAACTACACTACTCTAGTAGATGGTGATAGCACATTGACTTGTTCTGCAACCTTTTCTTTGTTCACCGACATCATTTGTATGTGAGGCCTAGATATAGATTCATGGTTCTTTGGACAACAATAGGTACTATGATCCCTAGCCTCTGGGTAGATTCTGCAAGGAGGGGCATTTTTTGGTAGAGTGCACCTGCTTTGGTAATGCACACATTCTCCACATTTGAAAAAAATGATTGGCCTTCTTGGCCCATTTTTAAAGTTATCCCTATGTCAAGGGTTATGTGTTACCTTGACTGGGTGTAGATCCCATCACATTAGTTGGTGGTTTGGCTCCTCCTTGTGTCCAATATGTTTGTGTAGGCATCCCTCTTGATTGACATTCATGGGCCTCATGACCAACTTGCCTACATAATTGGCAAGTAATGCTTAGAAGAGGGCAATCACTTACCACATGAACCTGTTTGCTGCACATGGTGCACCACAATCCATTTTTGATGCCCCTCCACAAAATTCCTTTAGTTCTTTCCGTAGTTGTGCTAACTCCTCTACTTGGGCCTCTTCTTCTTTTTGTAGCTTTAAAGCTTCAATTTCCCTCCTCAATTGAGTTACTGCATTTTCTTCTTCTTTTTGGGGTTTGTTCCTTAGACTCTCAAGTTCCTTTCTCATTTGTATCACTAGGTCCCCAGGTTCCAAATGATATGGTAGACTAGAAGAATCTATTCCATATTGGTATATGATTTGCTCTATCCTTGTTGCTGTAGAAATACATTCCTCAATTATTCTTGTAGATAATACCAACTTTTTAATTTTTCATTGTGTTGAAATTGGAAGTGGTTTGGCAAACCACTTCTTGACAAAGAAATCATGAGGGGCATCGGGTAATTTAGCCATGAGGGCTTTTGCTCTAGTGACAAATTCTGGAAACATTTCCCAGTGCCCAATCTTAAATTCTCTAATTCTTCAATAATATTCTCTGCTATGTTCCCTTGTTGGAATTGTGTTTTAAAAGCTTCCTTCATTAAGTCCCATGTAGTGAAATGATTATCGGTAAATTAACTAAACCATTTATCTGCTAACCCTTCCAATGTTACTGGGAAAAGAATTAAAAATGCATCTTCCCTTCCCATTAGACCCCTTGTTTTGCATAAGGCCAAAAATCTTCTAATATGTTCATCAAGGTCTTCTTGTGCTAATCCCTTGAAAGATGTAAATTTAATATTTAACCTGGAGAGTAGAGTTTCTAAGTCTACTTGAGCCTCCATATTTCTTACTGATGATATTGATGACAGAGGGTTGGTTGCAAGGGACCCTCAAAGTTTGAGGCCGGATTGCAGTCACGAGCTACTCATTCTCCTTCTTAGGCTAAGAAAATTCCAAGTAAAAGAAAAATTACCTCTCAGTCCAGCACTGTTGGTACCCTTGCACTTCTTCTACACTTTGAAAATATTGGTTCTCCTATGCTGAAACCTCCTTGTGGTCCCACCGGGCCTGCCAAATTTTGTTGGTTGATTCTTATGCAGAAAGGGACTTGAGTATGTGTAGGAGGAGGAGGAGGAGGAGAAGAAGAAGAAGAAGAAGAAGACGAAAACGAACACCAAAAGCTTCTGTATATTGATTACAAAGAGAAAATACAATGATGATGATGTATAGAACAAGACCAATTGATCTCTGTGCAGAGTGCTTAATCCCAAAGAGTACACACACACACACAAGGTTATAAGATACCCAAAGTTCTTTATGCTGCCGACCTTCTCTGCACCAAACCTCCACCCTCTCCAGTAGCTTGCTCTTGTGCACACCTTGTACTCAAGCTTCCATTAGGGTAGGAGGAAGGGACAATATCTGTCGATCCACACACCTCCTCAATGGTACCTTGTGTCTTATTTGCCTTTCTCAGTAGTTCTCTGCACTCCCTCTCTGCACACTAGATCATCCTTCTTGCACACTTTGCTCTCACTTGCTTCTCTATGTCGCACACCTTCAATGTCCCTTCTCTTCTCTCTAACGTAGACTATCCTCTCACTTGCTTAGTTTAACTCCAAGAATAACGCTCATTCCTTGTTGTGATCGATTCCCTTATGTATGTCGCTCCTACCTGATAGTTTATCTTGGTGCTCACTTTGATGTCCCAAGAATTACTCAAATGCATACAACCAATGACTCCCTATTTTGTCCTATAGTGACTTTAGGAGAAAAACAAAAACTTAAATGGGGGGCCATACATACACTTTTGCATATTGCTTCCTCTTCATATGCCTTCATTCTTGCCTTCATTTCTTCAAAATGTATGCCTAAGGGAGGGTTCACGTGAACCTTCCAAACACTTTAAAACCCTTGAAAATCTTACAGAAAGATAATCTGCAACCTGCATTCAACTTTTTGCAAAACCATTGTGAATAAATTGTTTGTGCACTACTTGTGCACCTTGACCAACTTGACTTTGATCACTTTGACTTTGACCAACCTAATTTTGATCACTTTGCTTTTACCAGTTTGATTTCGACCACTTTGACTTTGATTGGCTCAACAAGAAGGAAGTAAAACAACTATGCATCCACAAGTGGAGATGATTCGTCCAACATCACATGATGAATACGATGTCTACTGATGTTTCAAAATTGAATGGTAATGTCTGGTATGTTGATTCAGGTGTTTCAATTCACATGACCAATCATGCGGAATGGTTTAGTAGTTTGCAAAAATTACCAATTCTTGGATATGTTGAAAGAGGCGATGACACATCATATCATATTGAGCATACATGAAACATAGCACTATCTATGGAGGGTGGGAAGGTAAAACATCTTGCTGATGTGCTACATGTTCCAAAGATAACAATCTGGTTTTTGTTGGACAAATGGTTTACTAGGGATTATAAGTCAGGTTCAATGCTGATGGGTTATATGTAAAAATGTACAAATAAGATGGAAGATTGATTGCCAAAGGAAACAAAGCCAGTAGGATGTTCACCTTAAATGTGAAAATTCTTGAAATGAATGTAGGCATCTTTGCAAAAGGTGTAGGAGTTGTTGCTGATATAGAGATCTGGCACAAATGAATTGGACATGCAAGTTTGTAGAGGCTGAAATTGATGCAATCAAAGGAGATTGTCAATGGACTACCAAATTTCAAGGTTGCAGAGATGCAAAAGGTACATGTAGCATGTCAACTTGGTAAACAATCAAGAGCATCTTTTTTGCATGACAAGCATGTTAGTGAGAACATGCTAGAAATAGTACATACAGATGTTTGGGATCCTGCAAAGACCACATCTATGGGTGGTTGCACATCTTATGTTACTTTCATTGATGACCATACACATAAAGTGTGGGTATATTTCATGAAAGATAAAAGTGAGGTGTTCATTCACTTCCAAAATGTTAAGGTTATTTTGGAAGAGCAGACAAGGAAATATATTCAGACATCTAGATATGATGGAGGAGGTGAATACATGTCAAATGAATTCAATAGCTTTCTAAAAAGTCATGGAATTCGACAACAATTTTCATGTAGGTACACACCACAACAGAATGGCATTGTTGAATGCAAAAATAGAAGAGCCTTGATGGTAGAGAAGAATATGCCGCATTATTATTGGGTAGAAGTTGTGCACGCTATTGTGTGCATCATGAATAGAACTTCGACTATTGTTGTACATCAAGTTACACCTAAAGAGAAGTTTACAGGTAAAATGCCAAACTTATCACATACGAAAGTATTTGGTTGTATTTCATATGTCACGTTCTAGATAAGTTAAGGATGAAGCTTGATCCAAAAGCAGAAAAAATATATCTTCATTGGATAGTTCCTTGAGCAAAAGGAATATAAATGTTATAACCCACACATATGACAGGTGAAGGTAAGCAGAGATGTGTTGTTTGATGAAATGTCAAGCTTCTATGCAGATGCCAAAGAAGGACATAATCATAAGTCAATTGACAAAGAAAATGATGAAAAATCAAGTGCAGAATCTCAAGGTTTGAGTGCGCCTGATGCATCACCAAGTAATAGTTCCAAATCAAATCCATGGAGTGGAAGATTACATGAAAATTCCAATCCAGCAAATTCATCAACTACGTCAAATAAAGGTAAACAAAAGATTTTTGCTAGCAGTAAAACATCTACAGGTTTTGAAGACGTTGATGGACATTCAAGCAGTTTAGAAAAGTGCCTTGATGAGGAGCTTGGATTGCCCTTTATGAAGACTCCAAGAGTAAGAAAGGACATGCAGATGATACAAGGAGAAGTGACCCAGGACCAAGAAGATCTGGGAGGATGCTGAATTCAGTGCAACGATTGAGGTATGATAGTTACATGGCTCGCCATTATGCCTACATGACCAAGGTAATACAAGGTGCTGAACCTTCTTGTTTTGAAGATGCAATTGGAAATGCAGATTGCGAGAAAACTATGGATGAGGAGGTGGTTGTACTTTCTGGAAATGAAACATGGAAGTTGGTTCCATTGCCGCAAGGAAAGAAACCCCTAGGCTGCAAGTGGCTTTACAAGGTAAAGCACAATGCTGATGGTAGCATAAGTAGGTATAAATCACGATTGGTAGCAAAAGGATATGCATAGACATATGGCATTGATTATGAGAAAACATTCAGCCATGTAGCTAAAATGTCTATTGTCAAAGCACTTGTTGCATTAGCTAGAACAAAAGGATGGACTTTGCATTAGATGGATGTGAAGAAGGATTTCTTACATGGTGAGTTACAGGAAGAAGTATACTTGGACCAGTGTGTACCTAAGTTGTAGATCCTTAGGGACTTGTGTCAATTGAGACTGTACCTCAATTGCCCCACAAGTGCGTATAGTGGTGGATTAATACACGTTTAATTATCAACCCGTGAAATTAGACATATCAAGTGTATGAAGACATGTGTACACATGATGGTAAGTGATGTGACAAGGATGCAATGCATGTAGTTTAACTCAGCTACCTCTCCTACTCATTAATCCTTTGAAAATGAATGTTGTGATATGATTCGATTACTTCATTGATGAAATGTGTTCTTCTATCACTCATAATTTCTATAGGCAATCCAAAGCGTGTAAAGATATTTTTGAATAGAAATTTAGCTCTATTTTGCACATCATTTTTCCTCATCGCTTTTGCTTCTACCCATTTTGTTAAATAGTCAGTGGCCACAATTATATACTCGGTGTGTGATCCTTTTGCTAGAGGATTTATAGGTCCTATGAAGTCAATACCCCATTTGGAGAATGCTTTTGCAGAGATCATGGGTCTTAAATGCATATCATCTCTTCTTATAGGATATTTGTGTCTTTGGCACACCTAAAAACTTTGTAAATACGTGTTGGCATCCATATGTAGAGTTGGCCACCACAAGCTTGCAAAGAGAATCATTTTTATAGTTTTTTCGACTGAAAAATGTCCTCCGACTGCTCCTGCATGTGCCATCTCTAATATGGGTAAATATTCTCCTTCATGTACACAGAACCATAGTTGATTGTCTTTTCCCTTTTTGAATAATTGTCTTCCAATTAGATTGTAATCTTTACTCATTTCTTCTAAAGCCCTCTTTCTTGCTAGACTAGCTCCTTCCTCATGCGTTTTTGTTTTTAAAAACTTTACCAATGCCTTATTCCATACTGGGTTATAGTAGAGAATTGTAAGGACAAATGGTCCTTAGGGGTATTCTCTTGGCATTCTTGGCAACTTCAAATGTGTTCATGTACGTCCTTTTGCATGTTTGGCTAGTATACTCCCAGTCTTTTCAATTCTCTTGTTGTTCCATGATCACCCTTATGTGTTTTCCATTGATTCACATGAGCTTGCTTGAGTAAGTTTTTATGTTCTACATCCTCTACACATCTCAATAATATGCCATTTGATTCTTTGTAGTATAAGCTACCAGATACAATGTGTAGATTGCGTGATTGCAGAAATTCCTTTTTGTTGTCTCGATTGATCCTATGGTGTGGTCCGTGCGTGAGGATTG
Organism: Ceratopteris richardii; assembly: GCA_020310875.1. Taxonomy (NCBI): domain Eukaryota; kingdom Viridiplantae; phylum Streptophyta; class Polypodiopsida; order Polypodiales; family Pteridaceae; genus Ceratopteris; species Ceratopteris richardii. Next base: position 149,305,941 of record CM035425.1, on the reverse strand, counting down.
GTATTAACTTTTCTGCCCATTTTGGACACACTTCTAAATTAAATAGATATGTACTAGGCAGATCATCAGCTACTCCTTTAGGTGGCGTACTGGAGACTGCACATCAAGGTGTTGCAGGAGGTCATTTTGGACCTGATAGGATAATCAAAGCCATCCTCTTTGCAGGATTATGGATGCCACATCATATAAGCCCATCACGGGTAGTTGGTACCATCCAACTTATCCTCAACAGCCAACATACAGAATACATCACTGCTTTCAGCCATGGCCAGTGACTAAAATACCTTGATGCAGAAAATTGACTATATCTCAAAAAGTTGAACAAAACTGCCCAGACGAATTCCACTAGACCTGTAGCAAACTTCGAGACGCTTATATTGGCAAACAGAAACTGGTATATACCTTTGGCACAAAAAGATGAAATAGCCTGCACAAGCACTGCGATAGTGCATTCGGAGGCCAAAACGAGCTCAGATCGCGATTTCGGCACCAGAAAGCAAAGCGGTTTTGATCTCTGAAACACCCTGAGTATGCTCACCAAATTTCGTGTGAATTTGACACTGCAAACGGAGGAGTGTCGACGGTGCCCTAGATGAAGCGACGACCTGCTCTGATACCAATTATTGGAGATAGACGTCTACGGAAGCACGCGAACAACACAAGGAAGAAGAAGAAGCTTGGAGCACAAACACACAATACTGAATGTATTACTAGAGAATGTACAAAGATAAGTAGCCCATTAGGGGAATAGGCATATATACAAGCCGGGGGAAAAAAACCTCCTAAAGAGGGAAAAAAGTGCCCCGGCAGTCCTAGTGTGTTCACACTCATCACTACCTAAATATATCAACACCTGCTGCTTCGTTGTGCTCTGTCTTAACATGCTTCCATGTCATCTATGCCTCTGGCTACTATGTCTCTGGCTATTGCCAACACCCCCCTCCCTCTCGCTTCTGTCGTCCTCGACAGAACCTTGTTGTGGGGTCTATCGGATATAATTTTGTAGGAGTTCCTAAGTGAGGGTGTGTTCTGAAATGCAGATACCTCTTGCTAGATCAGCTTCTAGTTTTCCCAATCAATGGGTTGAGGTTCCTCTGGTGGCGGGAGTCTGTAATGTGTGGAGTATACCAGTTGTTCACAGGCAAATGATTGTAGTAGATGTGTAGGCCTGCTTATGAACACTTCTGAGTGATACTCCCAAAAACCTGTGGTGAACATTTCTTTGAAGGTCTGTTTATAGCACACTGGTAAGTATTTGATTCAACAGTGCCAGGCATAACACACCCGGAGCGATGGTGTCGTGCTCATGTCATATGCTAAATCTTGGTTGCCATGCTCGAAACCCGAGGTGTTCACATGGGGTGCCTTGACGCAACGGAAGACTTTGAATACCATCTGCATCATGTCAAATATTTTGACAGTCATATGCGCTGCTACATCGTCCATTCGTCGTAAGCAAGGGAGCCAGTGCCTAATAGTTTCCATCATATAGCCAACCGTGGTTGGTCCAGTGGGTGGAGTGAAGTATGAATTGAGCCAGTCCTGGCATTGCTTGTTGTTCTGTACTTTAATGGCAAATGCCTTCCAAGAACGGCGACGTGGCATGGGTCCCCAACATGGGTTGTACTTCAAGTGGAGTGGTGCCTTGGCCCATGTGCTCATCATCTTGGGATATGCCTGTAATAAATCTTGGCGCCAAGTAGGTTGATATATTTGTCCTCTCTGTGCATCTGTTGGCAAATCTTCAGGCTCAAACTGGGTTGCGTGGGAGGGCTTCTTGCCTATTTCTTTTTCTATGGCCAGATGTTATTCTGCCATTAACATAAAATATGGTTTGTATTGTAGCTCATGCCTAGATATGTATCTACGAGGGGCCAAGTGAGCAAAGTACGGGGATTGTAAAATTTGTTCTTCAATCATTGCCATTGCATGTAACTGTGCTTCCACCCTTGCGGAGTGGGTCCTTCCAAGCTCTTCAACCGTCTTCATCCATGCGGGAGTAGGAAGTTCAAAAGTCATCTGGCCTTTGGCCGTGACGCGTCCGCTTGGGATGGGTTGGGGTTCATATGCTTCTTCAAACGTATCCTCCACGGGGATAGTCACTGTTTCTTCCTCTGCTGGTAGTTCCAGTGGGGAGTCTGGCTTGGGGGGTGCTTCATATGCTGCTATCTGTGTTTGGAGAGTTACTACCTGGGCCCGTAGAGCGTTGAGTTCCTCTATGATCTCAGGAGAAGGGTCCGCAGGAGCTGGTGGTCCATGGTGTACAAGTGCTCTTAATTGCAATATCTTGTGTTCTTCTTTGAGCTTCTGCTATTCCTCATTCATAGTGTCATATTCTTCGAGTAATCTGAGATGATCATCTAGTAACATTTTCATAGATTCTAAAGGAACAGCTTTGAAGCGACTGGGACTCAAGGGCTCGTATGGTGGATCTAGAGCAGCTTCCAAGTTCTCTCCGTTCTATTCCTGTAGATGTTGGTTCTCTTCTTTAGCTGTGGCTAAGTGGCATCTGAGTAGTCCCATGTTTCTCGTAAGCATGGCATTGCAAATAGTCTGCACCCTTAACAAAGTGTTTATATCCGTGATGGTGTCTTTTGTCTTTTCTTCACTTTCGAGTTCAAGTTTGTGATATGCCTCTCGTAGCTCTTGGTAGCGGGTGTTTAGTGAGGCATTCTCGATCGACAATGAATTTAGCTGCGACTGTAAATCGTTCGTGGTCATCTGCAGTGTCTGGTAACTAGTTCCGAGAGATGCAAATTCATCTCTCACTTGAGTCATGCATGTGAACATCTGGCGAAATGCGGTGTCTATAGTGGGTGATAATATTAATGGTGTGGTGAATGCAGATGCTGTGGGTGTGGGTGTTGATGCAAGGGGAAAGGGAACTAGGGATGGGAAGGTGGATGCAGTGGTGACAGTGGAAAAATGTGATGTGGCTAAATATGGTGGTGTCATGAATGAAGTGAGTGGTGGTGCAGTGGGTGGTGATATATCCATGTCATTAGATGTGATGTCGAGTGCTGTGACTGTGAATAATGGGGTGATAGTGGGTGCGTGTGTGGGTGTAAATACAAGATTTACAAAAGTGGCAGAGTAATGTACAGATTGGGTCTCTTGTACTGCTTGGTGGAAAGGGGAAAGAGGAATTACGGTGGGTCGAGGAGGTGAGATTGGGGAGAAAGTCAATGGAGGTGGAAATGGAAATAGTGGTCTTGGGGTGGTAGGGAAGGAAGGGAAGGATGGATGGGGAAATGGATTGGATAGAAAGGTGGATGTTCGAGGAGGTAAGCTAGGTTGCATAGGTGTGGGAAGGGTGAGAGGAATGGATGCAACAAAGGCTTCTGCTACAGCACTATCCAAAGACGTGGAAGGCCTGGGAGAGGCAAGGTGTACAGGAGAGATTGGATGGATGGGAGGTGAGTGAGGAGTGGTGGGTACTTCGGTTACAATGGTGGTATGTACAATAGTAGTATCGGGCGGGGAGCCGATGATAATCATTTCTTCTTCCAAGGAGCCTTCAGGGATGAGACGCGCTTCCCTGACCTGTTGTGATGATTGGGCATCTGTCAATACACAAATGTATTGACCAGGTTTTGTTAGTAAACGAACTCTACGCGGGTCAAACTGCGGTAACGACTTATCTTAATGCTTCATTTGTGCCCACTAATTTAACAAGTTCTTTGAAGGCTTTGATATATGCTTCTTCAAGGCCTCCTTTGATGAGTTCCTGTTCTATAAGCGCTTAGCTTTCTTCCTCAGATAGCTTTTTACGCACCCAAACTTTTTCCATGGTTCGGTATAGCTTCTTAATTGCTAGTGTATAGGCGGCTGCTTCAAATGTTTCATCTTCATAAGTGCTAGTGTCACCTTGGGTGTCAGTATGTTGTTCTTGTTCATCCGTCTGCACATTCTCTTGGGATTCTTGGCTTCCTTGACTAGCTTCACCATCTCCGTCATCATCATCTGTTTCTGTCCTTTCTGCTTCTGATCTGGATACTACCTATCCTTGCTATTGATAAGACGGAGTGGTAGGGTAGCTTGGTCGTTCATATTCCTGAGAGAAAATCTGGCCTTCAGAAAACTGAAATTGATTTGAGAAAGCATCCGGCATTTCAAAATCAAATGTTGTATCTATGGGTTCTGCTTCTAGGTTGGGTATCGAAAAAGAAAACGCTTCCGCACCAATGGTGGTGGGAATTTTTGCAGCAGTGGTGGGAGGATCGGGGGCTAAGGCTGCTTGAGGGGCGACTGTGCTGGTATTGCCCTCCATTATAACTGGTCTAGATAACCGTATGCGAATGGGTTGTATAGTTGTAGTGGCTTCCATAGGAGACTATTCAGGAGAGGGTTGCAGTGACGGTGATTCCGGAACTTGTAGGCATGGAATGGTTCCTCTCATGCGCTTTCCTACTCGTCCTTTGCTAGCCTTCCTAGCTTTCTTTGCTGTCCCTTTGAATGCCTTCAACTCCTCACTTGTCATTGCATGCTCGATCGGCAAGTTGTATGCCAAACACATATATACAATTCTCATAAGAGCGCAACATCTTGGATAACCTTTTTTCTTTCCCATCTATGTTGCGCTAAGTACAACTGATCAATTGCCCAGCTTGCAAGATCAATTGTCTGGGGTCCAATAGAAGACAAATATAGCCCAAACCAGATGCGCTTGTGGGGCATGGTGAATCGATCCTGAGCTGGGAATGCAAAATGTTGCATACATATCCTCAATGGTTTAGAGAGCTCAGGTGTGATCGCTGAAATATCTTCCCACTTGATGACATCTCCATGTTTCATTGGCTCTAGAATTAGCCTTTCTCGCTCTGTCGGAGTGTGCGTTCCATGTATCTTGATTGTAGCTCTAATCAAATCTTTTGTCAAATAAAACTTTTTGAATGGGGGGTCATTCACCAAGGATGGAAAAATGAATGTGCCCGATAATTCCTTGTTCTCAAAAGCTGTCAAAGTGGTTACTAGATAGTAGCATCGGTAGAAATCTGGTTTAGGCAAAGGATCATGAAAGTATTCAGTGAAGCCAGCTCTTGCCCAAACATGCTTTAAGTCTTTCGTATTCTGGAGTGCTTCAAACTCTCGTGAGAAAAACTAGTACTTGCCCCCTAGGAGGATCGTCAATTGGCATAGGTCTTGGAAATCCTTGAAATTTTGGTGGTTGAGCCATAGGATGTGGTTCAGCTAGTAATTCGCCAATATTTGCCATGGGTACACTGGGGCTAGCTTCATATGGCCTTCTGCCTGCATGATGAATGATGCAAGTGTGTAGCAGATCTGCTATAAAAAATTAACACATTAGTATGGAAATTAATCATGATCCCATTAAAGTGAGACCGCAATCCCTTTCCATAACCGATGTGTAACCCGTGTAGCCGAGTGTTGTGATGTGGTTTATGGAATGAGTGTTGCAAAACTAATGCAAGTCTCTAGACACCTACATGCTTCAAATAATGCATACATTTCTTGATGAGATGTTATTACAAGTGATGTTGGGTTATAGTGTGTGGATTTGTACAAGGTTTAGGTGTGGGTGAATTATTACAAGGGTCTTGTTTCGTCAGGGTGGGAGAAATGTTAGACATCAATACATGAGGAGACATCTGTGTAAGTTTTGGTATCCATTTCCTAAGAGTTTCTGAGCGGGTGGTATGTTTTTGCTGAGGGACAAAAGATGATATTGGGTGTGGCGGTATGGAGGGTTGAAGAGATTTCTGAGGGGCATATATTACATGGATTGAATGCTGAGCTATAATACACTGTTTGGGTACCCAAATCTGCATGGGCATGGATCGATTTGTTAGGTACTTCTTGGCGATCCAAATCTGTCGACTGATCGTACTTGTCGAAGAAGGTCGAGGAGACATTGGATACTGCCTCTGCTTTTGCTGAAACTTCTTCTTATCCCGGTCTGCATTGTTGAAATCTGTCTGTGCTTTCTATCCTTTTGGCACCCATATTTGTCTCGAGCCTTTTGCTTTGTGATACTGATACTGCTTTCCTTCTTGTGTCATCTGATATGGTTGGCGGTTTGGGTTCCTCCGTTGTGGTTGACTCCTTCGTGGTTGAGGTTGAGAGGTCGGATAGACACTCTGCTTTGGAAAAGAAGGGAGGTCCAACACTTGCAAAACTTGCCCATTAGGAAGTGAGGCATTCTGTACCACAGATCTAGGCCAGTCCGCAGTAAGTGTGGAAGGATGGGCACTACAGGGTGTTTTGCCCATGTGGCTGCTGATGTAGTCCACCTGACCGCTGATGCAACCCATCTGACCTGCAATGGTCCCCATTTGTCCGCTACTAGAAAACTAGGGAAAAATCTGTTGACATTTTCTTTTCTGGCCCCTGTCCATCGGCAAGCTCTCATGGGTTGACTTTGGAATGAGCATGCTTAACCGATGGATCTGCCCAAAGATCTTCCTGTCTTCCGTCGTAAGCGTTTCATAGGGTCTAGGGTTACATCCCTCAGGTGGAGTGTTGTTAGGGAAGTCAAGCGGTATCACTCGCTGCTGATCTAAGGTTCCAATATGCAAGGAGCCTTGTCTAAGATTTAGGTCCACTGAGTGATTGTATAGCCAGTCTTGGCCAAGGATTAGGGGGTTCTATCAGGTCCTCATCATGGCACACTAGTAGCTTTATTGTCATAGTCACTTCGCTTATGAGGATGGGAAGATCCACCTCACCCATGCAAAGGGGTTTCCATGCCTCCTAGACCTATGAGGTATGCCTCAATTGGCCGCATTTCTATTCCTAAGTCCTTATAGTGGGACCATCTAATCGCACTAATCATAGAACCTGAGTCAATTAAAGCCTTGAGCTATTGGCAAGGGTTGTCGTGCTCTAGCCTGATTGTAATGAATGGTCTCCTTTTGCTTGACACATGGCCATGGGGTATCTGGGTGTTGTTTCCAGATGGTTATAATGTTCTCTCCCTAGTCCTTGTCTTCTTAACTTCATGCGCTTAATGCGTTCTATAGCTTCTACCTGAGCTTCAGCGCATATTCTATTTTCTTCCTCCTTACGCTTCTATGCCAACGTGAGTCGTCTAAGCATATCCTCAGGAAGAGGTTCCTGATATAACTTGACTCTACAACCACTAATGTAATTAGGCATTATGTCTCCTTCTAAGGTGGCTAATTGTACTGCTCCACTTGTTGAGAGTCTGTTAATGATCATGGGTCCATAACCTCGCTTTTCTAGTTTCAGTGCGTGTTGTTTCAGCGTATATACTAGGACTAAATCTCCTTCTTTTAAGCCTTTATCTTTCACATGTGCATCGAAATATGCTTTCTGTTGCTTCTTTGTTGTGTATATTCCTGCTTCTGCTTTTAGCCTGGTTTCTCCTAATCGTTCCAAGTCCATTATCCTTGATGATAATTCATGGTCGGTCCACTGATGTTCTTGTGCAACCTTAAGGGTCGGTATCAAGAAGTCCAAAGGAAGCACAACATTCTGGCCAAAAACCATCTGAAAGGGAGTTGCATTGAGTACGGTCTTGTAGGCCACTCGATATGCCCAAATAGCGTGGTGTAACTGTTTTTCCCAATCTGAACGTTTGTTGTTCACGAGTTTCGTCAGTACGTTACAAAGGATCTTGTTAGTGCTTTCTGCTTGACCATTGGCATGAGGATGATATGGTGCAGATTTCTTGTGAATCACCATAAAATCCTGTAACAAATATTCAATGACTTGGTTTAGAAAGTGAGTTCCTTGATTGCTTACTAACGCTATAGGCAATCCATATCTTGTAAAGACATTTTCAAATAAGAATTTTGCAGTCGTGTGTGCATCATTCTTTTTTGTGGCCTTAGCCTCTACCCATTTGGTAAGATAATCTCTAGCTACAATAATGTATTAAGCATGAGTACCTTTTGCAGGGGGGTTAATGGGTCCTACAAAGTCTATACCCCACTTAGAAAATGCACGTCCTCCCATGGTTGCAAAAGGATTGTGGAACATTGTGCAGGGTGTTGAAAGACGTCCTGTTACACCTCTGACTATGGGTACACAGATTCCTGTTCGTGCTATTGTTTTTGCTGCACCTACTGTAGAGCAGGTTTGTCGGGATGGCAGAGATACCCAGGCACATGCATTGATAGCTTTGTTTGTCAAACATGCCATTATTCCTCACATTTGCTCTTGCAGAACAGCTAAGGATGCTTGGGATACACTTACCACATTCTACCAAGCTAGGAATGAGGCTCGTGTTGCTTACCTCCAAAAATAGTTGGAGAGTGAGCACATGAATGAAGGTGATTCTATGGATAGTTTCCTAACAAAGATCAAAGACTTGAAGGAACATTTGATTTCTGCTGATGAGGTTATACCAGATAGCTCACTTGTGCAGATCGTTCTGAATGGTCTTCCTGATTCATATCAGAGTTTTGCTTCTACTCTTCGGTTGATGATGAAAGACAATCCAAATGCCTTATCATTTGAGGAGTTAGTCTCTGTTCAGTTGTGGGAAGATCAATCCAAGCAAAACAGGTCCATTATGCGAGTTGCAGATCAAGCTTTCCTAGCTAATCAAAAGGGCAAAGGAAAATGGAGCTCTTCAATTAGTAAGCAGAAATCTGCTAATTGTGCATATTCGAAGAAGGAAGATAAAGATGAGAAGAAATAAAAAAAGCAGAAATTGTTTTGTAAGTACTGTAAAGGGAATGATCATATCATAAAGAACTGTCCAAAACTGGTTGCTAAAGAGGCAAAGACGAAAGAGGCTGGAATGGTTGTTGCAGAGGCCTCTACACCAAAAACAGATTCTGCAAATCTTATGCAGGAAGAAGAATGGGCATTTACTACTGTCTGCAGTTTTGACCCATCTTCTCATGAGCAGTGCATGTCTGCAGTAGACTCAGATGTTTGCCAATATTTTGATAGTGGGGCGACCAAACATATTACCTGGCGTAGTTTCTTCTCTTCACTTGAGCCTGCCCCTACAGGGAATACTATTACATGCGCCAACAACTCCTCTTATCCTGTTATGGGAGTTGGTAAGATCATTTTGACTACTGCTGATGGTAGTTCTTTCACTTTGTCAAACGCTTTATTTGTGCCAGGGATCAAAAAGAACCTGTTATCAGTTTTTGCATTAGCCAAGATTGGCTTGGTTGTGAAATTTGTTGATGATAGGTGTACAGTTCATGATCTGTCAAATGGCGATGTGATTATTGCTTCTGGCATTTTATGTCGTGGGCTGTATAAGCTCATAGACTATGAAAGATCTTTAAATGATTTGGCATGTGCAGTAAATGATTCTCACGCTATGTCAAATGCAAAGCTTTGGCATGCATCCTTTGGACATATGAATTTTGCTAGTTTGCTATCTTGCAGAAATCTGAAATGGTGTCCTCGTTGCCCAAACTTGAGGCACCTGGAAAACATGTTTGTGAAGGTTGTATTTTGGGCAAAATGCAGCATTCATCCTTTCCAAAAGATGGTTCAGTTCGGGCTACTTAGAAATTGCAGCTTGTACATAGTGATGCCTGTGGTCCTATGCAGACATCTTCTTTTGGAAATTATCTTTACTTCATGACTTTCATTGATGATTTTTCCAGGCATGCATGGGTATATCCACTCAAAGCAAGGTCCGATGTGTTCATGTGCTTTAAATAGTTTTTGGTTTTGGCTGAAAATCTGTCAGCATGTAAAATGGGCACCCTCCGTTCTGATCGAGGGGGGCAATATATGTCTTCTGATTTTAATGCATTTTTGGCTGAACGTGGGATAAAACACCAGTGTACAGTGCCATATACACCTCAACTGAATGGAGTTGCTCAACGCAAGAACAGGTCACTCATGGAGATGGCGAGGTGCATGGTCAAGAGTCAGGTTTTACCACATAGTTTCTGGCTTGAGGCTGTCATGTGTGCAGCATATGTACTAAACAGGTGTCCCACTAAAGCACTGCAGTCTATCACTCCATATGAGGCTTGGCATGACCGCAAGCCATCTGTTGCTCATCTGCGTGTTTTTGGTTGTTTGGCATATGCATTAGTGCCTGAACAACATTGCAGAAAATTGGATGATAAAGCAATAAAATGTATTTTTTGTTGGGTACAGTTCTGAAAGTAAAGGCTATTGTCTGTATCATCCTTAGACTAAATGCATTCTGGTTAGTCGTGATGTTGTCTTTGTGGAAGATGCTATTCAGCCATTGCTTTCATGTACTAAGGAGACATCTGTTAGCTCCAAAGACATGTATGATACTTTGATGCCTCTTTTTACAGGTGGACAGTCTAGTGCTGGTCCTAATCAGGCAACTTCTCAGCCTTTGCAGGTTTCATATGATGATGCAGATCATTCCATTTCTGATGCAGATTTACATGATGCACTTATTGATGAGAGAGCTAATATTGAGCAGGCAAAAACTATGCCAAAATGGCTAGTGCAGACTTTGCGTGACAGCAAATTAGCTGCACCTTTGTCATATCGTACTCGTTCAGGCTCTCATAGTGCCTCCTTTGCATCAGATTGCTACGCTATGGCTGCGTCTAGTCTCTGTGATGAGAATGAGCCTGTTTCTTTTGATGAAGCACAGAATTCAAAAAATTGGATGGCTGCTATGCAATCTGAATATGATGCTATAATGAAGAATGGTACATGGTCTTTATGTGACTTGCCTCCTGGCAAGAAGGCCATTGGCACTAAGTGGGTATACAAGTTGAAGCGTAAACATGATGGTACAGTTGACAGGTATATGGCTAGGCTTGTTGCAAAGGGTTATGCGCAGGAAAGAGGCATTGATTTTGATGAGACCTTTGCACCTACATGCCGTATGACTACTGTTCGGAGCATTTGTGCACTTGCACCCCATCATGGTTGGAATGTACATCAGTTGGACATTATAAGAGCATTCTGAATGGTGACTTGCATGAAGAAGTGTATGTTTTTCAGCCCTGTGGCTTTGTGCAGAAAGGACATGAAAACCAGGTGTGCAGGTTAAAGAAGGCATTATATGGTTTAAAGCAAGCACCACGTGCTTGGTATGAGAAGATACATGCCTATCTGTTTGCACATGGTTTTGAGAACAGTCCAACTGAAAGCACCTTATATGTTAAGCGTGCTAATGATGTGCTTCTGATCATTGTTGTCTATGTTGATGACATGCTGCTCACTAGTCCTATTGAGAAGCATATTGCTAATTTTAAGGCTGATTTGCATGCCTCATTTGAGATGTCTGATTTGGGGCATTTGCATCACTATTTGGGCATTCAGTTTATGCAAGTTGATGGTGGAATGGCTTTGTGTCAAATGAAATAAATTGACACATTATTGCAGCGTTTTGGCCTTGAAGATTGTAAGCCTATTGCCACTCCTATGAGACAGGTTTACGATTGAGTCTTCATGATGCTGGAGATGCATTTGATGCTGTTCTCTATCAGCAAGCCGTTGGACGCTTGATTTACGTATGCATTACTCGGCCAGATATTCAGTTTGTTGTCTCACAGATGAGCAGGTTTATGCATTGCCCAAGAGTCATGCATTGCAAGGCGGTTAAGCGCATCTTTCACTACTTGAGTGGTACTCGGCTACTTGGGTTGTTTTATCCTAAGGGGGGATCACTACCGCCACATTTGCATGCTTTTTCTGACTCAAATTGGGCTGGTTGCTATGACACTTGTGTGTCCACTAGTGGTTTTTGCTTCATGCTTGGTAGCTCATGCATATCTTGGTTGAGCAAGAAGCAGCCTACTGTGGCCACTTCCAGTTGTGAGGCTAAGTATAGGGCAGCTTTCAGAGCGACTGTTGAGTGTGTGTGGCTCAGACGCCTTACGGCTGATTTGGGTGTTGGCCAGTGTTTTGCCACCACCATCTCCACTGACACTTAGAGCGCATTGGCAGTTGCGAGGAACCCTGTGTTCCATGCTCGCACTGAGCACATTGAGGTGCATTATCACTATGTCAGGGAGAGGTTCTCTGTTGGGGAGATTGTAGCTCAATGATGAGTAGCACCTCCTTTAATGTCAATCCGGGAAGACGTGAGGATGGTATGAAGACCTCGAGCAAGTGGCGGCACAAGTGCGTGAGTGAGAAGCACACTAGCATGCACACACATACACACACACGCGCACACACGGCAAGACAAAGAGTGAGAATCAATGGAGCTTTTAGATTACTTTCAAAATGCTCTTACAAGTTCGTTTCAATTACAATCTAACCTCAAAAATGAGCTCTCTAGCTCTTTTTATAGTTTTTGACTAGGTTTTGGCCCTGTCCAGACCTAGTGTCCGGCCTAGTTAAAAATTAGGTTCCAGGGCCAATTTGAGGGCTTAAACGGAGTCTAAAAAATATGAAAATTGATATGTAGGTACTTCTAAGGCTCCTCAAGCTCAAGGACTCCTTGGCTTGCACAAAATGGAGCTACAAAAATATGAAATGGTATTTACAATGATTGTTAGTGATAAGAATCACTGTTAAAAGATGTAGATTTGGAAAAATTGAAGGGCCTATCTGCCAGATTTGCGTCGACTGCTTTGTCTACTTACTCCTTCACCTTGTTCTAACTCTCTCCGTTGGCTTCCTTGTCTAGTCAATCCTTGGGTGCCCATACTGCTCTCAACACCCCCCCCTCTCTCGCGTCTGTCGTCCCTGACAGACCCTTGTTGCTGGGAGTGTTGGATGTAATATTCCACAACCTGAGTGGCAAGCTGATGTTCCTGTAAGCGTAGTCCTCTGGCCAAATCTGTCATCATACGATCCCAATCGATTGGTCCTGGAACGTCCGGATGTGGCAGACTTAACTGATCTGCATGGATCGCTTGTTCTACTGCGAATAGATGTAGCAAATGTGTGGGTCTGGGAATGAAAATTTCGGAATTGTATTCCCAGAAGCCCGTAGAGAACAGTTCCTCAAATGTTTGCTTGAAGCATGCGGGCAAGTACTTGATTCGTGCATGCCAAGCAAAGATGACAGTGACCGAGGGGGTTTGGCTCATGTCGTAGACTAAATCCTTGTTGCCTTGAGCGAATCCAGGGGCGGAGATGTATGGAGCTTGGACATTCCGAAAGGTTTTGAAGACAATGGTCATGAGCTCAAAGATCTTCATACACATTTTCGCCGCGATGTCGGGTACATTATTGAGACGTGTAGACCAGTGTCGAATTGTTGATATCATGTAGGCTACGGTTGGAGGTCCTCGAGGTGGAGCAAAATACGGATAGTTAACCCAAGCCGAGCACTCTTTATTGTTGCGTACCTTGATTGCAAATGCTTGCCAGGATCTGCGACGTACCACTGGACAATAGCATGGATTATACTTGATATAGAGTGGCATGGTAGCCCAGGTACTCATCATCTCTGGGTAATCGGTGAGTAAACGTGCACGCCAATTAGGTTGGAAAATCAAGCCAGCACGTGCATCGGTCGGTAAATCCCCTATCTCGAATTGAGTAGCGAATGTGGGCTCCTTCCCTGTATGTCTTTTGACTTCTGCATTATAATCATGTAGTAAGACAAAATAAGGCATGTATTGCGATTCTGATGTTGTGATTAACCGTTGATGGGATAAATGTTGAAAGTAGGAAGACCGAAGGACCGTTTCTTCCAGATTCGTGAGAGATTGCATTTGCACGGCCACACGATCATCATGTGTCTTACCCACTTTCTCGACCCTTCTGACCCAATCTGGAACTTGAATTTCTAACGTGTCTTGTCCTTCTTCTGTAGTTCGACCACCAGGCGTCGGCATAGGCTCGTATGGCTCTTCGTAGCTGTCCTCGACGGGGATTTCCACTACTGTTTCAGGTTCTGGTTCTTCAATGGGCGAGGGTGGTCTTTCATATGGTAAGAGGCGTGCTTGGAGTTCTGCCACCTGTTTCCGAAGGGTCTCCATCTCTTCTGTAGATTGTTGCAAGATTACCGGCTCCTGTTGAGCAGTGGGTACACTGGCTAACTGTTTCTTTAGATCGGCACATTCAGTCTCTAGATTTTCATATGACTCCAGGAAATTTGCATGCTCCTCAAGTAGGATGCGGATGTCTTCTGATGGAACTGCTCTATATCTGGTAGGGCTAATGGTTGCTCCTACGGTTCCTTCCATAGCCGCTTCAAAGTTGTCTTGATTTTGTTGTTGAAGTCGTTTGTTCTCTTCTAGTGCTGCGGCCATATGCTTCCTTAATAGCCCAATGTTGCGTCTGAGTGTGGCGTTAGATATCATTTGCACTTGAAGCACTGTTTCTAGTTCCTTGACTGCTTGGTCATCTACAGTTGATGTCTTTGCTTCCAATTCGGAGTGAGCCTGTTGTAGTGTGGTATGCTCGGTTAGGAGCGTCTGGTAGTCAGCCTCAAGAGTGGTGACTCTAGCTTGCAGACGTTGAGATTCTGCCTGGAGGGCAGCAGTGCGTTCTTCCAATTGATGGTAGTCTTGTTGTAGCTGATGTGCACACTGAAGTAATGTGTTGAACGTGCTATTTACATTATGAGATGCAAGGGGAAAAGTTTGAAATGCAGGGGAGGAGGGATTGGGCAGGGGGGTAGTGAATGCTGTGTGTGCCAATGATGTGAGTGGTGAGGTGGGGGGTAGTGGAGGGGGAGAGGGTGGAATCGTGGGGAGAGGTGCTGTGGTGGGTGAAATGTCCATCGGGTCAGACAGAGTGGTGTGTATAGGGGCTACCATGTAGTTGGGTATGGTAGGTGAGGTGAGTGTGGTGTTCGTGTAAATTGATGTCGTTGCGAACAGCGGGGAAAGGTGCCTTTGAAACATTGGAGAGCGGAAGAACTGTTCCACAAAGGACGGGTATTGGGGTGGTGAGGTCCGGTTGAAAGAGGTGTAGGGGCCAGCTGGGAGGTGAGGGTCATGGAATGGAGGTACTCGCATTGGGGGATAGGTTGGGAAACACAGGGTGCCTTCTATGGGTGCTGGGTTTCCAACTACACTTGTAATTATGGGATGGCCAGTCATGGGTTCAGAGGATAGACGGGATGAAGTGTACAAGGGATTGGTGACGAAGGAGAAGAGGGTGTCTTGTGAGGTGGGTTCTCGAAATGAGAATGATTTGAATGATGATGGGTTATAAGTAATTGTAGAGGTGATGACTGTCGTTTCTTCCGAGGTGGGAGGTGGTGGTGGGGGTGGAGAAGGTGGTGATGGAGGACGCTGGGGTGAGATGGGTGATGTCTGAACGAAGGTTTCAGCGGAGAGGTCAGTGGTGGTTGTGGGAGTGGCTGTGGTCTCAATAGGTACTTCTGGTTCTGTGACGGGTATCCTGATAGTCTTACCTGCTCGTGGTAACGTGTCCACTCTGCGTTTGTCATACCTTACGGACTGGCGGACTGCGGTGTGGACAGCCTCTGGAACTCCTAAAGAGTCTGACACTAATTTGAGGGTGTCAATGAAATGTTGGTCCACTCCTTCATCTGATAGCATTTCTTGCATCAAAGCTTGACCTGATACCAGAGAGAGCTGATGCCTTTCTTGTACTGCTTTGATAGTGTCGTATAGCCTTCGTAGTTGAGCTGTGTATGCAGGTGCACCTACAAGTTCTGGCACTTCTTGTTGCTCCTCTTGGTGCTCTTGATCATACTCCTCCTCATCATCCTCCTGTTCTTCATCTCCGTCATCTTCTTCCTCCACTTCAACAGGTGTGACAGGTGCTTGGGAGGTTGTGGCCTGCGTTTGTACATTTTCCGCTTGTTTTGCCTCTTCTGCCTCCAGCTCTACATCTTGTAATAGCTGTTCGAAGTCTTCATTAGTGAGTTCTTCCAAAGCTGCACCACTAGGAAATTCGAGATCCGTTGGGATGGGAGGAAATATCAAAGTGGAACCATCGGTGCTGCGTCTTGGAAGTCGGAGTGTGAATGGTCGGACTCTTCGGGGTGGTGGTGTGACTTCTGGTGTTAGGGTGGCTCCACGTGGTTGAGCACATGGGACTTGGACCGTGCCTCTCATCTTCTTAGAAGGGGGTCCCGTGGATGTCCTGCCTCGAAACTGCTCTACCCGATTCCACATCAAGGCTCGTTGGATTGGGATGTCATAAGCCAAACACCTATAGATGATTCTTGTCAGAGCACAGCAACCATATAAAACCTGCTTCCGCGGCCAGCGTTTGTGAGCTAAGTGTATCTGATCAATTATCCAGTGGGGTAGGTTGATGGTGAGGCTCTGTGTCTCTGCCAGATACAGGCTAAACCAAATCTTTTTGTGCGGCATGGTGAATCTATCCTGCGCAGGGAAAGCAAAGTGTTGCATGCACATGCGAAGGTGTATTGCAATATTAGGCGTCATGGATACCATGTCCTTGAGTTTGGTGAGACTTCGATTCTTCATGTAGTCCGGTACTAGGGTTTCCTTCTCCGTAGGAATATGCATGCCGCGCATATCCAGAGCTTCTCTCACCAAATTGTTTGATAGCCTAAACCTCTTGAGCTCATTCCCTTTTGTCAGAGATGGAATCACAAATGAGCT
Organism: Ceratopteris richardii; assembly: GCA_020310875.1. Classification (NCBI taxonomy): domain Eukaryota; kingdom Viridiplantae; phylum Streptophyta; class Polypodiopsida; order Polypodiales; family Pteridaceae; genus Ceratopteris; species Ceratopteris richardii. The sequence continues at coordinate 149,289,532 of CM035425.1, read as the reverse complement.
TGCACCTTTTGGGTTCGGATTTGGAGTCAAGGTGTTGATGAGATAGTAGCATCGCATGAAGTCAGGTTTTGGGAGTCGGGCACTGAAATAGGCACTCAATCCGGCTTTTTCCCATATCGGACGTAGACTTTCCACATTTTGTAACTTCTCAAATTCTCTTGTAAAGAAATGGTATCTGCCTTGCTTTCCATTGTAGTCCAACTCTGATTCCCATAGATACGTTCCTTCCCCCAAAGGTCCTGCTACCTCGGTAAACCAATGTGAAGTCTTTCCCACGGGCATGGTGTGGCCACGCGGAGGGTCCGCAATAGGTATGATTTTGACGGCCTGCAACTCTTCTGGTCTTTCAACTGTCTCAGGCAAAACGGGTAAACTGTCCAAGTCCACCACTTGCGGGTTTGTTTCTGTGTGAGAGCTAGTTCCTGCTGCCTCCGCCATGTTGAAAATGTCGCAGCTGATTCTGTGAGAATATATGAATAAACATTAACATTGCAATGGACACAAAAATGACATGGTGTCCCTTGTTACAATATTAACTTAAAGTTCTGGAGTGGTTAGGAGTTAATAAGTGCTCGGTGCTGGTGTGTGTAGTTAGGAGTTAGGTAGACCTAAGAGCTAAGCGAAATGATGTGAATTAAGAGTGAAGCGGTTAGTAGGTGGTCATGGATTTACAATAGGGTCAGGGGGTTTGTTACAAGTCTTGGGCTGCCAAATGCAGTGGATGGGTTTTACTCGTGGTTCCGTAGAGATTCTCGAGAGCTTTATAGGTGTGTCAGCTTTAACCTGAGGCCTTTTAGGGGCCCATTTACAACTGATTTTGTTCGTGTTCATGTGCCTTGGTGTTGAAAATGAGTGGATGTAGGCTGTGCGAGTGAATGGATCATGCTGTGTAGGGTGTGTTCTTGGTGTAGCTATTTGAGCCCGCAAACAAGCCTTAGGCACCCAAATTTGTCTTGATTGTGGGCTGGCCTTCATCGACTTTTTGGGCACCCAAATAGATTTCACGTTAGCAGAAGAATTTCCGGAAGACCTCTTATTAGTGACGTGTTGATGGTTATTAATAAGAGGCTTCGCCCGTGCTGTTGGCGTGGGTGCAACCGGGTGTTCGCCTTTTCGCACCCACACTTGGTTCACTTGTTGAGACATTCTGCTGCGCAGGTTCTTTTGATGTCCGGCATAGGTAGTACTCTGCTTCTTCTGCCTTTGCTCCACCTTTGGTTGTTGCCTCCTTCTGGCCTTTGGAAAAGAAGGGAGTTCCGTTGCATCCCTGACTCCTTTTTTGCAAATATCGTTCCTCTGCAACACAGGGTTTTGAACAAGAACAGCATGGTCATCTTCATGTGTACCCCTGGAAGGACCAGGAGTCTGTGCCTTTCCTAGTTCCTTGAGTGCTCCATTGTCTAATTCTACTGTAATTCGACTATGATTGACCCAAACCTGGAGAAGTCCACTTCTTAGGTTTACATTGACTGCTTGGTCATAGATCCAATCTTGACCCAAGACGAGAGGTTCAGTGAGATCCTCATCTTGGCACACTAGTACTTTAACGGTCATTGCCTCATCGTGAATGTAGAGGGGAAGTTCCGCCTCGCCCATGCAAGGGGTTTCCACGCCTCCCAATCCTATGAGATATGCTTCCACAGGATTGACAAGTAACTTCAACTCTTGACAGTAAGACACTCTAACAGCACTAGTGGCTGCGCCTGAGTCAATCAAGGCTCTTACGTTCCTTGCACTCTTTCCTTGTCCTATATCTAGGGTTATGAAAGGACGTCTATCAATTATCCTATGCGAGCTTGTTCCTGCAACTTCACACATGGCCATATGATATCCCTGATTTGCATAGTCATTTGTCCTAGGCTGCTCTCTACCTTGCCTTCGTAATTTCATCCTTCTGATGCGTTCTAAAGCTTCTGCTTGAGCTTCTTCTCTAATTCGCTTCTCTTCCTCTTTGCGTTTCTTAGCAGTGTTGAGTCGGCTGAGCATTTTCTCCGTGAGGGGTTCCTGATACAACTTGACTCTGCATCCGCTAATATAGTTAGGGAGAACATCACCCTCTAATGTGGCTAATTGTACTGCTCCACTCGTGGAGATCCTATTGATAATCATAGGTCCGTAGCCTCTCTTTTCTAGCTTCCTCGCGTGTTGTTTCAGTGTATAGACTAGGACTAGATCTCCGGCTTTCAAGCCTTTATCCCTCACATGGGCATCGAAGTATGCCTTCTGCCTCTTTTTAGCTGCATATATTCCAGCAGCGGCTCTCAGTCTTGTTTCTCCTAATCGTTCAAGGTCAAAGATCCTAGAGGAAAGCTCATGACCTGTCCATTCATGCTCTTGTGCTACTCTCAATGTAGGGATCAAGAAGTCCAAGGGTAACACAGCGTTTTGGCCGAATACCATCTGAAAGGGGGTGGCTTGGAGTACCGTTTTGTAGGCAACTCGGTATGCCCAAACAGCATGGTGTAGCTGTTTGTCCCAATCAGAGCGTTTAGTGTTCACTAGTTTCGTCAGTACATTGCATAAAATCTTATTAGTGCTCTCAGCTTGTCCATTAGCTTGAGGGTGATAAGGGGCAGACTTCTTGTGTATTACCAAGAATTCTTGGAGTAGATTTTCAATCACTTCGTTCAAGAAATGAGTGCCTCTATCACTTACAAGCTCTATAGGTAGTCCGTATCTCGTGAATACATTCTCAAACAAGAATTTGGCAGTTGTTTGAGCATCGTTCTTGGTTGTAGCCTTTACCTCTACCCACTTGGTGAGATAATCTGTTGCAACAATGATGTATTCCGCATGAGAACCTTTAGCTGGGGGATTAATAGGACCTACGAAGTCTATTCCCCACTTAGAGAATGCACGTCCACCCATCATAGGTTTCAGTGGCATCTCATCTTTGCGTATAGGATACTGAGTCCTTTGACAGACATCACACCGTTTCACATAGGTATGTGCATCCATGTGAAGTGTAGGCCACCAGAAGCCCGCAAATAGTATTGCCTTGATTACCCGATCTGGTCCAAAGTGTCCTCCTGCTACACCCTGGTGAGCAGTTTCCAAGATCTTAAGATATTCACTCTCATGGACACACAGTCTCAGGTAACCATCCTTACCGCGTTTGTATAGATTATTACCAATGAGTGAGTACTCCAAGGCTTCTTGTTCTAAACTCCTTTTCCTAGCCAGAGTCATGTCTGGAGGGAATGTGTTTGTCCTCAGGAATGATACTAGTGGTTCGCTCCAATCTGGCACAATGGATACTTGATAGAGAGTGGCATGTTCCACAGGTGGTTTAGTGCAACAGATTGGGCATTCCTTGCACAACTTTTGGACATCTGCTTCCATAGTTGGCCAATGCACTCCGAATCTCTTTAGAGTCTGTAAAGTTCGTTGCTTTGAATGGTGTTGCTCTAACGCACCTACATGTGCTAATTGCAACCATTTAGCGTACTCATCCTCTTCTACGCAACAAGCCAAGATCCCTTGATCTGTGTGCTTGTACATGCTTCCGGCCATGATGTGGTACTTCTGGGCTTTTACGATCTCTCTGTTCCGTGTGTTTACCACTGGATGGTTGGGCCCGTATGTCAATACTGGTACTATTGGCTTGGCCCACTGCGGCACCACTTCCAAATTAAACAAGTAAGCATCAGGAAGGTCATCTGACACTCCTTGTGGGGATTCTCCCGATGTGAGCCTAGAGAGATGATCTGCTCTCAAGTGAGTCCTACCTTTTCTTACCACAACCTCAAAGTCATATTCCATTAGCAAGAGAAACCATCTCACTAATCTTCCTGTATTGCATGGCTTGTTTACGAGATATAACAATGCCTGATGATCAGTAAAAAATTTAAACTTATTTGCAAGCAAATAGTGTCTAAATTTCTTAACTGCGTATACCATGCCTAATCCTTCTCTCTCCGTAGTGGTGTAATTCCGTTCAGCCGCATTCAATTGTCTACTGGCATAGGCAATTGGAAGATCCATATGACCTTCACCGGTAGGTTGTGCAAGCACACATCCAATGGCATAATTGGATGCATCCACATGAACATGGAATGGCTTATTCCAATCTGGTGTGGTCAAGATTGGTGCTGAACACAATCTTCGTTTAAGCTCCTGGAAGGAATTCTCACATTCATCCGTCCACTCAAAGTTTGTCAGAAGTCCGTACATGGGCTTTGCAATGACAGCATACATGTGTATAAATCGTCGGTAATAACCACAGTGCCCCATGAAAGCTTGTACTTCTTTTACATTCTTTGGCCTAGGTAGCTCTGCTATGGCTCTTACTTTTTCTTCGTCGGTAGATATGCCATTCTTTGACACTATGTGTCCTAGAATCTTGCCTTGCCTGACCATAAATACGCACTTTTCTGGGTTCAGGCAGACTTGATATTCTCTACATTTGTCAAAGATTTGTCTGATTTCAGGAATATGGGTTTGTCTAACATTGGAATGAGCACAAAGATCATCAACATAGACTTCTAAACTCTTCCTCAGGAACTCCTTAAACACATGGCACATCAGCCTCTGGAAGGTGGCTGGTGCATTGGTAAGCCCAAATGGCATTACTCTAAAAGCAAAAATGCCCCATTCTGTGGCAAAGGCTGTCTTATGCTGATCCTCTGGAGCTATGGCTACTTGATTGTAGCCCGAAAATCCATCGAGGAAGCTGTACACTTCCTTGCCTGCCACTCTTTCTAAGAGATGTTCTGTTATGGGAAGCGGATAGTTATCTCGAATTGTGGCTGCATTAACCTTTTTCAAGTTAATGCACACACGCAGTTTGCCATTCTTCTTGGGCACCACTACGATGGGGGATACCCATTCAGTGTGCTCAATTTCATAGATAAATCCAGCTTCAACCAGTCTATCTATCTCTTCTTTGATCTTAGCGGCGTAATTATCGTTATATGTATAAGGCTTTTGCTTAGAGGGTTTAGCATCTGAGGTCATGGGAATAGTGTGTGAGCATATGTCCGGGTCAACCCCTTTCAAATCCTTGTAACTCCAAGCGAATACATCTCTGTATTCTCTTAGCAAGGCAATCAATTCATGCTCTTCTTCTTCTGTCAGGTCATGGCCTATATACGTGCATCTCTCCTCTCCTTCTTCTATGGCCACTACTATTTTCTTGGTGGTTTCTTTGTTATCATAGGCCTCTCCTGATTGTGCTTCTCGTTTAGGCATTCTTATCATGACTCTCCTGTCATCTATCTCATACTTCTTAAAATTTTCTGGGACCTCAAACAAAGATTCTTCCTCCTCTGGTGAGACTTCTTTCTTCTTTCGTTTCTTTCCTTCTTCCTTCGGGGTCATATGTGTTGCTAATCTTACATCATTTGTAACCTCTCCATGCCTCTGGGGTTGAAATTCTACTTCATGGAAATATTCTTCATCTGATGCAAATGGTGGGTCCATAATGATTGACTCTAGATCGGAGTCACTTGCATCCTCAAATGCATCAGGGCTAGGTTCGCATTCTTCTAGAACTGCCTCTCCCATGATTGGCTCTATGGAGAAGACTGAAATATCATAGCCATCCTCATCACAGTGAGGTGTCCATTGTTCTTCGTTGATGGCTACGTCCATTGTTGCTAAGATTTCTGCCCAACCGTGAGGTTCAAATTCTTCGTCTGGAAAAACTACAGGTGCATAGGCTGGGTCTTGGATTGATCTATGAGTTTCTTTCGCACCTACCTCTCTGGCTTTCTCTCTCTTCTCTTCTTCTACTGCTACCTTGCACATCCATAAGTGAGTATCTTCATGCATCCATGAGGATCCAGATTCTATGGAATGCACAGATTCCGTATCATCTTTGGCTCTATGGATGGGATTCCACTGGATAGGAGGGACATCTCTATGAGAGTAATCCTTGAGATTAACTTTGGTTGTAACACCCAAGTGCTGCAGGTACAAAGAATTGGTTCCCCAATCCTGTACCACTTGCAACTGTCGCATGAATGCTCTTCCCAAAATCATCTCATAGGCATGATTTTTGCTGAAGTCACATATAGCAAAACTATGCTCAAACTCGACACCACATGTGGTGAGAGTTATCCCTTCCAGCAATCCTAAGGGTCTCTCAATATGACCATCGGCCATCTGCAATTTCATTCTCGTTGGCCTGAGTGCCGGCTTGCCCCAACGCTTCCAAAGGGAAGTGGTGGCAATTGCAACTCCTGCACCTGAGTCCAAAATTGCCTTAGTGGTGTAGTCCTGGTAGGTAATGGGAAGATAGGTGTTCCCTTCTTCACCTTCACACATATCTCCTATCTTATCCAAGGGAATTTCTGGCACTGTCCTATGGGATCCTACCCGGGAATGAGGTTTAGCAACTTCAGTTACTCGACTGGCTGCACATTTCCGCGCGTTTAGTCTATTCTCAGGCAGTTCTTCCAAAGTGCAATCGCGTTGCACCTTGGTGTTCGTTACTACCTCCGTGTTCCTTGGTATGACTGAGTCGTCGTTCCTTACCATGACTGTGGGTGCTCTCATACATGTGGACTTTGCTTCCCATGGGCCTGTGAAGTGGGGTAGCTCCTGTATGGAATTAGACTCAAAGTCCAATCTCTCATGAGACTGAGTACTCTCATGTTCCCCGTAAATGGATGGGATGTCTTGTGGGAATTGGTCGTGTGCATCGTCCACAAGTTCAAATGGAGGGGCGACCTCACTTTCGTTATCCCATTTATCTTCTTGAATCTCTCGTAGGAAGTCTGGTGCAAACCGATTCATAGAAGAAGAAGTGTCTGGCTCCGTAGAATTAGGCACATAAGCAACCTGGGAAGGAGGGCTTATTCTATCGTTGGCTCTCTCCTCGTTCCCACAGATGGCTGGAGCACAAGCTTCTTGGAGAGGATTACTTATTCTATTACTCTTCCGAGCAGGCTCATACGCTCCCTGAGAAGGAAGGTGGGTCACCTGTGGAGGTACATAAGCTTTCGGGGGAGGCTCATGTGACTTTTGGGGGGGAAGATAAGCTTCTTGAGGAGGCACATGGGCTTCCTGAAGAGACTGGCTTATCCGTTCTCTTGCCCTTTCCTTTCTTTGAGGGGCAGGTTCCTTCTCTGATTGTGCAATTAACTTCTCTATTCTTTCCAGCAGTCCATCAAAGTGTAACTGCATCTTAGCTGAACTAGAAATGTTAAATAGGCGGCTGGCCTCAAACATGGTCTGAGCCAATTCCACCATTTTGGCACAAATCTTAGTTCGTTCAAGCTCTAGCTCGGCTCTAGGGTAGCACTTTTCATGATCGGTGATGGTTGGCCCTTCTTGGATTCTAGCCTGATATGCTTTAAGCATCATATTAAGGTCTTCGGGAGTATGATCAGCTAGGACTGATCCTACTATAGGGGGTGGTGGGATTTGATGAGGCGGTGTCTTAGAGGGTGAAGGGATGGAGGGTGATGGGGATGGTAGCGGTGGGAATGTGTGAGAGTGCGGTTGAGATGTGATCTCTATGATTTTAGCCTTGGTTTCTCGTAGACTTTCCTCAAGTTCACTCATCTTCTTTGCCCATTGCCTTTTCATGCGTTCGCGGCTATCTCTCCAAGCTCTTGTTCTCTTTTTATTTTGGCTCTCAGTATCGCTAGTGTCTGGGCTCTTTTCCTTGCCTACCCCTTGGCTTTGCTTCACTGCCTGAGCTCTCGTGACTACCTGTACGGGTGCAGTGGAAGTCACACTTCCGCTGGAATCTACCACTAACTCAATAACATTGATGGGCGTGATTTTTGGCATATTATTGGGGTTCTTTGGGCAATCTCGTAAGAGATGCTCTTTTCCACAATCTTGGCAGAAGCCTTGGATCGTCACTGACTGGGGTTGTGTAGGTGGAGGCAAGGGACAATCACGAATGAGGTGATCTCCTTGGCATCTATAGCACGGTCCTCTTGGGAATGGAGGTCTTACTTGCCTGGATTGAGGCCTAGGATTGGGGTTTGCATACATGACGTTAGTGTAATCTGACTCCCAACTAGGTTCACTTGGTTCTTCACTATAGTAGGACTCACCATGTTCTGGAGACTGCATGTAGTAAGCCTGGGGACTATCGACATGTGTAGAATCAAAGCTATGGTCACTCGGGTCACTTTCTGAGATCAATGGGGTTACTGGTACTATGGCCCTATTCAGGTTTTCTTCTGCAACAGCATACTTTACTGGAATCACATTAGCGAGGTTTGGAGGCTGTTGAGCTAGCACCGGTTGGGGTCTCTGTTGGGCCTGATATTGTGGTTGGTAGGTTTGTTGGGGTCTAGCATATTGTGGTGGTGGAGGGTACTGGTTCTGGTATCTGCCTTGTTGGTAGGGCTGAGGGTAGGGTTGCCTAACTGCCTGCTTGTTGTATGGGCAATCTTGCGCAGTGTGGTTTGTGTATTTCCGTTCTATGGTGCAATATTGGCTATTTGGATTGACCTGGGGTTGAGCCATAATGGGACACACATTTGCCATGTGGTCACCACCGCATGTATAGCACCTCTTCGCTGGGGCAAACCTTGGGATTTGTTTGCTAGTTACACCTAATTTCTGGGCTACTTTTTCGGCAAGTTCCTCAATTGATGTGGCTTGTGTGGAAGATTGACTAGATGCACTATCTGAATCTTTGTAAATTTTGGACAGCTCTAGCTCTTCTCCTAGGTTATCTTCAATGTCAATGCACATACGTACACACTCTTCTATAGTCCTAGGGTCTTTCAGATACACATAGGATCTCAATTTCGTACTCAGCAATCCATCAAGGAATAAGGCTACTTGTTTGGCAGATGTGGGTAGCTCCGAAACAGGACATCTTTCAAGGTATTGCCTAAATCTTCTTCCTGCAAGTCTCACAGTCTCTTGAGGGGTTTGCTTAAAGCTGTGAATCAGTGAGGAGGTATTGTGTCTTATGCCACTCTTGGAGAATTCAATAATAAATGCTTCTAGGAGTTGGTCTATGCTCCTGAACTGGCGCTCATCCAATGGCTGAAACCACGTAAGTGCTGTGTTCCTAAGGGTTAGACCGAAGGCATTGTACTGCGTGAACAGATCCTCCACTTGTTCAGCTCTCAAGACTTGCTTGAACTCCGCCACATGATCATAGGGATCTCCTGTGCCGTCAAAGTAGTTCTTCATGGACTTAACTAGCTGGGTGGGTCTCAAAGTTCTTGTGTGCTCTCTAGGCCTCGGCAGAGGGAATCCATCTACATTTCTTTGGTTCCTGTGGGCTCTAAGCATCTCAGGTTCTACCCTATTCGTCTCCGTTCTCGTTCTTTCTCTGCCCACTGGATTGGCAAAACTTACTTCTGGTCTATCTTTACTTCTGTCTCTTTGCAGACCATGAGCCTGAGATGTCCCAGCTCCAGGTTGACCATAGGATACATTTGATCTTGGTTGGGGGAAAATGAATTCGCCCTTCCAAGTGTAAGCATGCCTATCATTGTCTGTCACCACAAAGATCCTCTCCGAAGTGTGGTCTAAGTAGGTCACCCTACCTGGGCTATCTGGATCCTTAAACTCATAGATCATGATTGTTCCTATATCAGTTGGGTGATCCGGTTTATACCTCCAAAAGGCTTCGTCCGTTTCTCGATTGAGAAGCAAATCTATGCACTTGTTATCTTGGGGGACCCACTCAGGCGTGATAATCCTAGTGAGAACTGATTTACCTCGAGGGGTTCTAGGTTCCACTCCCATGTTTCCTTGTTCCAAGTCACCTAAGTCCGCTTCTGAAATTACATTTCCAAATTCATCTGTCCTATCTGGATGACTGGTGACTATGTATATGGTTCCTTCCTTGTCCAGGTATGCACCGTTTTCAAACTTGACAGCTGGGTGCTCTAGTCCTATGGATTGGTCAGGGTTTTTAATCTGGACCACAGATCTTCCTAGGCCGTCCTCATAGATGCTAGCACCTAATCGGTTGGTCCTAAGGTATTCCAACTGTGTTTTGTAAGGGCCTTCTACCCTGTACAAGTAAGGCACACCTGAACTTCCCGTAGGTCTGTCCAGGCCTTGAGACATCTCTGACTCACTGGTATCAGAGCTGGGGTAGTGAGAGTGGTGGCTCAACTGCTGGGCCCAAGACCTTGCAGTGTGATTGACACTAGCCTCTGAAGACCTAAGGCTTTGTCTTTCCCTTGCTAAATGTCGTCCTGATCTAAGGTTCATATGCCTAACTGATTAGTCCAATTTTTTTGCCCAGAGTACAACCTCGTTGCCGATCAATTGGTATTAGTTACTTGATTCTTTTTTAGTTAATTATTGTGTTTATGGTCTTGTCTGATATCACGTCGTCAGGAATACTTGAATGTTCTTCGTGCTTTCAGATTGATCGCTCCACGTTAGGTTCTTTTCCTTTATGTTGTCGACAGTACAGAGATTAAGTTTTTAGCTTGAACTTGAGTTTTTAGGTAGTCTTCAACTTGATAGTGGCCTATCGTCGCCCTGACTTACTCCTACTTCTAATCGTTCTTAGCCTAAGCTAGGAATTGACGAAGAGGAGTTGAGAATATTCCGACCTTTCTTGCCGAACCTTGCTCTTTAGTGCTCGAGAAGTTGATTCTCAAGCGTGCGCCACACCCTTGCTTGGATACTCTCAATTGCTTCTCAATAGGCCTGCATAAATCCCAAGATTAGCTCCCAGTAGACCTTTCAATTGACAGACAATTTATTTCAGACACTTTTTTAATGACCCTTGTTCCCCCTTTTGTATTGCTAGAAATTTCCTCTAGAGCTCCCTTGGTGTTCCTACCCCTCTGTGTGTCAACTTCCAAATATCCTATCTGAAAATCAACGCGGTATTCTTATAAAAAACAGTTGAGGGCGTGTAGTATATGTCACGAGCTTTCCGACAAACCCTAGAGCTCAGAAAATGGATTTCATATGAAAAAGTTATGACCGTTCAGGGTTTAGGGGGTACTAGACAAACAGATCCTTTCAGGGTTTTAATGCAATTTCTAAGGCCTTTGTAAGTACATGAGTACTTGAGAGTGCAAATATAGCCAAAATTTAGCTTTTAATTTTTTTGCCGAAAATGTCTGTCTATCGCGATAGACGGTGTCTGTCGCGATAGACGGTATCTGTCGCGGATTTCTGTCTGTCGCGATAGACGGTGTCTGTCGCGATAGACGGTGTCTGTCGTGGGTCTCTGTCTGTCGCGATAGACGGTATCTGTCGCGGGTCTCTGTCTATCGCGATAGACGGTGTCTGTCGCGATAGACGGTATCTGTCGCGGATTTCTGTCTGTCGCGATAGACGGTGTCTGTCGCGATAGACGGTATCTGTCGCGGGTCTCTGTCTGTCGCGATAGACGGTGTCTGTCGCGATAGACGGTATCTGTCGCGGATTTCTGTCTGTCGCGATAGACGGTGTCTGTCGCGATAGACGCTGTCTGTCGTGGGTCTCTGTCTGTCGCGATAGACGGTGTCTGTCGCGATAGACGCTGTCTGTCGCGATAGACTGAAAAAACGCAAATTTTTGAAAAACTTCTAGAGATCTAGAGTGCCCTCAAGGTGTAGGTTACAGTGCTAATCATGCATTCAAAAAATTTTAAGATTTTCTGTCTGTCGCGATAGACAGAGGTTGTCGTCCCGGGACCTGTGCAGAGTCTGTCGTACCTGCGCACACTGCTGGGGATGATGGTACAGCAAAAAACCTGCAAAATAGCTCAAGAAACATGCAAAAACAGCGCATGCAAATTCGCTCTCTCGCTCTCTCTCACAAGTGAAATGAGGGAAATGAGGTGGAGATGGGGATATAGTCAAAAAACTGAACTTTTCGCGATGATGGAGATGGACGTGGGAGATGGTGATGATGATGATGAAGATGGTGAAGAAAGTAAAAGAAAACCGATGAGAGTGAAGAAAATACCTACAACTCCAACGCGTCAACTCTACGTTTTACCATCACACGCTCGTCCTCAAAGCTCGATCCCCGGCAACGGCGCCAAAATTTGGTGTAGCTCAATGATGAGTAGCACCTCCTTTAATGTCAATCCGGGAAGACGTGAGGATGGTATGAAGACCTCGAGCAAGTGGCGGCACAAGTGCGTGAGTGAGAAGCACACTAGCATGCACACACATACACACACACGCGCACACACGGCAAGACAAAGAGTGAGAATCAATGGAGCTTTTAGATTACTTTCAAAATGCTCTTACAAGTTCGTTTCAATTACAATCTAACCTCAAAAATGAGCTCTCTAGCTCTTTTTATAGTTTTTGACTAGGTTTTGGCCCTGTCCAGACCTAGTGTCCGGCCTAGTTAAAAATTAGGTTCCAGGGCCAATTTGAGGGCTTAAACGGAGTCTAAAAAATATGAAAATTGATATGTAGGTACTTCTAAGGCTCCTCAAGCTCAAGGACTCCTTGGCTTGCACAAAATGGAGCTACAAAAATATGAAATGGTATTTACAATGATTGTTAGTGATAAGAATCACTGTTAAAAGATGTAGATTTGGAAAAATTGAAGGGCCTATCTGCCAGATTTGCGTCGACTGCTTTGTCTACTTACTCCTTCACCTTGTTCTGACTCTCTCCGTTGGCTTCCTTGTCTAGTCAATCCTTGGGTGCCCATACTGCTCTCAACAGAGATCAACTTGGCATATGTGCCCACGTAGGAGAACATTGCAGTCCTTTTCATGAAGGCTCTGCCTAAGGAGAAGTTTGAAGCTTTCCGCAAAGCTTTGGGCTTACTTCCTTTTGTGGAGTGATTTCCACATAGCTTGGCACTTCCTTACACATGAGTGCCAGCTCCTTGTTCACCGCATCACTCCCAGGGGCGATTTGTTGATATATTTAGGTAGTGATGTGTATGAACACACTAGGACCGCCAGACACTTTTTTCCCTCTTTAGGAGGTTTTTTCCCCCCGGCTTGTATATACGCCTATTGCCCTAATGGGTTACTTATCTTTGTACATTCTGTAGTAATACATTCAGTATTGTGTGTTTGTGCTCCAAGCTTCTTCTTCTTCCTTGTGATGTTCGCGTGCTTCCGCAGACGTCTATCTCCAACAGCAGGGAGTCAGTCGGATCAATTTTTCAAACAAATATGTTTTATATTACTTTTCTAAAACTCCCAACAATGATTTTCATCACTCATGTACCATATGTAACATAGAAAAACCCCTTTTTGTAATCATATGCTCCATTTTGTGCAAGCCGAGGAGTCCTCAAGCTTGAGGAGCTTAGGTAGAACGAGCCTACCAATTTTGGTTATTTTTAGACATCGTCTACCCTTTCAAATAGCACCTAGAAACTATTTTTTAACTATGCCGGTCACTAGATGTGAAACCGGTCAAAACTAGTCTAAAAACTATAAATAGAGCTAGAGAGCTCATTTTTGAGGTTAGCTTGTTTGAGTAGAGAAGAGCTTAAAGCTATTTTGAGTCTGTAAGAGTGTTCTTGAGTAATAGAGTTGATTTCCTACCTTCCATTGTGTCTTGCTTATCTTTTCGTTGTGTGTGTGTATGTGTGTGTGCATCTCTATGCTTCTCACCATCACTCTCACTTCATCTCATATTCACGATCTTCATATCACTCATATCTCTTCCGCAGATTGACATTAAGGAGGTGGAGCTTCTTAACGTGGTTCTCACCATTGTGCTAGAGCAACATAGGGTTCATTGCTATTACCAATGCTCTCTGACTATCAACAAATATGGTGATTGTAGAAGAATAACCAACAGCCAAATCAACCAAAAGGCATTTGAGCCACACACTCAGTAGTAGCTACAAAAGTTTCCCTATACTCGACCTCAAAACTAGAAGTGGCCATATTAGGCAACTTCTTGCTCAACCAATATATGCATGAGCTACCAATCATGAAGCAAAAACCACTAATAGGCACACGAGTTTCATAGCAACCAACACAATATGAGTCGAAACAACATGTAAATATGGAGGTAATGATCCACCCTTGGGATAGAAAAATCAAAGTAATTGGTTACCACTCAAGTAGAGAAAGACGCAATTAACTCCTTGCCAATGCTTGACACCAAGGCAATGCATAAACCTACTCATTTGTGAGACAAAAAACTGAATATCAAGCCGAGTTATGCATAAGTAAATCAAGCATCAAATAGCGTGTTGATAGAGAACAACATCAAATGCATCTCTAGCATCCTGAAGAATAACCATGAATTTGTTTCAATGGGAGTGGCAAATAGGTTTGCAATATTCATGGCCAAAATGCAAGAATAATGTGCAATATATATTTTTTAACACAAAAATATCCCCCCATCAACTTGCATAGACTGAATACTCAAATAATGATGCAAATGCTCCAATTATGGCATCTCAAAAGAGGCATGGAAAATCAGCCTTAAATTCAACAATATGCTTCTCATCATGACCAATGAGTAGCATATCATCAAGATATGGAACAATTATCACTTCACTCAAGAAATGAGAGACACAAGATGGTTGAACTGCACCCTTAGAGGGAGGATTAGGAGATAATCCTCAACCATGGATTTTGGGGAAAGTGGTTAGTGCATCGTACTCCTAGAAAGTAGATCATGAGTTCAATTCTCGTTGGATATAGCGATTGGTATTAGAGCCTATGAAGTAGGCTTAGGCAAGGTGGGTAGATTCCACAAGGTTCATCGGAACCCAATGGCCTCTAGAAAAGGTGCTTGGGCACTTTATATCTAAAAGGGTACAAAATAAAGTGTGCCCCTTTCAAAAATTAGACCAACAAAGATCATAGTGTATTTCCTAATCTGTAGGTTGGACTTAGATGTGTAAAGTATCGTTGAAAATCTCTCGTAACAAACTTTTCTATGGAAGGAATAGATTGAGGGTCCAAGATGTAGCATGGGTAAGAATCAGGTTCAAGATACTGATATTGAGAACAAGGGTTCAAGAAATGAAGGTTGAAAAAAAAGAAGGTTCAAGACACCAAGGTTAAGAGCAAGGGTTCAAGAAACCAAGGTTGAGAACAAGAAGGTTCAAGATATTGCTCAAGGGTGATGACATCAATTCAAGGGGAGATTAGGGGCTTATCGCCTAGGTTTTTTGATCTGTAGAAGGGAAAGATAGTATTAGACTCAAGAAATGACAAGTAGGAGATGGTTGAACCGCACTCTAAGAGGGAAGATTAAGAAGTAATGCTCAACCATGGCTTTTGGGGCAAGTGGTAAGCCCATTGTACTCCTACCTCATAGGTCATGAGTTCAATTCCCCTTGGATACAACAAGTACATCTACATGCTTAACGTATAAGGTGCTCTCAATTGGATTGTTCTCAAATGCATGTGCCAACAGGTAGGCATGTATCTTTTCATACCAAGTACATGGTGCTTGCTTCAAACCATACAATGGCTTTTCAAGCTACAGACTTTGTTTTCATGCCTTTTCTACACAAAACCATGGGTCTGAAATACATACACTTCTTCATGTAAATCACCATTCAGAAATTCTTAAAATCCAACTGATGTACATTCCAACCATGATGAGATGCAAGTGCACAAATGCTACAAATGGTCATCATTTGGCATGTGGGAGCAAAAGTCTCATTGAAATAAATGCCCTTCTCTTGAGCATAACCTTTGGCAACAAGCCTAGCCTTTTATATATCAACTATTCTATTTGGTGTATGTTTCAACTTGCATACCCATTTAGTGCCAATGGCTTTTTTTGCATGGAGGCAAATCACGTAAAGACACCAACTCTGTCATCAATAAGTGCATCATGTAAGTCTGCATCAAAAATGAAATGATTTGCACCATTAGCTAAATCTACAAAGGTTGAGAAATTGCCTCACTAGGGGAAACACTTGATTGTCCACTTGTAAAAAGAGGTAGCAAAGTGTCATACACATCCTTTGAGCTAATTGATGTCTCCATGATAGATGAAAGGAAGTATTGAATTTCATCCTCCACAAAGACAACATCTCAACTAAGCATAATGCATTTAGACTATGGATGATGCATACAATAGCCTTTTCTTTTAGAATTGTACCCAACAAAAATACATTTCACTCCCTTATCATTCAATTCTTTGTGTTTTTGTTTAGGCACTAATGCATACGACAAATAACCAAAAATATGCAGATGGGCAAGAGATGGTTTGTGACCATGCCAAGCCTCATATGGAGTGGTAGAGTACAATGCTTTGCTAGGACACATATTAAGTACATATGTTGCACACATAACAATCTCAAGCTAGAAGCTATGTGGTAAAGCCTTACTTTTGACCATACACCTTACCATTTCCATGAGGGACCCATTTTTCTTCTCAAATCCTCCATTCGACATTGTACATTGATATTTTATCCCATGTTTAGCAAAATTTAGATGACTAATGTGCTTTTTGTGAGCATGGAACACAAGATTCCTCGCAACTGCCAATGTGCTCTGATTATCAATGAAGATGGTGGTGGTAGAAGACTGACCAACACCCAAATCAGCCAAAAGGCATTTGTGCCACATACACTCAACAATTACTATGAAAGCTACCCTATACTCAACCTCACAACTAGAAATGGCCACAATAGGTTGCTTCTTGCTCAACCAAGATATGCATGAGATACCAAGCATGAAGCAAAAACCACTAGTGGACACATGAGTGTCATAACAACCAACCTAGTCTGTGTCACAAAAAGCATGTAAATTCAATAGTAATGATCCCCCCCTGGGGATAAAACAACCCAAGTAGTTGGATACCACTCAAATAATGAAAGATGCGCTTAACTACCTATGAATGCTTGACACCTGGGTAATGCATAAACTTGCTCATCTATGAGACAACAAATTGAATCTTGGGCTGAGTTATGCATAAGTAAATCAAACATCCAACAACCCACTGATAGAGAACAACATCAAATGCATGTCCAACATCCTGGAGGCTCAATCGTAAACCTATTTTCATAGGAGTGGCAATAGGTTCGCAATCTTCAAGGTAAAAAAGTTGCAATGATTCGTCAATATACATTTTTTGACACAAAGCTATTCCCCCATCAACTTGCATAAACTGAATGTCCAAATAATGATGCAAATGCGCCGAATCGAACATCTCAAAAAGGCATGAAAATAAGTCTTAAATTCAAAAACATGCTTCACATTAGGACGAGTGAGCAACATATCATCAACATACACAACAATGATAAGAAGTACATCATCTGTATGCTTAAAATATAAGGTGACATGAGTTGGTATATTCTCTAAACCATGGGCAATCAAGTAGGCATGTATCTTTTCATACCAAGCATGTGGTTCTTGCTTTAAACCATATAATGACTTTTTCAACATGGAGACTTTGTTTTCATGCCCTTTCTACACAAAACTATGAGGCTAAAATACATAGACTTCTTCAAGTAAGTCATCATTAAAAAATGCAATTTTAATGTCCAACACATGTACATTCAAACCATGATGAGTTGCAAGTGCATAGATGGTATGAACGATGGTCATTCGGCATGTGGGTGCAAATATCTCGTGAAAATCAATGTCTCTCTTGAGCATAACCTTTTGCAATAAGTATGGCCTTATACTTGTCAATTGTTCCATCAAGCTTACATTTAAAATTGTATACCCATTTAATGCCAATGGCCTTTTTACCTGGAGGCAAGTCACATAAAGACCAGGTACCATTATTCATAATACGATCATATTCTGATTGCATGGCATCCATCCAACTTTTTAAATTTTGTGCTTCATAAAAGGAAACAAGTTCATTCTCATCATAAAGACTAGGGTCAGCCATTGCATAACAATATGATGCAAAGGAAGCACTATGAGAGACTAAATGAGTATGATATGATAGAGGTCCATCTAATTTGATATCTTTCAAAGTCTTCACCAACCATTTAGGCATATTTTTTGCCTCCTCTATATCATCTCTCTCATCAACAAGTGCATCAAGTAAAATTGCATTAGAAATGGAATGATCTGCATCACCATGTGGAACTTGTAAAGGTTAAGAAATTGTCTCATTTGAGCTAGTACTTGACTTCCCACCCATAAAAAGAGGCAACAAAGTGTCATACACATCTCTAGAGCTAACGAAAGTCTCTTTGGTACATGAAAGTAATGGTTGAATTACATTTTCCACAAAAACAACATCATGGCTAATTAAAATGCATTTACTCTATGGATGATACAGACGATAGCCTTTGCTTTCATAATTGAACCCAAGAAAAATACATTTCACTGCTTTATCATCCAATTTCTTGCATTGTTGCTCAAGCAATAATGCATATGCCACACAACCAAAGATATGAAGATGAGCAACAGATGACTTGCAATCATGCCAAGCCTCACATGGAGTGACGGATTGCAGTGCTTTGGTGGGGACCTATTAAGTACATATGTTGAATGCATAATAGCCTCAAGCGAGAAGCTATGTGGCAAAACATAAATTTTGACCATACAACTCACCATCTCCAAGAGAGACCTGTTCTTTCTTTTTGTAGATCCATTTGGTTGAGGTATATACAAAATTGTACACTGATGTTTTATCCCACACTCAACCGGAAACGCATTAAAGTTAGAAGACATGTATTCCTCCCCTTGATCACAACGAAGGGATCTCAATTTACATGTTGAGAGATTTTCAGCCATATCCAGAAACTATTTGAAGCACATAAACACTTCTGACTTTGCTTTGAATGGATACACCCATGCATGCTTGGAGAAGTCATCAATAAAAGTCTCAACGTAAAGGTAGTTCCCAAAAACAGGTGTTTGCATGGGACCACAGACATGACTATGAACAAGATGCATTTTATGAGGAGCTCGAACGGAACCATCTTTTGGGAAAGAGGAACACTGCATTTTTTGCAAAATACAATCTTCATAGACACGTTTACAAGGTGCCTCAAGTTTGGGCAAAGAGGACACCATTTCATACTTTTGCAGTCATATCAAACTAGCATAATTCAGATGACCAAAGCGTGCATGCCAAAGCTTTGCGTTTGAGATAACCTGAGAATCTTGAACTAGACATGGTGAATCATTTGTTGGTGCATATCAAGCCTTCACACATTGGCTTGGACTCATGGAAGACTAGCTTGGACAAAGTTTTATCAAGGCTTCACTAGAAGCAAGGTTCATATGAACATGTGCTTAGATGTTCTTACCTTTTTACCCCTTTGTAAAAGTCTATATGACTTGGCATTTATTTGTAATCACTTGAGTCACTTACCTACTTCATTAGTCGTGGAAAAAGGAATGATTTAGTGGAGAGAATATCTCCCTACTTTTAGTAGAGATATTCTTGGGAGCCTAAATTTGAATTTGAAATTCAAATTAGTCTTCAACTCCTATAAAAACTACAAGCAAAATGTCGCGGGTGTCCATCATCAATCCCGAGGCTATCTGTACTATCTAGTGAGTGTGTAAGGTCTACTCCATAGCCTACACCTCTGAGTACCATTGTGCTATGTCTATCATGCCAATGGGAATGTACATTCATATGATATAATACAAATAGTTACATTCATCATCTCTGTTTTGTCTGAGTTTCCTACTCCAAGTCTGTCAACTTCCAAGGAGCATTTCTCAGTGCTCACTAAACCAAATCAAGAGATCTATAGCTCATTGGAACCAGCTCAAGGTCTTCTACAAGCATACAAAATCTCAGAAGTTTTCATTCAGCCATTTGGGAGAAATCCACTTCGAAGTGCACACTGGTCTGTGTCTGCAGAGTTCCTAAAAAGTCGGGGGTAATCAGATTTTTCCTAAACTTATTTCTCAGTGTGTGGTTTATCAATTTGAGTGATTCCACTTGT
Organism: Ceratopteris richardii; assembly: GCA_020310875.1. NCBI lineage: Eukaryota > Viridiplantae > Streptophyta > Polypodiopsida > Polypodiales > Pteridaceae > Ceratopteris > Ceratopteris richardii. The sequence goes on along the minus strand of CM035425.1, from coordinate 149,269,825 downwards.
GATTGGTAGCTTACTAAGGTACTTTAATACTCCCAAAAGGAATTGTTTCAATTTTAAGTGTACTGGTCACACTGAGCATAACACTGAGTAGGTATCACTACAGAAATAGTAAGTTTTTTGGGTTTGTGAAGGAACCAAGTTATCTGTTTTGGTTTGATCATTACACAAACCATTTCCAAAGTACATATATGATTTCTTTGTGTCATTTGGAAGCTAAGCAAGTGTACTAAGCATATCTGGAATCAAAAGAGGGCAGGTGTGAAGCAGGTTTTGCAGCATCAACTCATTTCTTGAGTGCATCCAACCATCACTCTCAACAGTGGTATCAGAGCAAAGAAGGTAAACATGGGTGATGGTTTTCCTTCCTTCATTGACAAATTGGACAGAAACAATTATCAGGCTTGGTCATTGAGAATGAAGACCTATCTACAAGGGAGAAGCTTATTTGGATACATATCAGGAGATGAGGAATTGCCCTCATTCAAGACTAGAGGACTACCCACAAAGGATGAACATGAAAGGCTCAACCAATGGTGTGCAAAGGATGCTTTGGCAAGGTCTTATCTCTTAAACTCTATATCTGACTTTCTTTTACCTCATGTAAGGAATTGTAAGACTTCCCAAGAGACTTGGGAAACCTTGTCAAATTATTTTTCTTCCAACACAAGGGCTAGGAAGAATCAATTATGGATTGAGTTCACAACCCTTAGAAAGCAGCCCAAGCAATCAGTCTCAGAGTATGTGACAAAGATCAAAGATGTGGCAGACCAACTAGCAAGCATTGGAGAGGAGATTGAAGAGGAACAAATAGTCAGGCAAGTAACAAATGGACTCAAGGCAGATGATAAGTGGGAAAGTTTCACCACTGCAATGGACCTCTATATGGACATGCATACCCCTGATCTCACAACACTCATGGGCCAACTATTTACACATGAAGCAAAGTTTACAAAGGCTGGAGATCAATCAAAAGGTAATAACCCCTCTGCTCTCTATACTGATAAGAAAGTTAAAGATAAAGGAAAAGGGAAGAAACAGGATGAAGAAGGCTCTACCTCTCAAGCTAATTATGCAGGGAGAGGTAGGTCATTTAGAGGAAGAGGCAGAGGAGGTAAGTCAGGTAGGGGGAGACCCTACAACTCATCACCATGCAACATTTGTGGATTGTCCAATCATACCACAGATGAATGCTACAAGAACTACAAGAATCAGAGAGGAAGAGGCTACTCAAGAGGTGGATACTCTCAAGGGAGAGGCAGATTCAACCAACATCAAAGCTACAATGGATACAACAACCAATACAACAACAACTACAACAACAACCACAATGGTAACTACCAAGGTGGATTCAGAAATAGAAGAGACTACAACAACTACACAGAGGAGCAAGATGACTCCCTATTGATCATGAATATGACCTCCAAGGCAGGTACAAATGATGATCATTTATTTTACATTGACTCAGGATGTTCTAACCATGTAGCTTGCAATGTGGCACTACTTTCTGATTTGGAAGAGCCCAAGGGCATTGAGCAAGGTACTCTATGTACCAACCATCACCAAGAATCTAATGAGTGTTGGTCAGATTGTGGAGAAAGGGTTGCAGGTCAGATTCACACAACATGGAGCATATGTGGAGGACCCAAAACATGGATTCAGAAGGATAGCCAAAGGGGAGAAATCAGGTAGATTATTTACATTTGAGCTAGAAGACACCAAGAACATTGCTTTGTATAATTATAAGGATCAGATACTTTCAGAGTTAGAAATATGGCATAAGAGATTAGGGCACATAGGTGAAAGGACTCTAAAGCAAATGTGCAGGGATCAATGTGTGCTTGGGATACCTAATGTATCCAAGCAACACATGATTTACAAATGTGGATCATGTCAATTTGGGAAGTCTCACAGATTACCATATTCAAGGAAAGGTTTCATGCATGAAGACTACCTAGACTTGGTACACACAGATGTTTGGGGACCTAGCAAGGACCCTTCCATTTCTGGTTCAAGATATTATGTGTCCTTCATTGCTGATTATAGCAGGTGGACCATTTTATACTTTATGAAGCATAAAGATGAAGTGTTTAATTGTTTCAAGAGGTATCTTGCACTTGTTGAAAATCAAACAGGAAGAAGCTTGAAGAGGCTAAGGTCAGATGGTGGAGGAGAGTACTTCTCCAATGAGTTTGAAGATTTCTTGCAGGAAAGAGGCATCAAAAGGGAGATTACTACAAGGTACTCACCTGAACAAAATGGGGTAGCTGAAAGAAGGAATAGACTCATTGTGGAAACAGCTAGGTCTATGCTTAATGAGAAAAAGTTGCCAAATTATCTTTGGGCAGAGAGTGTATCCACTGCCACTTATCTCATCAATAGGTTGCCATCCAAATCACTTGATGGCATGACACCATATGAAGCTTGGCATGGTAAGACCTTCTCTGGATCATTGCAAAATTTTTGGTTGTGTAGCATATGTGCATATTCCCTCACAGGTAAGGGGAAAGCTAGACCCCAAGGCTGAAAAATGTATCTTCATTGGTTATGATTTGAACCAAAAGGGATACAGATTCTACAATCCAACAAACAAAGGGTTCAAGGTAAGCAGAGATGTCATATTTGATGAGAATGACTCATGGTATGAGAATGAATGCAGGAAAGTGAGTCTACCCTATGACATGGAAGAAGATTTTCCAAAGCTCACCAAGGAAGAACCAATTCAGCAAGAAGATTCAAGCTCAGATGATGATGATACAATAAATCTTGAAGAGTTCAAGGCTTGGAAGTCCAAAGGAAAGATGAAGATGAAGCAACTAGAAGATAAACCAGAATCCTCAACTCAAGCAATGAGGAGATCTCAGAGAGAAAAGAAGAAGCCTATCAGATTTGGGTATGACACATCACTTGTAACTAAACATTCTGTATATCTTGCAAAGGACTTGTTGAATGAAGAACCAGGTACCTATGAAGAAGCAATTACCAAACCAGAATGGAGAGAAGCCATGGATGAAGAGATGGAAGCTCTCAAGGAGAGTGATACTTGGGACTTGGTACCCAAGAAAGATTCTATGAAGGTAATAGGATCCAGATGGATCTACAAACTAAAGAAGAATTCAGATGGAACAATAAACAGGTACAAAGCTAGGTTGGTAGCCAAGGGTTTTGCACAAACCCAAGGCATTGATTATGAGGAGACATTTTCTCCTGTGGCTAAGATGCCAACTATCAGAATCTTGGTGAGTGTAGCTGCATCCAAGAATTGGAATATGTACCAATTAGATGTCAAGAATGCTTTCTTGAATGGATGGATATCTGAAGAAGTCTACATGTCACAACCACCTGGCTATGAAGATCCAAAAAAGGTACATTATGTTTGTAAATTGAAGAAGGCTCTGTATGGTTTAAAGCAGGCACCTAGAGCATGGAATTACAGGTTGACAACCTACCTTCTAGACCAAGGGTTTGTAATGAGTAAGGCAGACACTTCTCTATTCATAAAGAGAAGTAGTATAGAGGTAATATATCTATGTGTCTATGTTGATGACATCATTATTACAGGAAATGATGTTTAGGGAATTAGACATATCAAAGGACAGATGATGAAAGAATTCAAGATTAGTGATCTTGGATTATTAAAGTACTTCTTAGGTCTTGAGTTGGTCTACACAAATTCAGGTATCTACATCACTCAAAAGAAGTATGTATAGGATATGGTCAAGAAATTTGGTTTGCAGGATGCTAAGGTATCTACTACTCCAATGGAGGTTAACCTAAAGCTAAGTGCTCATGAAGGAGAAGAAGTCAAAGACATCACAGGATATCAAAGTATGGTAGGTAGTTTGAACTATGCTACCTTGACAAGAATTGACATAGCATATGGAGTTAGTGTGCTTAGTCAATTCATGCACAAACCAAGGGTACCTCACCTAGAGGCAGCAAAGAAGATCTTGAAGTATCTGAAGGGAACTCAAAGTCATGGTTTGTACTTTCCTTATACATCAGATATTGACATTAAAGTTTACTCAGATGCAGATTGGGCAGGATGCAAGGATGATAGGAGAAGCACCTCAGGATATATTTGTTTTGCAGGAGATAAGCCTATTTCTTGGTCAGCCAAGAAGCAACCTACAGTGGCATTGTCATCCACTGAGGCAGAGTATAGAGGGCTTGCCAATGCCACTCAAGAAGCTATCTGGTTGAAGCTTCTATATACAGAGTTAGGTCTATATACAAGGCCACCAATTATTTTTGGAGATAACACTAGTTCTCTTCACCTTGAAGCTAATCCAATTTATCATGCCAGAACCAAACACATAGAGGTTCATTACCACTATGTGAGAGAGAAGTTACTTAGTAAAGAGATTCAATTGACATATGTGTCTACTAATATGCAATGTGCAGATTTGCTCACTAAAGCATTGGATGGAAACAAGTTAAGCAGATTCAAATCCATGATTGGATTACAGGAAGTGATTGAAGATTGAAAGAGAAGACTTAAGCCAAAGTGTTTGGCTTGAGGGGGAGCTGTTGGTGCATATCAAGCCTTCACACATTGGCTTGGACTCATGGAAGACTAGCTTGGACAAAGTTTTATCAAGGCTTCACTAGAAGCAAGGTTCATATGAACATGTGCTTAGATGTTCTTACCTTTTTACCCCTTTGTAAAAGTCTATATGACTTGGCATTTATTTGTAATCACTTGAGTCACTTACCTACTTCATTAGTCGTGGAAAAAGGAATGATTTAGTGGAGAGAATATCTCCCTACTTTTAGTAGAGATATTCTTGGGAGCCTAAATTTGAATTTGAAATTCAAATTAGTCTTCAACTCCTATAAAAACTACAAGCAAAATGTCGCGGGTGTCCATCATCAATCCCGAGGCTATCTGTACTATCTAGTGAGTGTGTAAGGTCTACTCCATAGCCTACACCTCTGAGTACCATTGTGCTATGTCTATCGTGCCAATGGGAATGTACATTCATATGATATAATACAAATATATACATTCATCATCTCTGTTTTGTCTGAGTTTCCTACTCCAAGTCTATCAACTTCCAAGGAGCATTTCTCAGTGCTCACTGAACCAAATCAAGAGATTTATAGCTCATTGGAACCAGCTCAAGGTCTTCTACAAGCATACAAAATCTCAGAAGTTTTCATTCAGCCATTTGGGAGAAATCCACTTCGAAGTGCACACTGGTCTGTGTCTGCAGAGTTCCTAAAAAGTCGGGGGTAATCAGATTTTTCCTAAACTTATTTCTCAGTGTGTGGTTTATCAATTTAATTCACAAACTTTATTTTAGGTGTAGAGGCCCTACAACAACCATTATAGCCTCTTTCTTCTTTGCCTCCTTTGTAGCTAGTTTTTGACAACTCTTTATGACATGATCTTTTTCGTTATAGTATTTGCAAAACTAATTCTATTTTTTTTTGTTTTCTTCTCATCTTTGTCTTCCTTCTTTGATTGTGCAACATTAGCAGATTTTGGCTTATTACTAGATGAGCTCCATTTACCTTTGCCCTTCTGACTAGCTAAGAAAGCTTGATCTGCAACACACATAATGGATATGTTATGTTTGGGCTGATCTTCTTGCAACAAAACAAAGAGTAACTCCTCAAATGTCAAGGCATTTGGATTGCCTTTCATCATCAATCTAAGAGTAGAAGCAAAACTCTGATGTGAATGTGGAAGACCATTAAGAACAGTTTGCACAGGTGAACTATCTGGTAAGATTTCTCCTTCAAATCTTTGATCTCTGTGAAAACATTATCCATAGAATCTCTTTCATTGATGTGCTTACTCTCCAATTGTTTTTGGAGGTAAGAAACATGAGCCTCATTTCTTGCTTGGTATATGTTGTAAGAGTATCCAAATCATCTTTTGCAATTTCGCAAAAGTGAATGTGAGGGATAATGGCATGTTTGATAGACAAAGCTATCAATGCATGTGCATGTACATCTTTTCCATCCCAACAAAATTTCTCTACAGGAGGTGCAATAGGAATCATAGAGGAAATTGAAGATAATCACCTTCAACACCACATACATCACCTACAATCACTATATTTGTACGCATTAAAGGACGTGTTTCAACATCTTGTACAATATTCCACATGCCTTTTGCTATCAATACATGACACATCATGTATGCCCACAATGGGTAATTAAAACCATCCAACTTATCCTCAAAAATCAACATACAAAATACATCATTACTTTCAACCATGGCCAATGACTAAATACCTTGATGCAAAAAATTGACTATATCTCAAAACATTGAATAAAAATACCCAATCAAACTTTGGTAGATCTGTAGTAGACTATATATATATATATATATATATATATATATATATATATATATATATATATATATATATATATATATATATATATATATATATATATATATATATATATATCTGTGTGTGTGTGTGTGTGTTTGGCACAAAAGGATGAAATTTATTTACAGTCAATATGATAGTGCATTTGGAGGTTAAAACGAGCTCAAATAAAAAATTTGATGCTACACATTGAAGCTATTTCGAAGTGCTAATAAGCTCAAGCATGCTCACCAGTTTTCATGCAATTATAAGGCTTGTGACCAAATGGGTATCGATGATGCCCTAGAGAAAGCGGGCAACTAGCTATGATATCAATTGTTGGAGTTCAAGGATTACGAAATCACATAGGTTATATATGTATATATGTATTTTTTTTCGTATGCCTCAAAAATTGAACCTTGAATCTACAGATATAACATCACGAACCTTCTTGTGGCAACATGATGGATACTATATAGTAGAAATAACCATAGAGTAAGCCTAAACTCTAAACCTTAAACAATTAACAATAGTCATATTCACAATAGTAGCATTGTGTTCGAGATAGACGTCTACGGAAGCACACGAACAACACAAGGAAGGAGAAGAAGCTTGGAGCACAACACACAATACTGAATGTATTAGTAGAGAATGTACAAAGATAAGTAGCCCATTAGGGCAATAGGTGTATATACAAGCCGAGCAAAAAAAACCTCTTAAAGAGGGAAAAAGTGCCCCACCGGTCCTAGAGTGTTCACACGCATCACTACCTAAATATATCAACAAATCCCCCCTGGGAGTGATGCGGTGAACAAGTAGCTGACACTCATGTATAAGGAAGTGCCAAGCTATGTGGAAATCACTCCACAAAAGGAAGTAAGCCCAAAGCTTTGCGGAAAGCTTCAAACTTCTCCCTAGGCAGAGCCTTCGTGAAAAGGTCTGCAATGTTCTCCTGCATGGGCACATATGCCAAGCTGATCTCCCCAGTAGAGAACCTCTCCCTGACATAATGATAATGCACCTCAATGTGCTTTGTGCGAGCATGGAACATAGGGTTCCTCACAAATGCCAATGCGCTCTGACTGTTAGTGAAGATGGTGGTGGCAGAAGACTGACCAACACCCAAATTAGCCATAAGGCATCTCAGCCACACACACTCAACAGTCGCTGTGGAAGCTTCCCTATACTCAGCCTCACAATTGGAAGTGGCCACAGTAGGCTGCTTCTTGCTCAACCAAGATATACATGAGCTACCAAGCATGAAGCAAAAGCCACTAGTGGACACACGAGTGTCATAGCAACCAGCCCAATCAGAGTCGGAAAAAGCATGCAAATCTGGCGGTAGTGATCCCCCTTGGGATAAAACAACCCAAGTAGCTGAGTACCACTCAACTAGCGAAAGATGCGCCTAATTGCCTGCCAATGCTTGACTCCTGGGCAATGCATAAACCTGCTCATCTGTGAGATAGCAAACTGAATATCTGGCCGAGTAATGCATAAGTAAATCAAGCATCCAACAGCCTGCTGATAGAGAACAACATCAAATGCATCTCCAGCATCATGAAGACTCAAACGTAAACCCGTCTCCATAGGAGTGGCAATAGGCTTACAGCCTTCAAGGCCAAAACGTTGCAATAATGTGTCAATATATTTCGTTTGACACAAATCCATTCCACCATCAACTTGCATAAACTAAATGCCCAAATAGTGATGCAAATGCCCCAAATCAGACATCTCAAATGAGGCATGCAAATCAGCCTTAAAATCAGCAATATTCCTCTCATGAGGACCAATGAGTAGCATGTCATCAACATAAACCACAATGATCAGAAGTACATCATTAGCATGCTTAACATATAAGGTGCTTTCAGTTGGATTGTTCTCAAAACCATGTGCAATCAGATAGGCATGTATCTTCTCATACCAAGCACGTGGTGCTTGCTTTAAACCATATAATGCTTTCTTTAACCTGCACACCTGGTTTTCATGCCCTTTCTGCACAAAGCCACGGGGCTGAAAAACATACACTTCTTCATGCATGTCACCATTCAGAAATGCAGTTTTAATGTCCAACTGATGTACATTCCAACCACGATGTGCACAAATGCTCCAAACAGTAGTCATACGGCATGTAGGTGCAAAGGTCTCATCAAAATCAGTGCCTCTTTCCTGTGCATAACCCTTTGCAACAAGCCTAGCCTTATACATGTCAATTGTACCATCAGGTTTATGCTTCAGCTTGTATACCCACTTAGTGCCAATGGCCTTCTTGCCAGGAGGCAAGTCACATAAAGACCAAGTACCATTCTTCATTATTGCATCATATTCAGATTGCATAACAGCCATCCAATTTTCTGAATTTTGTGCTTCATCAAACGAAACAGGCTCATTCTCATCACAGAGACTAGATGCAGCCATAACATAGCAATCTAATGCAAAAGAGGCACTATGAGAGCCTGAACGAGTATGATATGGCAGAGGTGCATCTAATTTGCTGTCACGCAAAGTCTTCACCAGCCATTTTGGCATAGTTTTTGCCTGCTCAATATCAGATCTCTCATCAACTAGTGCATCATGTAAATTTGCATCAGAAATGGAATGATCTGCATCATCACATGAAACCTGCAAAGGCTGAGAAGTTGTTGTTGAGATATCAAGCTCAACATGTGATGATCCAGGATGACACGTACCAGTTTTTTGTTTCTCTGACATGTATAGTGGTCATACCGATATATGTCAGGGATACTTCATTGAGCTTTATTAGATTTATCTACCGAGAGTGATGGCACATTTGTTTCTTGCCAGCTCACTCATTCGCGGTTATTAGGTTTTTCCTTATGTACTGATCTTTATATATTGCACTTGTTGTATTCTTGTTTTTAGGTCATTCTTGTACATTCCTTTTATGTAATAGAAGAAGAAGAAGAAGATCATTCTTCCTTGCCTCAATCTGTGTGTATGCTTCTCCTTGAGAGTGAGAGTGTGTGTGTGAGCTCTCTTCCTTATCTCCTTCCTCGTGACATGGTATCAGAGCCAGCGTGGCTGTAGAGAGCTCGTGGAGAAGGCGACGGTGAAGACTATGTGGCAAGGCGTGGAGAAAACGTGATTTCACAAACGGCCTCCGTTTGCTACGAAAATCTCTGTGAAGGTAGAAGACCTCAAAATATTTTTGAGAGTTATCCCTTTAGGGTCACCTGTTTTTGTCAGATCAAAGTTTCGGAGCCATCTCGACCTCCGTTTCGAGCCCGCAAGGTGGGGCCCATAGAAAAACCAGGTCAGTTTCAGAAACTATAACTTGCGTTGTGTTCGGCGACACTCATATATTCCAGATCCAGAATTTCAAGCGATTCCGTGTACTGTTGATACACGAAAACTGTGTTTTTCTGAGATCGAACTGTCACGTCATAGTGCGACAGTGTTCAAGCAGAAGTGTTGCTTGTAGTGTTTTGCAGTGTTGTGAATTATTGCAGAACTAGCAAATGCAGATGGAATGAGTCAGCTTATGAGCGATAAGCTGGACAAGAAAAACTTCCATGCTTGGAGATTCAGAATGACGAATTTCCTGATGGGAAAAGGCTACTGGAAGTACATCGAAGGAGAGAATGAAAATGCTCCGCAGTTACCAGAAAGGAATCGGACTGCAGATCAGTTAAGAGCATATGAGGAATGGAATCAAGGAGCACGAAAGGGAATGTATTGGCTATCTGTTAGCATACAGGATAGCATAATTGGACACATACAGGATGCCAAGACTCCAAAAGAGGCTTGGAACAGCTTGGTCACTTTGTATGAGACTAATACAAAGGCACGGAAATTGCAACTCAAGATTGAGCTGCATACATTGGAAAAGAAGAGCATGTCGGTAAGTGACTACACTCTTAAAATCAAAGGCATATGTGAGTCACTTGCATCTATTGGTGTGAATGTAGATGATGATGATAAGGTGGAAGTGTGCCTTCGTGGTTTAGGAGCTGCATATAAGCAGTTCAGAACTTCCATACAGACAAGGGAAAATATTCCGAATTTTGCTGATCTGGTATCTATGCTGATTATTGAAGAAAAGAATCTTGGTGAGGACTCAAACTCCCAAGGAAAGCCCAGTTCTGAGCAGGTATTCTACTCTGGCAGAGGAAGAGGCAGAGGTAGAGGTTTTGGAAGTGGAAGAGGAAATAGTAACCAAGACCAAGGTCAACAACAGAATCATGCAGGAGGAAGAGGACAGTTTCGAGGCAGGGGGAGCCAAAGAGGTCGCAGAAATTTCCAAAGAAATGATTCAGGTAATGATAGTAAAGGATGCTAGAATTGTGGTAAACCTGGACACTTTGAACGTGATTGCAGGTTAAAGAATCAAAATAACAGAAGGCAGCAAAACAACTATGCATCCACAAGTGTAGATGATTTTGAGAAGCTGTTTATGGTTCAACATCACATGATGAATACGATGTCTGCTGGTGTTTCAAAATCGAATGATAATGTCTGGTATGTTGATTCGGGTGCTTCAAATCACATGACCAGTCATGCAGAATGGTTTAGTAGTTTGCAGAAAATGTCAGTTCCTGGATATGTTGAAACAGGTGATGATACATCACATCCTATTGAGCATACAGGAAACATAGCATTGTCTATGGAGGACGGGAAGGTAAAACATCTTGTTGATGTGTTGCATGTTCCAAATATAACAATGAATATGGTTTCTGTTGGACAAATGGTTGACCAGGGATTACAAGTCAGGTTCAATGCTGATGGATTATATGTAGAAGAGTACAAGCAGGATGGACGATTGGTTGCCAAAGGAAACAAAGTGGGTAGGATGTTCACCTTAAATGTGAAGATTCCTGAAATGAATGCAGCCATGTTTACAAAAGGTGCAGGAGTTATTGCAGATATAGAGATATGGCACAAACGGATTGGACATGCAAACTTGCAAAGGCTGAAAATGATGCAGTCAAAGGAGATTATCCATGGACTACCAAATTTCAAAGTTGCAGAAATGCAAAAGGTATATGCAGCATGTCAATTTGGTAAACAGTCAAGAGCATCATTTCCGCATGACAAGCATGTTAGTGAGAATGTACTAGAAGTAGTACATACAGATGTTTGGGATCCAGCAAAGACCACATCTATGGGCGGTTGCAGGTTTTATGTTACCTTCATTGATGATCATACACGCAAAGTATGGGTATATTTCATGAAAGAGAAGAGCGAGGTGTTCACTCACTTCCAGGATTTTAAAGCTATGGTGGAAAAGCAGACAGGGAAGTACATTCAAACATTAAGATCTGATGGAGGAGGTGAATACATGTCAAATGAGTTCAACAGTTTTCAAAAAAATCATGGAATTCGACATCAGTTTTCATGCAAGTACACACCACAACAGAATGGTGTTGCTGAACGCAAAAATAGACATATTGTAGAAATAGCAAGAGCCTTGATGGCTGAGAAGAATATGCCTCATTGTTATTGGGCAGAAGCTGTGCATACTGCTGTATACATCATGAACAGAACTCCGACTGCTGTTGTACATCAAGTTACACCTGAAGAGAAGTTTACAGGTAAAAAGCCAAACTTATCACATGTGAAAGTTTTTGGCTGTATTGCATATGTACATGTTCCAGATGAGTTGAGGACGAAGCTTGATCCGAAAGCAGAAAATGTGTCTTCATTGGATATTCCCTTGAGCAAAAGGGGTACAAATGTTATAACCCACTCACACGACAGGTGAAGGTGAGCAGAGATGTGGTATTTGATGAAATGTCAAGCTTCTATTCAGATGCCAACGAAGGACTGAATCTTGAACCAAATGACAAAGAAAATGCTGAAAAATCTAGCGCAGAATCTCAAGTTTTGAGTGGACCGGATGCATCACCAAGCAATAGTTCCAACTCAAATCCATGGAGTGGAAGATTGCGTGGAAATTTCAGTCCAGCAAATTCATCAAATACATCCAAGAAAGGTAAAGAAAAGCTTTCTGTTGGTAGTAAAACAGGTGCAGGTTTTGAAGATGTTGATGGAGATTCAAGTGGTTCAGAAAAGAGTATTGATGAGGAACTTGGATTGCCCTCTGTGAAGACTCCAGGAGTAAGAAGGGCACATGCAGATGATACAAGAAGAAGTGACCCAGGACCAAGAAGATCTGGGAGGATGTGTAATTTAGTGCAACGATTGACATATGATAGTTACATGGCTCGCCATTGTGCCTACATGACAAAGGTAATACAAGATGCTGAACCTTCTTGTTTTGAAGATGCAATTGGTAATGCAGATTGGGAAAAAGATATGGATGAGGAGATGGCTGCACTTTATGGAAATGATACATGGGAGCTGGTTCCATTGCCACAAGGAAAGAAATCCATAGGCTGCAAATGGGTTTACAAGGTAAAGCATAATGCTGATGGTAGCATAAGCAGGTATAAAGCACGATTGGTAGCTAAAGGTTATGCACAAACATATGGCATTGATTATGAGGAAACATTCAGCCCTGTAGCTAAAATATCTACTGTCAGAACACTTGTTGCATTAGCTACAACAAAAGGATGGACTTTGCATCAGATGGATGTGAAGAATGCGTTCCTACATGGTGAGTTATAGGAAGAAGTATATATGGACCAGCCACAAGGATATGAAGATTCAAAGCATCCAGAATATGTTTGCAGGTTGCAAAAGGCTTTGTATGGGCTGAAGCAAGCCCCTCGTGCATGGCATGCAAGGATTGCTGATTACTTAACCAGCATTGGGTTCTCTATGTGTGATGCAGATCACTCACTATATGCAAGGAAGGCTGATGATGGCATCACTATTGTGGCTATTTATGTTGATGACCTGATTGTAGGTGGTGATAATGAAAAAAGCATCAAAGAGGTAAAGAAACTTCTTATGCAGGAATTCGACATGAAAGATCTTGGTGTGCTGCGCTATTTCTTGGGCATTGAGTTTATACATACAGAAATAGGTATATGGATGTCACAAAGGCAATATGCCTTGAATATGCTGCAAAAGTATGGTATGGCTGATTGTAAGCCAATTTCTATGCCATTAGATCAGAATTTGAAATTGGATACTACATCAGGTGAAGCATTGGAAAATGCTACTATGTACAGGAAAATTGTGGGAAGTCTTATATATCTCACAATTACAAGGCCTGATCTAAGTTATACTGTTGGACTTGAAAGTCAGTTTATGCAGGTTCCCAGGAAGCCACATTTGGATGCTCTGAGGCGCACTCTACGTTATGTGAGTGCTACTTTGGATTATGCATTATTTTATGAAGCTGGTGTGGAGTTGCAGGTTCATGGATACACCGATGCAGATTGGGCTGGTAGTACTCCAGATAGAAGATCTACTAGTGGCTTTCTTTTCTCACTTGGAGGTGCAGCTATTACATGAAGCAGCAAGAAGCAACCCACTGTTGCTTTGTCGAGTACAGAGGCTGAGTATAGAGGTGCTGCAATGGTAGCATGTGAGGCATCATGGCTGGAGATGTTACTTGCAGATTTTGGTGTGGAAGTGCAAAAGCCTATCACTATCTATTGTGATAATCTTAGCAGCATACAGTTAGCACGGAACCTTGTTTTCCATGCTAGAACAAAGCATATCGAGGTACATTATCACTTCATCAGAGAGAAGGTATTAGCAGGTGATATTGATCTTGTTTATGTGAGAACAGATGAGCAGGTTGCTGATATTTTCACTAAAGCATTTGGAGCTGAGAAGTTGAAGAAGTTTCGAGAGATGCTTGGATTACAGGATATGGCATTGAGCTTGAGGGGGAGTGTTGAGATATCAAGCTCAACATGTGATGATCCAGGATGACACGTACTAGTTTTTCGTTTCTCTGACATGTATAGTGGTCATACCGATATATGTCAGGGATACTTCATTGAGCTTTATTAGATTTATCTACCGAGAGTGATGGCACATTTGTTTCTTGCCAACTCACTCATTCGCGGTTATTAGGTTTTTCCTTATGTACTGATCTTTATATATTGCACTTGTTGTATTCTTGTTTTTAGGTCATTCTTGTACATTCCTTTTATGTAATAGAAGAAGAAGAAGAAGATCATTCTTCCTTGCCTCAATCTGTGTGTGTGCTTCTCCTTGAGAGTGAGAGTGTGTGTGTGAGCTCTCTTCCTTATCTCCTTCCTCATGACAATTGCCTCATTAGGACTAGCACTAGATTGTCCACCTATAAAAAGAGGCAGCAAAGTATCATACATGTCTTTGGAGCTAACAGATGTCTCCTTAGTACATGAGAGCAATGGCTGAATAGCATCTTCCACAAAAACAACATCACGGCTAACCAGAATGCGTTTAGTCTATGGATGATACAAACAATAGCCTTTACTTTCAGAACTGTACCCAACAATAATACATTTTACTGCTTTATCATCCAATTTTCTGCGATGTTGTTCAGGCACTAATGCATATGCCAAACAACCAAAAACACGCAGATGAGCAACAGATGGCTTGCGATCAGGCCAAGCCTCATATGGAGTGATAGACTGCATCGCTTTAGTGGGACACCTGTTAAGTACATATGCTGCACACATGACAACCTCAAGCCAGAAACTATGGTAAAGCCTGACTCTTGACCATACACCTTGCCATCTCCATGAATGACCTGTTCTTTCATTCAGCAACTCCATTCTGTTGAGGTTTATACGGCATTGTACACTGGTCTTTTATCCCACGTTCAGCTAGAAATGCATTAAATTCAAAAGACATATATTCCCCCTCTCGATCAGAATGGAGGGTGCCCATTTTACATGTTGACAGATTTTCAGCCAAAACCAAAAACTATTTGAAGCTCATGAACACTTCGGACTTTGCCTTCAATGGATATACCCATGCATGCCTGGAAAAATCATCGATGAAAGTCACGAAGTAAAGATAATTCCCAAAAGAAGGTGTCTCCATAGGACCACATACATCACTATGTACAAACTGCAATTTCTGAGTAGCCCAAACTGAACCATTTTTTGGAAAGGATGAACGCTGCATTTTGCCCAAAATACAGCCTTCACAAACATGTTTTCCAGGTGCTCAAGTTTGGGCAAAGAGGACACCATTTCAGATTTCTGTAGGCGTAGCAAACTAGCAAAATTCAGATGACCAAAGCGTGCATGCCAAAGCTTTGCATCTGACATAGCCTGAGAATCATTTACTGCACATGCCAAATCATTTACAGATCTTTCATAGTCTATGAGCTTATACAACCCACAACATAAAATGCCAGAAGCAATAATCACATCGCCATTTGACAGAGCATAAACTGTACACCTGTCATCAACAAATTTCACAACTAAGCCAATCTTGGCTAATGCAGAAATTGATAACAGGTTCTTCTTGATCCCTGGCACAAATAAAGCATCTGGCAAAGTGAAAGAACTAACATCGGAAGTAGTCAAAATGATCTTACCAACTCCCATAACAGGATAAGAGGAGTTGTTGGCAGATGTAACAGTATTCCCTGTAGGGGCATGCTCGAGTGAAGAGAAGAAACTGCGTTGCATGGTAATATGTTTGGTCGCCCCACTGTCAAAGTACCAAACATCTGAGTCTACTGCAGACATGCACTGCTCATGAGAAGATGGGTCAAAACTGCAAACAGTAGTAAATGCCCATTCTTCTTCTTGCACAAGATTAGTAGACTCCGTTTTTGGTGTAGAGGCTTCTGCAACAACCATTCCAGCCTCTTTCTTCTTTGCCTCTTTTGCAGCCAGTTTTGGATAGTTCTTTATGATATGATCATTCCCTTTACAATACTTACAAAACAATTTCTGCTTTTCTGATTTTTTTCTCATCTTTGTCTTGGTTCTTTGAATATGCAGCATTTGCAGATTTCTGCTTACTAGTAGAAGAGCTCCATTTTCCTTTGCCCTTCTCACTAGCCAGGAAAGCTTGATCTGCAACACGCATAATGGACTTGTTCTGCCTGGATTGATCTTCCTGCAATAGAACAGAGACTAACTCCTCAAATGACAAGGCATTTGGATTGCCTTTCATCATCAACTGAAGAGTAGAAGAAAAACTCTGATATGAATCAGGAAGACCATTCAAAACGGTCTGCACAAGTGAGCTATCTGGTATAACCTCATCAACAGAAATCAACTTTTCCTTCAAGTCTTTGATCTTTGTTAGGAAACTGTCCATAGAATCACCTTCATTCATGTGCTCACTCTCCAACTGTTTTCGGAGGTAAGCAACACGAGCCTCATTCCTAGCTTGGTACAATGTGGTAAGTGTATCCCAAGCATCCTTCGATGTTCTGCAAGAGCGAATGTGAGGAATAATGGCACATTTGATAGACAAAGCTATCAATGCATGTACCTGGGCATCTCTGCCATCCCAATGAATCTGTTCTGCAGTAGCTGCAGCAGAAACCGTAGCACGAACAGGAATATGCAGAATATCATCATCTTCGACACCTTTTGCATCAGCTTCAGTACCTGGAGTTGTAACAGTTGCAGGTGTGATAGGACGTTTTTCGACACCCTGCACAATGTTCCACAGTCCTTTTGCAACCAACACATGTCGCATCATATAAGCCCATAACGGGTAGTTGGTACCATCCAACTTATCCTCAACAACCAACATACAGAATACATCACTGCTTTCAGCCATGGTCGGTGACTAAAATACCTTGATGCAGAAAATTGAATATATCTCAAAAAGTTGAACAGAATTTCGCTAGACCTATAGCAGACTTCGAGACGCTTATACTGGCGAACAGAAACTGGTATATATGTTTGGCACAAAAAGACGAAATAGCCTGCACAAGCATTGTGATAGTGCGTTCGGAGGCTAAAACGAGCTCAGATCGCGATTTCAACACCACAAAGCGAAGCCGTTTTGATCTCAAAAACATGCTGAGTATGCTCACCAAAATTTGTGCGATTCTAAGACTGCGAATGAAGGAGTGTTGACGGCACCCTAGATGAAGCGACGACCTGCTCTGATACCAATTGTTGGAGATAGACGTCTACGGAAGCATGTGAACAGCACAAGGAAGGAGAAGAAGCTTGGAGCACAACACACAATACTGAATGTATTACTAGAGAATGTACAGAGATAAGTAGCCCATTAGGGCAATAGGCGTATATACAAGCCGGGGAAAAAAAACCTCCTAAAGAGGGAAAAAAGTGCCTTGGCGGTCATAGAGTGTTCACACGCATCACTACCTAAATATATCAACACATTGCACAAATTTGGTAGTGGCATTGCAAATAGTCATGTGATCATCTGTGTTCATAAAGAGTTGTGGTGCTCCTTGGTTCTTATCCAAGTCATGCTCCATAGCTCGGATTTTTATTCCACCTCCCTCCCCTTGATGGTTTTGGGATGGCTCCATGTGAAGCATGCTTGAAGCAACATGCTCTTCTATCGGTTATTCCAAGATGTAAGATTTTGTTACTTGAATTTCTTCATCCCTATGTAAATCCACTAAAAAATTATTTTGGTACACTATTGAAATATATGTTTAGTTCACGTCTTGTAAGTGGGTTGGTTGTGTGTTCGACCCCCGAGGTGGACATATAATGGCTTTGACTAGTTTAAACCAATTGTAACCAGTTGTGACCTGGTCTAACCCCTGCTTTGTGGGATAGGAAGATCCCATAGATACTATGCCCATTCATATTTATAGTCGTTCTTTCAAAGTGAAAGCTCAAGAGAGTAGACAGTTGTCGAACTTCCATTATATATAAAACTCAGGAGAGTAAACGCTTGTAGAGCCTCCATTATATATATATATATATATATATATATATATATATATATATATATATATATATATATATATATATATATATATATATATATATATATATTGATCTTTTCATGCCAACGACTTTGTGAATTGTCTAGGTTCTCCAAGTCCGTGGCCAATGGTCCGAGCCTGCGTAGCCTAGTGACTGACGCCTCGACGTTGTGGGAGGAAGTCCGGAGTTCAAGTCTCGGCTGGACATGTCCATGAGGCTATATATATATATATATATATATATATATATATATATATAATGGATGTTGATCTTTTCATGCCAACGACTTTGTGAATTGTCCAAGTTCTCCAAGTCCGTGGCCAATGGTCTGAGCCTGCATAGCCTAGTGACTGACTCCTTGAAGCTGTGGGAGGAAGTCCTAAGTTCAAGCCTTGGCTGGACATGTCCATGAGTCTCTTATGATGAGTGCCTCTACCTTACGAGGTTGGGTGTGTGAGTCTGTATTTTCAATTCATTGTACTCTAAAAAAAAAAAGTCCGTGGCCAATGCGACCAGTGTGAATATTTTATCACATTTTCTGCTCTCGCCGGCAGGTTTCATGTGGACACAACACACAAGAGAAGGCCACCGGGTGGATTAAAATTGATTCTTGATCCCCAAGCATTACGAAGTTCAAACTGCGAGGGAGATCCAACAGAGCAAACGGTTAATTCTCTGTTGTCATGGTGCCTTGCGTAGCTGGGAGTGGCTATTGTTATTCTTCTACTTTTTCTCAGTCGTTTTCCCAATCCTCTGTCGATGACCACGCCTCTCAGCTGAACGTACTTATTCTCATTGCCATGGAAACTTCTAAACAGATTCCTTGCTTCAGCTCACCTTCTTTCTCTTGGACCTACGTGAACAGATTTTTCTGCAAACGCGTTAGTCCCAGGAGCTTCACCGGGGCAATCGAAGGAGTGCAAGAGTGGTCCGCATTGCAGTGATGTCTGAATTTTCCGCTTAGTCGGCCAAACCCAGGCCCTCATGTCATAGCTATTCCATTTCGAGTTGAACATCGAACAGTTAAACATACCTCATCTCATGATCGTTTTACTGAATTTGATACACGCAACCTTTGCACTTCTATCATCCGGGGTGCTGCTATTAAGCAGAAAGGCAGAACCTCCTTACATATCAACGGATTCGTAAGGGGGTTCCTCAATCATGGCCTCTAATGATGAGGCAGTCCGTCGTGTTCTTGCCCTGCTTGATCGGCACTCGATCAGAACGTTGGAGCACGCTGTTCTGCAGTTCAAAGACCATAGTCGGAGGTTTCACGAATCTATCTCAGAATTGAAGAGCTTGAAGCTATCAGCAGGGGAAGGTTTTCTTCAAAGATGTTCACCCTTGAAAACATCCTTGATCCCTGACGTGATTGAAGGAGGCGTAGAGAACCATGAAAGCAGACGATACATTCTCAGGTCTCGTGGTACACGAAAGCTTAGTACTACTATTAGTGTGCCACAGAGAGTCACCAGATCACGTGCAAAACAATCTCTTATGGTAAACAGTGTTGCAGATTCTAGCATCTTATCTCAGCCAGAGGTTGTTGATGTGAAAGATAGTTCAGTTGATAAGAGAGGCAGGAAGTCTAAGAAGCATATCCAAGGATCATCTCATGTTAATTTCTGTACAGGAGATGTATCTGACCATGAGAGGACGTCTCGAAAGCTGTCCTCTGGAGTTTTACCTGCCACATGTGCTGCTATGGGTAGTAACGTTCTACGAGAAACAAAGTGTTTTGCTCTAGAAGAAGAATCCAACAAAGCAGTTAACAAGAAAGGAGGGAGCTACATGCAATATGGATACAAATACTCTCAAGGTGACAGTCCCAAAGCTGCGCCATTCGATGGTGAATGGCTCTACCCCAGTAAAAGTATGCAGAATCAAGCACCTCGAGCCAACCTACAGCCTCTAGAATGTATCGAAGCCTCTCAGAAAGAACTGGAAACTACTAAAGAGAATCTCTTGACCCCAACATGTGTTGACTCATATTTGAATTCTGAGAAGCATAGGTCGGGCTTGAAGAACACTGAATCAAGTTTAAACAAAAGAAAACCTAATCGTCAGATTCTTCCCTTTTCCCCTCAGTATTATTTACATTCCAAGAGAGTAGCTTCATCAAGTCCTTTTCAGAGAGGTCCTGAATACAGCCATCATGTATGTACCAGAAGATCCATACAGGGTGTAAGCAATGGCTCATCATTAAGACATCAATCTGTCAACATGGGTGTAGCTATGTGTCCAAAGTCTCCAAATGCTTGCAGATTGTCTCAGATATCCAAAGAACAAACTCATGATAACGAAGTTAAGCATACTTCTCACCAAAAGGAAAAAAAGGGAAAACTATTATATGCAGGACAAAAGGTTTGCATTAACCCTTACTGCATTTTCTGTGTGATTTGTATCTTCTTTTCCTATAAATTCATAGATAAAGAGTACTGCTCTAATATCTCTCTGTACAGGCTGGATCATCTGCTCATAGTCCTGCAGAAAGCATTCCATTTGGGCTCCATAACAGTCTGTCAATCTCAAAGGAGACATGGTTTGCACCAAATGAAAAATTTCATGAAATAGATGGAGGGAACTCCATTTCACACAAAAGAAAGTTCTCCGTGAATGAACTCTCAACCTATGATCAAGACCAACAAAAAGATATAAAGAGGTAAGTGTGATTTCATTTAATTTTTGATGATTGATTTCGAATGAAAGTATGAAATATATGCCTCACCGATAGATATATTACACAGGGTTTCATTATCTTGCAACTCTCCCATATATGAGGCATTTGTAATTGATGAAAAATCAGCTAGTTTAACTGAAAGTCCACATCAAGATGTGTTTAAGGATTTTTCTTTCCAACATCCAATGAAAAACTTGTCAAATTCAAAGGATATGGCCAGGACCAAACAGTCTATTGACTTAGAAAACAACAACATTGTATATAATGATACATTGTACAGCTTATCTGTCAACCGTGTGGCTTCAGAAGGACAAAACAAGGATCCACAAAGCAGAGATATTACAGGGAAGTTTGTAGACAGTTTAAAATTTGACCCAGGTATTTCACACATTCAAAACTCTTCATTACCAGATAATCCAAAGGGGACAGCTGAAACAGATTACCAAGCATTTGTGAGTAATGAGTGCAGGGAAATATCTTCAGAAAACATGAAGCAGTATAATATGAATCAACTTAAGTCCTCCGAATGGCATAGTAGTTTTCTAATAGAACATGTAGGGGTCAACTCTGCGACTCAATCTCCACTTAGATTCCACTTAGAGCATGAGGCCATTCAGACCCAAACAGCAGGAACATGCACACTTGAGCAAGGTGAAGATAAACCTACACTTGGCTCAAGCTTCGAGGAATTTAATAATTCAAGTCAAAGTCAACACATTGAAGACCATAGAATAGTAGATGACAGTGCAGATTCAGGCGTGCTGGATTTGAATGGGATTTATGGTTATAATGTGCCATCTATTGGTTCTTCTCCATCCAATTTGCAACCTCAGGAAAATAACAGGGCTTCTTTTTGTCATATGAACTCTCCCCTGTCAAATGTGCAGAAAGGAGTTCCAATCACATCGAATTCCGAATTGTTGAATCGCTCGTCTGAGTTAGCTGCTGAAATAGTTGCTTCTGTGGAAAATGAAGAAGCAGGATGCTTCAGGGCGAGGAATTCTTCTTTTGAGTTCCGTGTTTCAAAGACTAATGTGCCATGTCTCTCTGAAGGATTATCATCCCCTGAAGCAAAAGATGATGGTTTGTCAACGCAAATATTGCATTCAGATGATCATCAGACATTTATTAAGGATATGTCCATACATTTTAATTCCACCATTCCTATTGAACTTGCGATCTCCAACACCCCACACCAATCAAACAGTCACCACGACTCTCCTCTAATGGCACCTATCCTGATTTCAAAGATTAATGAATCCCTCAAAAGTAATTTTGGAGGATTGCTGCCTAAGATGGAAACCAAGGACTGTTGCATCGAACACAAATTGGCTACACCTTTCAGTCAGAATGTAGAAATGCAATCTTTATCCACAGCTGACGCTGCCTTACACTGTACTTTTGAAAGTGATGCGTCCAGTCTGTTGTCTTCTAGAGCTTGGAAGCATGAGATAAGAACTGAGCCCTCTGGTTGCATTCCAGATGAAGAAATTTTGGAAGGGGCTCTTGATGGAAACAATAGCGATGGAATCAGTGACAATGAAAACCAGATGGATTGCAGTGAATCTCCTTGTCCATCATTCAGTCTACAGGAGGACAACCCCGATGAGCTAGAGGAAGTTGGGACCAGGGCATGCTACAATTTTACATCTGAGGATGGAGTTTTGAAGTCCAATAAAAAATTGGCTAATGGCAGTGTAAATAGCTGTCGGAGGAAGAGGGTCAGATCACTTGGAGCCTGCACAGAGGCATCCCAGAAAGTTTTCAAACGGATGAAGTTAATGCCAGCAGAGAGAGATGTTCTGAATAAAGATGAAGGTTTTATGTGTTTGGGCTTCTCTAAGAGCCCTGCTTTAGGGCCAAATAGTAGATCTTTCAACAGATTTTCTCACTTTTCTCCTATTAGAAAGTTCATAAAATTAGAATGTTCTACCAAATCACTTGAGCCACAGGAAATGGATGGCATTAAGCTCTCTAAGAGTTATTCCAGGCTTCCCATTTTACGGAAGGACTATGTAGATACACCTAATATGAGACCAGCTAAAGGAGTAATTGACAGGGTTGTGAACAAAAGTAAGTTGGAATGCCACTTAGAATCTCATTTAGAGAAGGATGAGAAAGAGAACCACTATCCTGAAGCATTGATCAGAGCAAAACGTTATAGCAACATAAGCCTGCATTCTGATATTCAGACAACTGTAATTTCAAGAAAGGTTCTGACTAATGCAAATCACTCCTTCGGGGCAGTGGAAAGCCCACAAAAGTGTCATCATCTTACAGGTTCTCTCCTTGATCTAGCACAACAAATGCAATTACTCTGTATGCCTTTCCCAAACAATAACGCATTATTTATTCAGGAAATGAATCTTTCCAAAGGTATGTTGTTTTTTTTGATCTCAATAACTGAATGTTGTACAATCGCAGGAAAAAGAGATTTAAGAGTGAAAGCCCTTGAGGCAGCTGAAAATGCCAGAAAGCAAGAGGAGAAACGTGAAAATGGACGAAGATTGAGGAGATTGGAAAGCAATGATGCCAAAAGTATGGATTCAGAGCTCATAAAGGACAAGCAACACAATTTCTCTTTTGCTGTGGTAGGAAAAGGTGTTACAGAGAAGGTAAAGAGAGTTGCTGACTTGAAGATGAAAATGGATCAGGAAAAAGCTAGGAAACAAGAAATGGAGCAGAGGAAAAAGGAGGAAGAGAGGAAGAAAAAGGAGGCAGAATTTGCCGATAAGAAGAGAAAGAGAGAAGAAGCAGAGAGAAGGGATCGTGAAGAGAAACGTAAGCGAGTAGAAGAAGTGCAAAGATTGCGAAGAGAACAAGAGGAGCGCCAACGTATTGAACTGGAAGAGAAAGAGTTAAAAAGAAAGATGCTGGTATTTGTGAAAACGAAATTGCTAAGCCTGATGTATTACCTGCAGTTATGAATTGTTTTTTGGTCACAGGAAGAGCGTGAGAGAGAACGAAAAGCCCAAGAAGAGGAAGCTAAAAAGCAACGGCGATTGGAAAAAGAAAAAGAAGCTGAACGCAGACGGAGGCATGATCAAGACTTGAAGGCTGCCCGGCTTATAGAGAAGCAGGTTGAACGCAAGCGTAAAGAAGTCATTGTACAAGCTAAAGGCAATGAAGATGATGAATCAACAGTTCATGTTGTGAGAGAGAACAAGGTATGTTGATATTCCTATGCTTTCACTGCACATTTGCATTTGTTTTCAAGGCATCTTCGGTTCCATGTCTAATATCAAAACTCAAGCTAGTGTGAAGAGGAGACACTTATCATAATGAGTATGACAGTTATCGTATATGTCAATGGAGAGCTTTACTGTGAACTCCTCAATGGACCTGGGGACAAAAGCTAAGAGCAAAATTCGAACTAGGAGTCAAATGTCTGAAGATAATTGGAGGCTTAGAGTCCTCAGTTGTGGTATTTCTGCCTACAGTCAGAAAAGTAGTGAGAAGCTGATGTCAGTTGTTGAGAATGAACCGGATGTTCCTTTCCAGCCAATTATGAGTGGAAGAGACCCTAAGAGTGAGATGCTTAAGAACAAGACCTTAAGCCATTCCACCCCCTCTAATAATATGGGTATTGGACTGTGTATGCCTGCTCAGTCCATGAGTTCTGCTGCTGAAATTCAGTCATATGAAATTTCTCCATATAGAAGCTCTTCTGATGATGATGATGAGGATGATGATCAACCCAAAAAACCAGTTCCTCTATGGGCAAGGTAAGGTCTATCTATTCTCTTTTTAAATCTAACTGTAGGACGATCTATAAGATGCCTATCTGATGTGAGTTTTGGGCTCTGAAAATAGGAAAGAGAACCTGTTACAGCAATTAGAATGGCAGCAAGGTATTGATCCCGATCGCATTTTTTCAACTGAGAAGACTTGCAGTTTGGCTGAAAGTAAGTATTGTTATACTACTTGATTCGGTTGCTTCATATACATCATATGTGGGTTTCCTTGTGTATCCATATCTGGATCAGCGAGCTATAATGCTGCAAGTGTTTAATTTGTCAATCCAGACTCTTTATTTTGAGAAGGAATTTACTTTCTCATTCATATAATTTTCCCCTTGTTATAAACATGAGTGAATCGTCCGGAATGATGTATGCATATTGGGGATGGGATGCAGTTCTAGACTCTAGTTTTATAACCCCCTTAACTTTGTTTGGGCCTTTTGTGGCAGTTTTTGGTACTACAGGGTCGAGGAGGCGCAGAAATTTCATGCAGAGGAGTACTAGTGGAGATTGGCTAGAAGATCATGCAACATGGAAAGAACAGCTTGAATACAAAAAGGCAATGGGTTACATCTAGCGTAAGTCACTTCCTGGATGCAAGCTAAGAATGTCAAATTCGTCAGTCGATTCATGTGTCCTAACGCAAAAGAACTCAATTGGTTACATGTCAAACTTTTTCCAGGTTGCGGTTCTCTAGAATGTTGGTGGTACAAATTACATGTCGAGCCTCTTTATACGTACACCCCAGTGCCTTGTACCCTTGACAAGACCATATGGGGGCGCACACATTCTGCAGCTTGGGTACCTAAGGTGGTTTTTTATCGACCTTTGGAATCCTTGACATTGCTGAAGATTTGTATACTAATTCACTGGCCGAGTTAAATTCTTTGAATTTGGCATTCTGTGCAAGGCCTGCCGCACCATTTTTACGAGCTCACTGCAGTCAAAGCAAAAGCTGACTGTAGTTTGTTTGTTGTACATTGTACTGATATAAAGCACCAGTAGCCTGTAATATCTCTCGGTGAGGGTCTTGTGGTTTTGGGGGTGTCACTTTCTTATGACACGCACAAATGTAAGCTTGTGCAATTTATATAATTCATTGGCTTTGGATTTAACTCTCTCTCTCTCTCTCTCTCTCTCTCTCTCTCTCTCTCTTTCAGAATCACACGAGGGGTTTCAACTCCTTCTCGGAGTTTTGGATGATTTCTGTACACATAGAAGATTGACTCTGAACCTTGGCAAGACCAAGGTCATGATTTTTCACAGATGCAGTGCAATGAGTGCAGCCATTTTCACCATAGTAGGAGGGAAGGTCGAGGTGGTTATTTCATACGTCTACCTAGGAGTCACTTTGACCAACCTACTAGGATATTTCACCATGAGGTAGACAGCTATTGATAGACTCACTTGAGGGTATGCAGCCCTGGCCACACTAGAGTGGAGGTGCCACCAGGCACACTTCCAAGAACCTTGCACAAAAGGGTGGCCTTCTGATACACTAGTCACTCTGGCCCTGATGTATTCAGTGACGGTATGGGCACCAAGTTTGATTGCCGATCAGTGGGCATAGATTGAGAGGCCACAGGTACATGTAATCTCTCATTTGTTCTGTAGCAAGAAGACCATGCCACATGACATCATCCGAGTAGAGCTCGCTACATCACCCATGGTCCTCGAGGCACTATTCCAGACAATTAACTTCATTCAGAGGATGAAGGAGTTTACGACAGACTCATTCGTAGAGCACTTGAGGTAGCCATATAGTTGTTTGAGATGGCATGATAGAGCTTGGTACTCATAGGTTGAATTCGCTCAAGTCTATTAGCCCGTCTATTAGCCCCTCTTTGTATCAATATATTGGCTTCCACTATTTTACTGAATGCAATAAAGAGAATATAAAGCAAAGATTATGACCTTTTTTTTTTTGTTTAGAGATGTATAGGAGATGATTGCAAGAACGCTAACTTCAACATGGGTTAAGGGAAGGAGGAAAAGTAATCAAAGACTGATTTCATGAAGCAGCCTTGACAATCATGCTGTAATGCTTTGTAAAATAAAGAATGCTCTAATGCTTTGCAAAAGATAAAAGTCCGAAATAGCTCAAAAGAGTATAAGATTCAAGAATAATTTTTGATCTCAATATAGTATGGAAGATATTTGCATAGTTCAAAGAGTTTGAGAGTGAGAATTCAAGAAATTGGGAAGGGATTTTTAGCAATTTGAGAGGATAATTCGTTATTTGTCTTTGTTGGCATAAATTCAAATGGTCTTATCCCCAAATGTAGAAGGACATTTTCCCACGCCTCTTGCCTTCGGGACTTCTTTTGCCTCCAAGGAATATAAAGGTAGAAATATTTCAAACTGTTTGTTTTGTACATGGATGTTATTCCTTCATAGACTTTGTAACACACAACTTTTTCTTGGAGTATTATGTTGCAATTTTTTTTTCTTTTCAACTAGTGTGCTCCACAACTCTTTGAACCAGTGTGCTCCACAGCTCTTTGAAACTACATTGGCTTCCTTATTTGCTAAATTGCTTTCTCTAAGCTCAGTCTCTTTTATTGTTTGTTCTTTCTTGCTGAAAGCCATGAAGCAAAGAAGTGTATGTTTTTGGATCTCAATAGACTCGATATAGAAGAATCAGTGAGACTTGTGCATCATCATTTTTGCTTCCCAAATATGCATAGATACATAGCTCCACAAAAGATAGTGGTACAATTACTCTCCCATGTGGTGAAACAAGTTGCGAAGCAAATAAATTTGACACCAGATGTGCAAGAACAACTGTTCGAAGTGAAGAAACAATGGGGAAATAAGAAATTCCTGAATGGGAGTACAACATTGACCATCTTAATATATCATGCCTTGAGCATTCGGGATCACTTGAAAGAAATTCCATCAATTGTGGAAATGGCCAAATATGTGAAATCAGCCATAGTTCCAAAGAAGAAGGGAGGCGTAGTGATTATCAAAGAAGTAACCACCAGCTCGAAGCCAATGATGAGAGGTGCAAAGAGGATGCGAGAAGAGACAACAATAGATATAACTCCCTCACCAAAAAGAATGCACGTGATTCAAAGTCAACCCTGGGCCAACCACCACCCATTATGAACGAGGAGTTACAAGAAGCCCTCCAAGCAATGCACACGTATAAAGAAGGGTAGGTGAACATCACGGTACAAGGTCACCACTACCACCAAACAAGTGTAGTAAAGAAGAATCAAACTGGTAAAATAGTGTCCCAAATGGATAGATACAAGGAGCTAGGATTGACTAATTCAAGCTCATCTTCAGAATCCCATGCAAATAGAGCCCAATCCACCATGAATGTGGATCTTCACATAGAAACTAATGATGATGGAAGATGGGATAAGCTGGATCAATTGGTCGACCAACAGGAGGTGGTTAGCGAAGAAAAAGACATTGAAGAAAATGTGGCTGATAAGGAACAACTGGAAGGAACGTCTAAAAGAGAACACATGTATACACTCCAAGTACATGAAAACACAAAATTATGGTTCAAAGCGATTACCATTGAAGGGACAAAAATTATGGTATACCCAAAATAAGAAGTTCAAGAAGAGGAGCCAGAGGCTGAAAGGCCTTTCGAACCACTAAGGGTAATAGTAGAGCTATTGTTCTAGACAATGGCAAGTATTGCGTCAAGAAGCTCCACCTCCTTGATTGTCAATCCAGAGAAGAGTTAAGGTGAGAAGCACACTAGTGCACACACACATACACACACGATAGAGGCAAGAGGAAACACAATGGAAGGCATGAATCACACTTGTATTACTCAATTAGCTCTTACACTCACTCTTACAATGTAACTTAGTCTAATCTTTCTAGCCTCTCAAAATGAGCTCTCTAGCTCTCTTTATAGTTTTTTGACTAGTTTTGATCGATTTCGAACCTAGTGTCCAGCCTAGTTAAAAAATAGGTCCTAAGACTCATTTGGAGGTCCAATGAAGTTCAAAAAATATGACATTCTGTATGAGCAATCTATCTAGGCTCCTCATGTGGACTCCTTGGCTTGCACAAAATGGAGTGGCTCATGACAAAATTCGGTTTTCTATATTACATATGTTACTTGAGTGATTAAAATCAATGTTGAGAGTTTGATTACTTATGATGAAACAACCTTTTGTGAAAAAGAATGGACTTGGTCCCCCAATCTTCATGCATTTCCTTTTACATACTTCCTCGGCATCGATGTCTGTAGCCACTGCGAGTGCTACTTCTAACACCCCCTCTCTCTCTCTCTCGCGGTCTGTCATTCCCAAAAGATCCTTGTTGTAGGGCTTGAGTGATGTAATTTTGCAAGAGCTCCTTGGTGAGGGTGTGTTTGGTAATCCTAAGGCCTCATGCTAAATCAGCTTCCAACTTTTCCTAATCAATTGCATGAGGCTCATTGTGCGGTGGCAATCTATAGTGCATTGAATATACCATTTGTTCGCATGCAAAAAGTTGTAACAGATGCATGGGCCTGCTGATAAATACTTCAGAATAATATTCCCAAAACCTCATGGTGAACATCTCTTCGAAATTTAGCTTATAATATGCAAGTTAATATTTAATTTGATAGTGTTATGCATAACACACCCGAAGCAATGACGTAGTACTCATGTCATACATTAAATCGCCATTATCGTGCTCGAATCCCAAGGTGGGAACATGTGGGGCACAGACGCGTCCGAAGACTTTCAATGTCATCTGCATAACATAAAAAATTTTGATGGCCATCTGAGTGGCCACATTCGTCATCCTGTAAAGACGGGTGGAGCGAGTGCCTGATGGTGGCCATCATGTAGCTGACTGTCGAAGGACCCCAAAGGTGGTGCAAAATAGAGTAATTGAACTAGTCTTTGCACTGCTTATTATTCTGTACTTTAATTGCGAAAGCTGTTCAAGAGCACGATGGGGCATGGGACCATATCATATGTTATACTTGAGGTGCAAAGGAGCCTTGGTCCACGTTTGCATCAT
This sequence comes from Ceratopteris richardii, assembly GCA_020310875.1. Lineage (NCBI taxonomy): Eukaryota > Viridiplantae > Streptophyta > Polypodiopsida > Polypodiales > Pteridaceae > Ceratopteris > Ceratopteris richardii. The sequence continues at coordinate 149,240,337 of CM035425.1, read as the reverse complement.
TTTTGGGTATTCTTGTAGTAGCTCTTTCCTCTAGTTTGGTTAAAAAATGCAGCCTTGTTGAGCGTTTGATGGGAGGCCCATTGGTTCAAACTGTGTTGCACGTGTTGGCTTCTTCCTCGTGATTTTCTCAATGGCTAAATTGTATTCTGCTATGTACATGAAATATGAATTATATTAAAATTTGTTAATGGAAATATAACTTCTTGGCACCAGTTCTGCAAAGTAGAGAGACTTAAGAATAGTCTCTTCAATAGCTACCATGGCGTGTAACTTCGCTTCAACACGTGCTGAGTGCGTTCTACCTAATTCTTCTATGGTTTCCATCCATGCAGGTGTAGGCAATTCGAAAGTGTCTTGACCTTTGGCTGTAACTCGACCACCAATGGCGGGTTGAGGTTCATATTCTTCTTCAAATGTGGGCTCGACTTGAATGGTTATGGTTTCTTCGGCCTTTGGTATGTCAGGTGGTGAGTTAGGCCGGGGGATCTCTAAGTGATCCATTACTTGATCTTGATATTCTAACATACATGCCCTTAAGGTGTTCGATTCCTCCATGATTTCTGGTAGTGTGACTGCTTGTGTGGTATGTTGGAGTTAGATGTCCGCGGAAGCACACGAACAACACGAGGAAGAAGAAGAAGCTTGGAGCACAACACACAATACTGAATGTATTACCACTAGAATGTACAAAGGTAAGTGACTCGCTAGGGCAATAGGCATATATACAAGCCAGGGAAAAAAAAACCTCCTAAAGAGGGAAAAAAGTGCCCCGGTGATCCCAGTATGTTCACACACATCACTACCTAAATATGTCAACAAATCCTAGCAGTGATGCAGCAAACAAGGAGCTGACACTCATGTATAAGGAAGTGCCAAGCTATGTGGAATCAATCCACAAAAGGAAGTAAACCCAAATCTTTGCTGAAAGCTCCAAACTTCTCCTGAGGCAGAGCCTTTGTGGAAAGGTCTGCAATGTTCACATGTGTGGGCACATATGCCAAGCTGTTCTGTCTAGCAGAGAACCTCTCCCTGACATAATGATAATACACCTCAATGTGCTTACTCAGAGCATGGAACACGGTTCCTTGCAACTGCCAATGCGCTTTGGCTATCAGTGAAGATGGTGGTGGTAGAAGACTGATTAACGCCCAAATCAGTCATAAGGCGTTTGAGCCACACACACTCAACAATCGTTGTGAAAGCTTCCCTATACTCAGCCTCACAACTGGAAGTGGCCATAGTAGGTCTCTTCTTGCTCAACTAAGATATACATGAGCTACCAAGCATGAAGCCAAAGCCACTAGTGGACACATGAGTGTCATAGCAACCAACCCAATCGCTGTAAGAAAAAGCATGCAAATTTGGTGGTAGTGATCCCCCTTGGGATAAAATAATCCAAGTAGCCGGGTACCACTCAAGTAGCAAAAATTCACTTAACCGCCTGCCAATGCTTGACACCTGGGCAATGCATAAGCCTGCTCATCTCTGAGATAACAAACTGAATATCTGGCCGAGTAATGCATAAATAAATCAAGCATCCAACAGCTTGCTGATAGAGAATAACATCAAATGCATCTCCAACTTCATGAAGACTCAACCATAAACCTGTCTGCACAGGAGTAGCAATAGGTTTGCAGTTTTCAAGGCCAAAACACTACAATAATGTGTCAATATATTTCATTTGACACAAAGTTATTCCACCATCAACTTTCATAAACTGAATGCCCAAATAGTGATGCAGATGCCCCAAATCAGACATCTCAACTGAGGCATGCAAATCAACCTTAAAATTAGCAATATGCCTCTCATGAGGACTAGTGAACAACATGTCATCAACATACAAAACAATGATAAGAAGCACATCATTAGCACGCTTAACATATAAGGTGCTTTCATTTGGACTGTTCTCAAAACCATGTGCAATCAGATAGGCATGTATCTTTTCATACTCGTGGTGCTTGCTTTAAGCCATATAATGCCTTCTTCAACCTGAACACCTGGTTTTCATGCCCTTTCTGCACAAAGCCACGAGGCTTAAAAACATATACTTCTTCATGCAAGTCACAATTTAGAAATGCTTTTTTAATATCCACCTGATGTACATTCCAACCATGATGAGCTGCAAGTGCATAAATGCTACGAGCAATAGTCATTCGGCATGTAGGGGCAAAAGTCTCATCAAAATCAATGCCTCTTTCCTATGCATAACCCTTTGCAACAAGCCTAGCCTTATACATGTCAACTGCTCCATCGGGCTCGTGCTTCAACTTGTATACCCAGTTAGTGCCAATAGCCTTCTTGCCAGGAGGCAAGTCACATAAAGACCAGGTACCATTTTTCATGATAGCATCATATTCAGATTGCATAACATCCATCCAATTTTTAGAATTTTGTGTTTCATCAAACAAAACAGGCTCATTCTCATCATAGAGACTAGATGCAGCCATAGAATAGCAATTTGATGCAAAAGAGGCACTATGATAGCCTGATTGAGTACGATATGACAGAAATGCATCTAATTTGCTGTCATGCAAAGTCTGCACCAGCCATTTTGGCGTAGTTTTTGCCTCCTCAATATCAACTCTCTCATCAACAAGTGCATCATGTAAATCTGCATTAGAGATGGGATGATCTGCATCATCACATGAAACTTGCAAAGGCTGAGAAGATGCCTCATTAGGACTAGCACTACACTGTCCATCCGTAAAAAGAGGCAACAAAGTATCATACATGTCTTTGGAGCTAAGAGATGTCTCCTTAGTACATGAAAGCAATGGCTGAATAGTATCTTCCACAAAAACAACATCAAGGCTAACCAGAATGCATTTAGTCTATGGATGATACAAACGATAGCCTTTACTTTCAAAACTGTACCCCAAAAAAATACATTTCACCCCTTTATCATCTAATTTTGTGTGATGTTGTTCAAACACTAATGCATATGCGAGACAACCAAAAACATGCAGATGAGCAACAGATGGCTTGTGACCATGCCGAGCCTCATATGGAGTGATAGAGTGCAACGCTTTAGCAGGACAACTGTTAAGTACATATACTGCACACATAACAACCTCAAGCCAGAAACTATGTGGTAACGCCTTACTCTTGACCATACACCTCGCCATCTTCATGAGTGACTTGTGTTGGGTGTGTGTAGAAGTGCGAGACACACACAAGAAGCACACACAAGGAGCACAAATGCAGCAAGACACACAGAGAAGACGATGGTTGGAATAGCTTTCTTCATTGAATATGAACTGAACTAAAGTAAGAGCTGAATAATATCCCTAAGTACAAAGTACCACCACATATGAGAGTATCAAGTATGTGGTAACATGGAGAAAAAACCTCTAGCCAGCAGTAGAGTAAAAAGTGCCCATGTATATGGAAAAGGTTCACATCAAAGCTACTCGAGGAACACATACAGGGAGTGACAGATCAGCCCCCACAAGGTAATAAGCCTAAAGCTTTGTGAAAAGCTTCAAACTTTTCCCATGGAAGAGCTTTGGTGAATATGTCTGCCACATTATCTTATGTAGGCACATATACCAAATCAATATCTCCTGCATGAAGGCACTCTCTCACATAGTGATAATGCACCTCAATATGTTTGGTCCGTGCATGAAACACTAGGTTTCATGCAATGGCCAAAGCACTCTGACTATCAGTGAGAATATGCATAGCACCATCAATCTCCATGCAAAGATCCATCAATAGGAGTCTCAGCCATATACATTCCACTATAGCAGTGAAAATTGCCCTGTACTCAGCTTCACAACTCGATGTCACCGCTATAGGTTGCTTTTTACTCAACCAAGATATGCATGAGTCTCCAAGGAAAAAGCAATTACCACTAGTGGACACACGAGTATCATAACAACCAACCCAATCACTATCTGTAAAAGGATGCAAGCATGGCTGAATATCTCTGCCATAAAAGAGACCTAAGCTCAAAGTGCCTCTGAGATATCGAAACACACGTTTTACTGCTTGTCAATGCTTAGTGCCATGGCTATGCATGAATCGACTCAATTGGGAAACTGCATACAGTATATCCGGCCTTGTGTTGCATGCATACAACTTGTTGATAAAGAGAAGTGTCAAATGCATCACTGGAATCCTCAACTGAGAATCTAAATCCTGTCTCAACTGGTGTGGAAACTGGCTTGCAATCCTCAAAGTCAAAATGTTGAAGTAGTTTTTCAACATACTTTGCTTGATGCATAACAACTCCTCCCTCAACAGATACAAACTGGATGCCAAGATAGTAGCTCAAAAGACCAAGATAAGTGACATCAAAAGTATATTGCAAATCAGCCATAAGAATGTCAAGTTTTGCATCACATGAACCAGTCAAGAGTATGTCATCGACATAAAGAACAAGCACTATAAGATCAGCCCCATTTTTGCGCACACAGAGTGTGCTTTCAGTTGGACTACATGTGAGGCCAATAGCAATCAAGTGCTTATGGATTTTGTCATACCATGCATGTGGAGCTTGCTTGAGACCATACAAGGCTTTATGCAAGCGACAAACCATATGCTCTTTCCCTTTCATAGCAAATCCAAGGGGTTGCTTCACATAAACCTCTTCTTGCAAATCACCATTCAAGAAGGCTGTTTTTATGTCCAAGTAATGCACTTTCCAACCTCGATGGGCAGGCAAAGCAACCACGGTACGAATGGTAGTCATGCGCGAAGTAGGTGCAAAAATTTTCTCATAATCAATGCCATATTGTTGCGCATATCCTTTGGCAACCAATCTAGCTTTGTAGCGATCAATGCTACCATCAGATTTTCTCTTAATCTTGTAGACCCACTTTGTACCAATCGCATTCTTTCCTTTTGGCAATTCACATAACTCCCAAGTACCACTCCTATGTATGGAATCCATTTCTGATTGCATAGCACTCATCCATTGTGGATCATCACATGCATCTTCAAAAGAAAGTGGCTCTTCATTACATGCTGTAGCAATAAGAGAATAATCCACAAAATTACTTGATGCATGGTGAGAGCTTGATCTTGTCCTACCAAGTAAAGGTGCACTCAATTTGCTGGCCTGCAAAGTTTGTTTCAGCCACTTTGACATAGATTGTGCACTCTTGATAGACATACGTTCATTATGTAATACATCTTCAACATGTACATCATGCGTGGGCTGAATTTCATGCTCATTTTCAGCCATATTTTGATGCAAATGTTCAGCCATATGTGGCTGGAAATTTCCAACAGTTTTGACAATTTTTAGCTGAAAATTTTCAGCCATGTTTGGCTAGAAATTCTCTGCATTTTCAGCCCTATGTGGCTGGAAATTTTCAACCCTTTGAGCCTCAATTGGCTGGTCTACATGGCCATAGTCAAGCTCACCATTTTGGAACAAAGGCATGAGTGTATCGAACACATCTTGTGAGCTAAATGTTGGTTGTTTTTTGCATTCAAGTAGAGGAAAAACTGAATTTTCAGCAAATACCATATCTCGACTCACAATAATTGTGTTCGTCAATGGATGGTACAAACGATATCCCTTACTTTCAGCACTATAACCAACAAATATGCATTTCTTTGCCTTGTCATCTAGTTTGTGACGTTGTTGTGATGGCATAAGAGCATATGCCAAACAACCAAACACACGCATATGACTAACCATAGGCTTATGACCATTCCAAGCCTCATAAGGAGTGATGACTCTCAATGCTTTTGTAGGGCAACGATTCAACACATAATTTGCACACATGACTGCTTCCATCCAGAACTTATCAGGAAGATGCTTTCCTTTGACCATACACCGTGCCATTTCAAGTAGAGTTCTATTTTTATGCTCGACAACACCATTTTGCTGAGGTGTATATGGCACCGTACATTGATCTAAAATACCTCTTTCACGAAGAAAAGCATTAAACTCATGTGACATGTATTCACCACCACGATCCGTGCGTAGACTCAACAACTTTTGTGAAGAAAAATTTTCAGCCATAGCTAAAAATGCTTTGAAGCAAGAAAATACCTCATTCTTTGCTTTCATAGGATACACCCATGTATGGCGAGTAGCATCATCAATGAAGGTAACAAAATATACATGCTTCCCAAAAGATGGAGTCTTGATGGGACCACATACATCGCTATGAACAAGTTGCAATTTTCTTGTAGTGTGTGTATGACTATCTTTTGGAAAAGAAGCAGGATGCATTTTTCCAAGAATGCAACCTTCACATGCATGCTTTTCAATGGATTCAAGTGTAGGCAAACCAATAACCATGTCCTTCTTTTGCAAGTAAAGCAAACTATTGAAGTTCAAGTGACCAAAACGAGCGTGCCAAAGCTCCATTTCAACCATGGAAGAAGTATGAGCAACCAAGGCATTCAAGGCAGCCCTCTTGTATGTATCCATGCGATACAAACCATTACATAATGTACCGGACATCACGATAACATCACCATTGCTGAAATCATGAACCATACACTTATCATCAACAAAGTGTACATGAAGTCCAGCTTTGGCAATCAACGAAATTGAAATTAAGTTCTTCTTGATACCGGGCACATACAATGCATTTTTCAAGAGAATCACACCTCCATTTGCAGCTGTAAGCTCAATTTCTCCTACTCCAATGATAGGATAAGAGGCATTGTTTGCACACACCACATGTCCTCCTTTGGGTGCATCATTCAAAGAGGCAAAAAATCTTTTGCATGATGTTATGTGCTTTGAAGCACCACTATCAAAGAACCAATCCGAATCAGCCTCACTCACAACCATACATTTAGAATGCAAAGAAGCATCATAATGACATGTAACAACACATGCCCAAAAATCTTGAGCCATGTTAGCTTCATCATTCTTTGCGTTTGCTGAATTTTCAGCAATAGACATGCTGTATTCCTTCTTCTTTTCATTGCGTTTAGCAAACTTTCTACATTCATCAATAGTATGACCAGCCTTTCAACAATATTTGCATCTCTTCTTATTTTGCAAATCAGCATCATTAGAGGAATGAGTGGAAGAGGAAGATTGAGGCTTTGGTTTTGATGAACCCAAAGCTGAACCATACTTGCTTTTCCCCTTTTGTGAGATAGCAAGTGCTTGTGTTGCCTCAATCAAACCACTCCTATTCACTCTCGATTGCTCTTCTTGCAAAAGAAGAGACACAACCTCATCAAATGCATACATATTAGGATTTCCTTTTGCAACCAAACGGAGTGTAGTAGCAAAGCTTCGAAAAGATTTAGATAATCCTTTCAACAATGTAGAAATGAGTGATGCATCCGGAATAATCTCATCTATGTTTGCCAATTGCTCTTTCAAGTCCTTGATGCGTGTCACATACACATCCACCAACTCATTTTTATCCATACATACATCCTCAAGTTGCTTGCTCAACTATGCAACACGTGCTTCATTATGCATGGCATACAAAGAAGCAAGAGTGTCCCATGCGTTTCTCAATGTAGAACATGACCGAATGTATGGAACTATATGACGCTTCACTGAAAGTGCAATCAAAGCATGAGCTTGAGCATCTTTTCCATCCAATCTAAGCTGCTCCTGTGTAGGTGGAGAAGGAGAAACCACTTGTTGGCATCATACGGGAAGAAGCAAGTACGGGTATACACCCAGATCTAGCACTCAGGCAACCCATCTAATTTTTTCCAATCCTTACATTAGTTTAAAAGTGATTCTCATCACTGAAAACCATTGTAAATACCGTTTCACCTTTTTGTAGCTCCATTTTGTGCAAGCCAAGGAGTCCTCGAGCTTGAGGAGCTTTAGAAGTAATTGCCTACCAAGTTTCATAATTTTCAGAGCTTGTTTGAGCCTCCAAACTAGTTTAGGGACCTAATTTTTAACTAGGTTGGACATTAGGTCTGAACAGGACCAAAGCTAGTCAAAAACTATAAATAGAGCTAGAGAGCTCATCTTTGGGGGCTAGCTTGTTGTAGAATTGAACTTGTATGAGAACACTTTTGCAATAGAAGTTACTCCATTGTCTCTCTCTCTTTGTTCTTGCCTTGTGTGTGTGTGTGTGTGTATGTGTGTGCATGTTAGTGTGCTTCTCACTCACACATTTGTGCCATCACTTGTTCGAGGTCTTCATACCATCCTCATGTCTTCCCGGATTGACATTAAAGGAGGTGCTACTCATCACTGAGCTACACCAAATTTTGGTGCCGTTGCTGGGTAACGAGCCTTGAGGACAAGCGTGTGATGGTAAGACATAGAGGGGACACATTGGAATGATAAGTAGTAGGTAAATGTCTTGTTTTCCACCATTACCTCCATCTCCATCTCCATCTCCATCTCCATCTCCATCTCCATCTCCATCTCCATCTCCATCTCCATCTCCATCTCCATCTCCATCTCCATCTCCATCTCCATCTCCATCTCCATCTCCATCTCCATCTCCATCTCCATCTCCATCTCCATCTCCATCTCCATCTCCATCTCCATCTCCATCTCCATCTCCATCTCCATCTCCATCTCCATCTCCATCTCCATATCCATCTCCATCACCATCTCCATCTTCCTTTCATATTCCCACTTCCATTTCATTCTCCTCATTTGCTTGGTGCGAGTTTGAAAGAGAGCGAGTGTGCATTGTTGTGTTTGTATGTTTTTTGCATGATTCTTGCAGGTTGCAGCATCCTCACCATCTCCAGCAAGCTCAGCAGGTATTGAAATTCTCTACACAAGTCCCAAGGCATCGAGCTTGAGCTATCGTGACACACCAAAAAGTTGGCCCTATCAGGATCCTGAGTGCACCACGACACAGTGCAACCTGAGAGCTCCTAGAATCACTAGGTTGATCAGTAAAATTCACCATATCCTGGTCTATCACGACACACCGAGGTATCGCGACACACCCAACTATGGCGACACTCCCATGTATCGCAACACTTCCGTGTATCGCGACACTTCCACCTATCACGAAACTCCCGTGTATCGCGACACTCCGACCTATCATGACACTCCGACCTATCGCGACACTTTCGTGTATCGTGACACTTCCACCTATCGCAACACTCCCGTGTATCGCGACACTCCCGTGTATCGCGACACTCCCGTGTATCGCGACACTCCCGTGTATCGCGACACTCCCGTGTATCACGACACTTCCACCTATTATGACACATTGAGGTGTCACGACACACTCACTTATCGTGACACATCGACTCGAGCTATCGTGATACATCAGCTTTACGAATAATTTTTTGGGGTGTAATAATTAATTGAATTGGGGTAATTTTGGGGCTTGATTTTTGACACATTGGAACTACCTTAGAGCCTTAGAAGTGGGCAAAATACCTAGAAAACCAAAGATGAATTTCTTGAACCCTGAGAGTCTATCCTGACCCCTGAGTGCTTGAATGGTCATAACTCCACCATACAAATTCCAATTGATGAATGCCAACCCCCTGGGAAGAGGAAGGATGAGAACAGAAACAAATAGAGAAGAAACTGAGAGACCTAGAGCTCCAAGAAACCAAAGAAATGCTGATGATTTTCCCTTGCCAAGGCCTAGAGAGCACACTAGGACCCTGAGGCCAACCCAACTAGTCAAGTCCATGAAGAATTACTTCGATGGCATTGGAGACCCTTACGACCATGCGACAAAATTTAGGCAAGTCTTGAGAGCTGAACAGGTTGAGGACCTATTCACACAATACAATGCTTTTGGCCTAACCCTTAGAAACACAACTCTTAGGTGGTTTCAACCACTACATGAGAGGCAGTTTAGGAGCATAGAACAACTTTTAGAAGCTTTTGTCACTGAGTTTTCTAAGAGTGGTATATGACATAATACTTCCTCCTTGATTCATATTTTCAAGCAGACACCGCAAGAGACCGTGAGACTTGCAGGCAGAAGATTCAGACAATATTTAGAGAGATGTCCTGTTCTTGAGTTACCCACACCAACCAAACAAATGGCTTTGTTCTTAGATGGATTGCTGAGTACCAAGTTAAGATCCTATGTGTACCTAAAGGACCCTAGGACCATAGAGGAGTGCGTACGCATGTGCATCGACATTGAGGATAACCTAGGCGAGGAATTAGAACTTTCAAAAATCTACAAAGATTCAGATAGTTCTACTAGCCTCTCTTCCTCGCACTTCACATCTATTGAGGAACTCGCGGAGAAAGTAGCTCAGAAGTTAGGAGTCTCAAGCAAACAAATACCAAGGTTTGCCTCAGTGAAAAGATGATATACTTGTGGAGGTGACCATATGGAAAATGTATGTCCCACTATGGCTCACTCCCAAGTGAATCCTAGTAGCCAGTACTGCACCATAGAATGAAGGTACACCAATCACACCACTCAAGATTGCCCATATAATAAGCAAGCGGTTAGGCAACCTTATCCACAGCCATATCCTCAACTAGGAAGATACCAGAATCAGTACCCACCACAACAATACGGCATACCACAACAACCTTATCAGCAACCCTACCAAGCACAGTAGAGGCCTCAGCGTGCATTAGCTCTGCAACCCCCAACCCCAGCCAATGTGATTCCAGTAAAGTACGCAGCGACAGAAGAGAACCTGAATAGAGCCATAGTGCCAGTAACACCATTGCTTTCGGAAAGTGATCGGAGTGATCATAGTTTTGACTCTACTCACGTGGATAGTCCACATGCTTACTACATGCAATCACCTAAGCATAATGAGTCATATTACTCTGAAGATCCGAGTGAACCTAGTTGGGAGCCTGAGTATGCAAATGTCATGTACGCAAACCCCAACTCTAGACCCCAAACTAGACATGTAAGACCCCCAGTTCCTAGAGGACCATGCTACCGATGTCAGGGAGATCACTTCATTTGTGATTGCCCCATGCCTGCACCTACACAAACCCAGTCAGTAACAATCCAGGGCTTTTGTCAAGATTGTGGAAAAGAGCATCTCTTACAAGACTGCCCAAAGAAGCCCAATAACATGCCAAAAATCACTCCTATTAACGTTATTGGGTTAGTAGTAGACTCTATAGGAGGTATAACTTCCACAACTCCCATGCATGTGGTCACTAGAGCTCAAGCTTTGTAGCAAAACTAAGGTTTAGATCAGGAAAAAAGTTCTGAGGTTAGCGAGATGGAGAGCCTAACCAAGAAAAGGAAAAGAGTTTGGAGAGATAGCCGAGAGAATGAAAAGACAATGGTCACAGAAAATGAGCGAACTTGAGGAAAGCTTGAGAGAAACAAAAGCAAAGATAAGTGAACTCACATCTCAAACTCACTCTCACACTACACCACCACCATTTCCCTCTCCCTCCAACCCATCACCTTCTATTCATCAACCTTCTGATCCACCACACATAACCCACCCACCACCCAGAGTAGGATCCATCCTAGCCGATCCCACTCCCGAGGATCTAAACATGATGCTTAAAGCATACCAGGCCAGAATCCAAGAAGGTCCAAACATAACAGATCATGACAAATGTTACCCTAGAGCCGATCTAGAGATAGAGGGAACAAAATTTTGTGCTAAAATGGTAGAATTGGCGCAAGCCATGTTTGAAGCCAGTCGCGTGTTCAATGGCTCTAACTCCATTAGAACATCATTGCACTTTGATGGTCTATTAGATAGATTGGAGAGGTTACTTGCAAAGTCTGGAAAAGGAGCCACCTCCGAGGCTAAGGAGAGGGCAAATGATAGAATAAGCATTCTTCCCCAGGAAGCTTATGTGCCTAACTCCACGGAACCAGACACCTCTTCTTCTACGAATCGATATTCACTAGAATTCCTGTGAGAGATTCAAGAAGAGAAATGGGCTAAAGAAAGTGAAACCCCCCTGTTGGCATACAAGTCAGATGAAGAGCATACTAGCGCAATGGAGGAGTCATGCACAATACGGCAACAAGGCCCAATCATTTTTTCCATGGACCATTTACAACTCAAGTGATTTTAATCACTACACAAACATTGTAAATTCCGTTTTTGGTAGAATAGACTCCATTTTGTGCAAGCCGAGGAGTCCTCGAGCTTGAGGAGTATTAAAACTAGCTACATATCAATTTTCATAATTTTTAGACTCTGTTTGAGCCCTCAAATAGGCTCTAGAACCTAATTTTTAACTAGGCCGGACACTAGGTCTGGACAAGACCAAAGCTAGTTAGAAAACTATAAAAAGAGCTAGAGAGCTCATTTTTGAGGTTAGATTGTTTGTGAATTGAGCTTATGTAAGAGACACTTTGACTAATGCAAAGAACTCCATTGTTCCTCTCCTTGTTCTTGCCTTGTGTGCGCGTGTGTGTGTATGTGTGTGCATGCTTGTGTGCTTCTCACTCACACACTTGTGCCTTCACTTGCTCATAGTCTTCATACTAGTCCTCACGTCTCCACGGATTGACAATTATGAGCTGAATCTTCTCACGTTGGTACTCACCATTGTGCTAGAGTGACACCAAATTTGGCGCCGTTGCCGGGGAGAGAGCTTCGAGGACGAGCGTGTGATGGTAAGACGTCGAGTTGAGACATTGGAGTTATAGGTAATATCCTTCCTTCTCTTTATTTTTCTTCATTTTTTCCTTACTTTCGCATCACCATCATCACCATCATCATCCCCACCATCTCCCACCTCCATCTCCATCTCCACAAAAAATTTCAATTTTTTGGTCATATTACACTCCCCACCTCATTTCCCTCATTTCATTGTGAGAGAGAGCGAGAGAGAGCTTGCATGCTATCTGTTTTTGGTGTGTTTTTGAGCTTTTGCTGCAGGAACTAGCTGTACCACCTTCTCCAGCAGTGTGCGCAGGTACGACAGACTCTACACAGGTCCCGGGACGACGACCTCTGTCTGTCGCGACAGACAGAAAAACTTAATTTTGTGAATGCATGTTTGGCACGGTAACCTACACCATTAGAGCACTCCAAATCACTAGAAGTTTCTCAAAAATTTGCGTTTTTTCAGTCTATCGCGACAGACAGAGACCCACGATAGAGCCCGTCTATCGCGACAGATACCTGTCTATCGCGACAGACCAAATTTCACGACAGATCCAGTCTATCGCGACAGACACCGTCTATCGCTACAGACCAAATCACCACAGACGACAGACACCGTCTATCGCGACAGACAGCATCTATCACGACAGACCACTCTATCGCGACAGACACCGTCTATCGCGACAGACCACTCTATCGCGACAGACACCGTCTATCGCGACAGACACGTCTATCGCGACAGACACCGTCTATCGCGACAGACAGCCCCCCACGATAGTTTGTGTCTATCGCGACAGACACCGTCTATCGCGATAGACATACATTTTCAGCAAAAATTAAGGGGATCATCGAGAGCTCTTGGAGAAAGCAAAGTAAGCGCCAGGGCGAACAAGCTTGGGAACGTGCTTCCTGTGTAGACCAGCATCGCCAGGAGGAGCGACTTGAGGTTGGAACATCACTTAAACCCCTCAGTCTATTCTTAGCATAGGCTAAGTGCGAGTAGTTGTTCTGATTGACTAGGGGTATGATAGGAACACTCAAGTTTGAAGAGCCCTTAATTTCTCAAGTGCAAGGGTAGGCTAAATTGTAGTCAAGGGATAACTTAAAGGAAAAGAACTTAAACTAAGCGAACACAGAACATCAAGTACGACCCACGAAAGTGCTCCTGATGATGCTTAATTAAAAACAAGAAAACACATCCAAAGGAACTTAAAAGAAACAAGTGACTGGTACCAACGAATCAGCAACGTACAAAGGGCATATGAACCTTAGGTCAGGTAGACACCTAGGGAGAGATAGATAAAGTCTTAGATCTTCAGAGGCTAGTGTCAATCATACTGCGAGGTCTTGGGCCCAGCAGTTGAGCCATCATTCGTATTACCCTAGTTCTGAGACTAGCGAGTCTGAGATGTCCCACGGTATGGAGAGACCTACAGGAAGTTCTGGGGTGCCATATTTACATAGGGTGGAAGGCCCTTACAAGATGCAACTCGAGTACCTTAGGACCAACCGATTAGGTGCTAGCATCTATGAGGACGGCCTAGGAAGAGTGGTGGTCTAGATTAAAAACCCTGACCAATCCATTGGACTAGAGCACCCAGCTGTCAAGTTTGAAAATGGAGCATACTTGGACAAGGAAGGGACAATATATGTAGTCACCAGTCATCCCGATAGGACAGATGAATTTGGGAATGTGGTCCCGGAAACGGACTTAGGTGACCTAGAGCGAGGAAACATGGGCGAAGAACCTAGAACCCCCCAAGGCAAATCTGTTCTCACGAGGATTATCACACCAGAGTGGATTCCCCAAGATAATAAGAGCATAGATCTCCTCTTGAACCGAGAGACAGATGAAGCCTTTTGGAGATATAGACCTAGTCAGCCGAGTGAGGTAGGAACAATCATGATATATGAGTTCAAAGATCCTGATATTCCAGGAAGAGTGACCTACTTAGATCACTCTTCAGAGAGGATCTTTGGGGTTACAGAAAATGATAGGCATGCTTACACTTGGAAAGGAGAATTTATTTTCCCCCAACCAAGATCGAATGTGTCCTTTGGTCGCCAAGGAGCTGGAACATCTCAAGCTCAGGGGACTCAAAGAGAAAGGAGTCGAGAGAGACCTGAGGTAAGCTTTGCCAACTCTTGGTGAAGAGAAAGACCGAGAATGGAAACGAATAGAGGGGAACCTGAGGGACATAGAGCCCCAGGGAACCGAAGAAATGCCGATGATTTCCCTCTGCCAAGACCGAGAGAGCACACGAGGACCTTGAGACCGACCCAGCTAGTTAAGTCCATGAAAAACTACTTTGATGGCCTTGGAGACCCCTACGATCATGTAGCTGAGTTTAAGCAAGTCTTGAGAGCTGAACAAGTTGAAGACCTGTTCACGCAGTACAATGCCTTTGGTTTAACCCTTAGGAACACCGCCCTGACATGGTTTCAGCCACTAAACGAGAGGCAGTTTAGAAGCATAGATAAACTTTTAGAGGCATTCATTATCGAATTCTCTAAAAGTGGCATAAGGCATAATACTTCCTCATTGATATACAGCTTCAAGCAGACCCCGCAAGAGACTGTGAGACTTGCAGGAAGAAGATTTAGGCAATACCTTGAGCGATGTCCTGGTCCTGAGTTACCCACGGCCGCTAAGCAAGTGGCTTTATTCTTGGATGGATTGCTAAGTACCAAATTGAGATCATATGTGTACTTGAAGGACCCCCGGACTATAGAAGAATGTGTACGCATGAGCATCGATATTGAGGATAACCTAGGGGAGGAGTTAGAGCTATCCAAAATCTACAAAGATTCAGATAGTACCTCTAGCCTCTCTTCCTCACAATCCACATCAATTGAGGAACTTGCGGAAAGAGTAGCTCAAAAACTAGGCGTCTCTAGTAAACAAATTCCTAGATTTGCCCCAGTAAAGAGGTGCTATACTTGCGGTGGTGACCATATGGCAAACGCATGTCCCATCACGGATCAACCCCAAGTGAATCCTAGCAGCCAATATTGCACCATAGAGCGAAGGTACACAAATCACTCAGCACAGGACTGCCCATACAATAAGCAAGCGGTTAGGCAAACCTACCCTTAGCCATACCCTCAACAAGGCAGATACCAGAGTCAATATTCACCACAACAGTATATTAGGCCTCAGCAAAATTACCAACCGCAATATCAGGCCCAACTGAGACCCCAGCCAGTGCTAGCACAGCAACCACCTGCTCCTACTAATGTGATTCCGGTCAAGTATGCTGCTGCAGAAGAAAACCTGAATAGAGCGATAGTCCCAGTAACACCATTAATCTCAGAAAGTGATCCTAGTGACCATAGCTTTGATTCTACACATGTTGATAGTCCCCAGGCTTACTACATGCAGTCTCCTGAACATGGTGAGTCTTACTACAGTGAGGAACCGAGTGAACCTATTTGGGAGCCTGAATATGCTAATGTCATGTACACAAACCCCAACTCTAGACCTCAACCTAGGCAGATACGACCCCCTTTTCCTAGAGGACCTTGCTTCAGATGATAGGGTGATCACCTCATACGTGATTGCCCCATGCCTGCACCTACACAACCCCAATCAGTGACGATCCACGGCTTTTGCCAGGAGTGTGGAAAGGAACATCTCTTACGAGATTGTCCCAAGAATCCCAGCAATATGCCAAAAATCACTCCGATTAACGTTATTGGGTTAGTGGTCAATTCCAGAGGAAGTGTCACTTCCACTGCACCAGTGCAGGTAATCACTAGAGCTCAAGCATTGTAGCAAAACCAAGGGGTAAGCCAGGAAAAGAGCCCAGACGCTAGCGATACTGAGAGCCAAAATAAGAAGAGAACAAGAGCTTGGAGAGATAGCCGTGAACGTATGAAAAGGCAATGGGCAAAGAAGATGAGTGAACTTGAGGAAAGTCTACGAGAAACCAAGGCCAAAATCATAGAGATCACATCTCAACCGCACTCTCACACATTCCCACCGCTACCATCCCCATCACCCTCCATCCCTCCACCCTCTAATACACCCCACGTAACCCACCCACCACCCCGAGTAGGATCAGTATTAGCTGATCCCACTCCTGAAGACATAGACATGATGCTTAAGGCATATCAGGCCAGAATTCAAGAAGGGCCAACCGTAACGGATCATGACAAGTGCTACCCTAGAGCTGACCTAGAGATAGAAAGAACCAAGCTTTGCGCGAAAATGGTCGCATTGGCTCAGACTATGTTTGAAGCTAGTCGCCTTTTCAATTACTCGGGCTCAGCCAAGACGCAATTACACTTGGATGGACTTCTAGAGAAGTTAGAGGGCATAATTGCAAGATTTGCCAAGGAAGAAAAAAATCAAGAAAGAGATAAAGCAAGCAAAAACATGACCCATCCCCCACCGAAAGCTTATGTGCCCAATTCCACTGAACCAGACAACCCCCCCTCCCTAGAAAGAATAGAGAAGCTAATTGCACAATCACAAAAGGAACCCGCCCCTCAACACCATGAAAAGGCTAGTGAAAGAGCAGGTCTTCCTACCCAGAAAGCCTATGTGCCTGAGGCCTACGTGCCTAACTCTATAGAGCCAGACACCTCTTCTTCTATGAATCAATACACACCAGAATTCTTGCGAGAGATTCAAGAAGAGAAATGGGCTAAAGAGAGTGAAGTTCCTCCTCCCATTGAACTTGTGGATGACACACACGATCAATTCCCACAAGACCTTCCTTCCATTTATGGAGAGTAGGAGAGTGCCCAATCTCAAGAAAGATTAGACTTCGAGTCCAATTCTTTACAAGAACTACCCCATTTCACAGGCCCATGGGAAGAAAAGTCCACCTGTATGAGAGCACCTACAGTCATGGTAAGTAATGAAGATTCAGTCATACCTAGGAACACAGAGGTAGTGAAGAACACCCAAGTGCAGTGCAATCTCACTTTGGAAGAGCTGCTTAAGGTTAGATCAGAAGTGTGGAAACATGTAGCCAATCAAGTGCCCGAGATAGCAAAACCTCATTCCCAGGTAGGATCCCAGAGAACAGTGCCAGAAATACCCTTAGACAAGATAGGAGACATGAGTGAGGGCAAAGAGGGAAACACATATCTCCCCATCACTCATCAGGGATACACAACCAAGGCCATCTTGGACTCAGGTGCAGGAGTTGCAATTGTTACCACTTCCTTATGGAAACGATGGGGCAAGCCAGCTCTCAGGCCAACGAGAATGAAATTGCAGATGGCTGACGGGCACATAGAAAGACCCTTAGGACTACTCGAGGGGATAACTCTCACTACTTGTGGTGTAGAGTTTGAGCACACATTTGTTATCTGTGACTTTAGCAAAAATCAAGCCTATGAGATGATTTTGGGAAGACCATTTATGCGGAAGTTGCAAGTGGTACAGGATTGGGGAACCAATTCCTTGTATTTGTAGCACTTAGGTGTTACAACCAAAGTCAATCTCAAGGATTACTCTCATAGAGATGTCCCTCCTATCCAATGGAACCCCATCCATAGAGCCAAAGATGATACGGAATCGGTGCATTCCCTAGGATCAGGATCCTCATGGATGCATGAAGACACTCACTTATGGATGTGTAAGGTAGCAGTAGAAGAAGAGAAGAGAGAAAAAGCCAGGGAGATAGGTGCAAAAGAAATCCATAGATCAATCCAAGACCCAGCCTATGCACCTGTAGTTTTTCCAGACGAAGAATTCGAACCTCACGGCTGGGCAGAAATTCTAGCAACCATGGATGTAGCCATCAATGAAGAACAATGGACACCTCACTGTGATGAGGATGGCTATGACATTTCAGTCTTCTCCATAGAGCCGATCATGGGAGAGGCAGTTTTAGAAGAGTGTGAACCTAGCCCTGATGCATTTGAGGATGCGAGTGACTCCAATCTAGAGTCAATCATTATGGACCCACCTTTTGCATTAGATAAAGAATACTTCTATGAAGTAGAATTTCAACCCCAGAAGCACGGAGAGCTTACAAAGGATGTAAGGCTAGCCACACATGTAGCCCATAAGGAAGAAGGAAAGAAAAGAAAGAAGAGAGAAGTCACACCAGAAGAGGAAGAATCTTTGTTTGAGGTCCCGAAAAATTTTAAGAAGTATGAGATAGATGACAGGAGAGTCATGATTAGAATGCCTAAACGAGAGGTGCAATCGGGAGAGGCCTATGATAACAAAGAAACCACCAAGAAAATAGTGGTAGCCATAGAAGAAGGAGAAGAGAGGTGCACTTACATAGGACATGACCTCACTGAGGAAGAAGAGCATGAGCTGATAGCCTTGCTAAGAGAATACAGAGATGTATTTGCTTGGAGTTACAAGGATTTGAAAGGAGTGGACCCGGACATATGCTCACATACGATTCCCATGACTACAGAGGCCAGACCCTCAAAACAAAAGCCATACACATACAATGACAACTATGCTGCCAAGATCAAAGAAGAGATAGACCGCTTGGTTGAAGCTGGATTTATCTATGAAATTGAGCACACTGAATGGGTATCCCCCATCGTAGTGGTGCCCAAGAAAAATGGAAAGCTGCGTGTGTGCATTAACTTAAAGAAGGTTAATGCAGCCACAATTCGAGATAATTATCCGCTTCCCATCACAGAACATCTCTTAGAAAGAGTAGCAGGAAAGGAAGTGTACAGCTTCCTTGATGGATTTTCGGGCTACAATCAAGTAGCCATAGCTCCAGAGGATCAGCATAAGACAGCTTTTGCCACAGAATGGGGCATATTCGCCTTTCGGGTAATGCCATTTGGGCTTACCAATGCACCAACAAACTTCCAGAGGCTGATGTGCCATGTATTTAAGGAGTTCCTGAGGAAGAACTTAGAAGTCTATGTTGATGATCTTTGTGCTCATTCCAACATCAGACAAACCCATATTCCTGAACTCAGACAAATCTTTGACAAATGTAGGGAGTATCAGGTCTGCTTGAACCCAGAAAAGTGTGTTTTTATGGTCAGGCAAGGCAAGATTCTAGGACACATAGTGTCAAAGAATGGCATATCCACTGATGAAGAGAAAGTCAGAGCCATAGCCGAGTTACCTAGGCCAAAGAACGTCAAGGAAGTACAGGCCGTCATGGGGCATTGTGGTTACTACCGCCGGTTCATTCACATGTATGCTGTCATTGCAAAGCCCATGTATGGACTTCTGACAAACTTTGAGTGGACTAAGGAATGTGAGAATTCCTTCAATGAGCTTAAACGGCGATTATGTTCAGCACCAAACTTAACCACACCAGATTGGAATAAGCCTTTCCATGTTCATGTGGATGCATCCAATTATGCCATTGGATGTGTGCTTGCACAACCTACTGGTGAAGGTAATATGGATCTTCCAATTGCCTATGCGAGTAGACAGTTGAATGCAGCTGAGCGAAACTATACCACTACCGAACGAGAGGGGTTGGGCATGGTGTATGCGGTTAAAAAGTTTAGACATTATTTGCTTGCAAATAAGTTTAAATTTTTTACTGATCATCAAGCTCTACTATACTTGGTAAACAAGCCATGCAACACAGGTAGATTGGTGAGATGGTTCCTCTTACTAATGGAATATGACTTTGAGGTAGTGGTGAGAAAAGGCAAGACTCATTTGAGAGCAGATCATCTATCTAGGCTCACATCTGGAGAAGCCCCACAAGGAGTTTCAGATGATCTTCCTGATGCTTACTTGTTTAATTTGGAAGTAATACCTCAGTGGGCTAAACCACTAGTGCCAGTATTGACATACGGGCCTAACCACCCAGTAATAAACACTCAAGGTAGAGAGGTAGTAAAAGCCCAGAAGTACCATATCATAGCAGGAAGCATGTACAAACAGACAGATCAAGGGATCTTGGCTTGTTGTGTAGAAGAGGACGAGTACACTAAATGGTTGCATTTAGCACATGTAGGTGCATTAGAGCAACACTACTCAAAGCAACAAACCTTATAGACGCTAAGGAGACTCGGAGTGCATTGGCCGACTATGGAGGCTGATGTCCAAAAGTTGTGCAAGGAATGCCTAATCTGTTGCACTAAACCACCTGTGGAACATGCCACTCTTTATCAAGTGTCCATAGTGCCAGATTGGAGTGAACCTCTAGTATCCTTCTTAAAGACGAAAACATTCCCTCCAGACATGACTCTGGCTAGGCAAAGGAGTTTAGAACAAGAAGCTCAGGATTATTCACTCATTGGTGATAATCTATACAAGCGTGGTAAAGATGGTTACCTGGGACTATGTGTCCATGAGAGTGAATATCTCAAAATCTTGGATACTGCTCACCAAGGTGTAGCAGGGGGACACTTTGGACCAGATCGGGTAATCAAGGCAATACTATTTGCGGGCTTTTGGTGGCCAACCCTTCACATGGATGCACATACCTATGTGAAACGGTGTGATGTTTGTCAGAGAACTCAGTACCCTATACGCAAGGATGAGATGCCACTGAAGCCTATGGGCGGACGTGCGTTCTCTAAATGGGGAATAGACTTTGTTGGTCCTATTAATCCCCCAGCTAAGGGTTCACATGCTGAATATATCATCGTGGCCACAGACTATTTAACCAAGTGGGTAGAAGCGAAAGCTACTACAAAAAATGATGCTCAAACAACAGCAAAGTTCTTATTTGAGAATGTATTCACGAGGTACGGATTGCCAATAGAGTTGGTGAGTGATAGAGGCACACACTTCTTGAATGAAGTCATAGAAAACCTTCTCCAAGAATTCTTGGTGATACATAAGAAATCGGCCCCCTATCATCCACAAGATAATGGCCAGGCTGAGAGCACCAATAAGATCTTATGCAATGTGCTGACTAAACTAGTGAACAATAAACGCTCTGATTGGGACAAACAGCCACACCATGCTGTTTGGGCATACCGGGTTGCTTATAAAACGGTACTACAAGCCACCCCCTTTCAGATGGTATTTGGCCAAAATACTGTGCTACCTCTGGACTTTTTGATACCTACATTGAAGGTAGCACAAGAGCATGACTGGACAGGCCATGAACTCTCCTCTCGAATCTTTGATCTTGAACGTCTAGGCGAAACACGATTGAGAGCTGCAGCAGGAATCTATGCAGCGAAGAAGAGGCAAAAGGCATATTTTGATACACATGTGAAGGATAAAGGCTTGAAAGCAGGCGACCTAGTCCTAGTCTACACATTGAAGTAGCATGCACGGAAATTAGAGAAAAGAGGTTACGGGCCAATGATTATCAATAGAATCTCCACAAGTGGCGCTGTTCAACTAGCCACTTTAGAGGGCGATATTCTACCAAGTTACATAAGTGGATGCAGAGTCAAGTTATATTAGGAACCCCTCACTGAAGAGATGCTAAATCGACTCAACACTGCCAAGAAACGTAAAGAAGAAGAGAAACGAATTAGAGAAGAAGCACAGGCAGAAGCTTTAGAACGCATCCGATGAATGAAATTGAGGAGACAAGGCAGAGACCCGCCTATGCTTGACACTCAAGAATCTGTAGGCTATCCTATGGCCATGTGCAAGACTTCAGGTGGGCATTCCCATAGAATAATCGACCGACGGCCTTTTGTAACCCTAGGAGTAGGACAAGGAAAGGGTGCAAAGATTGTAAGAGCTTTGATTGACTCAGGTGCATCCACTAGTGCTGTCAAGTTGTCTTACTGTCAAGAATTGAAGTTAACTGTCGATCCTATAGAAGCATATCTCATAGGATTGGGAGGTGTGGAAACCCCTTGCATGGGCGAGGTGGATCTTCCCATCTCCATTCAAGACGAAGTGATGACAGTCAAAGTACTAGTGTGTCAAGATGAGGACCTCACTGAGCCTCTTGTCTTGGGTCAGGATTGGATCTATGATCATGCAGTCAACCTCAACCTAAGAAGTGGACTTCTTCAGGTATGGGTAGATCATAGCCGAATTACAGTTGAATTGGAAAATGAGGCACTCAAGGAACTAGGCAAGGCACAAACTCCTGGTCCTTCCAGGGGCGCACATGAAGTTGACAATGCTACTTTTGTCCAAAACTGTATGATGCAGAAAGAGGCTAATCTCAACAACGGAGCCAGGGAGAGGATGGAACTCCCTTCTTTTCCAAAGACCAGAAGGTTGCAACAACCCACGGCAGATCAAATACAGAAGAAGCAGAACACTACCGATACTGGATGCCAAAAAAAGGAGCAAAGCAGATTGTTTCAGCCATGGAAGCAAGTATGGAGGCGAAAAGGCGAATACCCTGGTTAGACCAGGCCGACCCCACGGCCAAAACCTCTTATTAGTAGTCAACAACACGACACTAATAAGAGTCCTTCATTAATTCTTCTGCGAAAGTGAAGTCTATTTGGGTACCCAAGAAGTCAATGAAGGCCAGCCCACAATCACGACAAATCTGGGTGCCTAAGGCTTGCTTGCGGGCTCAAATAGCTACACCAAAGCCGCAACCGGTACAACATGTTTCACTCACTCAAACATCTGAGGCCCAGTCTTACACATCACGCACGGACACATATTCTTCCATGAGCACTAGTAGAATCACTTGTAAATGGGTCCCTAAAAAGCCTCATCTTCAAGCAGATACCCCTATCAAACTCTTCAAAGTCTCCACAAAATCAAGATCAAAGCCCATCCACTGCATTTGGCAACCTAAAACTTGTAATAAACCCCCAGACCCCAGTTGTAAATCCATGCCCACCTACTAACTACGTCACTCTCACACTACATCATTCCACTTAGTTCGTAGGTCCAACC
The DNA here is from genome assembly GCA_020310875.1 of Ceratopteris richardii. NCBI lineage: Eukaryota > Viridiplantae > Streptophyta > Polypodiopsida > Polypodiales > Pteridaceae > Ceratopteris > Ceratopteris richardii. Next base: position 149,217,146 of record CM035425.1, on the reverse strand, counting down.
AATTCCTAACTACACACACAAGCACCGAGCACTTATTAACCTACTAATCTCTCCCGAACCTCATGATAATGTTGTAATGGGGACAAAAACGGTTCTAACTTGTCCTTTACAATGTTAACACATGTTTCTATATTCTCACAGAATCAGGAGGCAAGAAGTAACATGGCAGAAGCGACAGGTCCGAGCTCACAAGTAGGAATACTTACTGCAGGAATCGATGTGGATAGTCTACCTGTGGATGTGCCACCAACTGAACGACCTGTGGAGCTGCAACACCTTCAACAGATCCCGGTACCGGATCCACCCACAGGGATCACAGAAAGAGTCCATGCCAATTCTCATTGGTTCAATGGCATGCCAGGTCCATTAGGAGAGGCCAAGTATATATGGGAGTCTAAGTGCGAGTATGACAGATCATGGGTTCGATTCCAATTTTTCTCCAAGGAGTTTGAGACTCTACAGAACACCGAGGATCTCCAGACCATATGGCAACGTGCAGGGCTAGCAGAATACTTTGAAGCACCACTACCTAAACCGGATCTCCTCCGATGCTATTATTTGGTCTCCACATTACAAGCTAATGAAGAAAAGGACAAACCAGGATAATTTGTTCTTCCTTCCTTGCTGGGCAACAATGAGTTAAAGAGGTTTGAACTTACTGTGGAGTTGGTGAACGCTGCTTTGAATATGCACGGCACACATGTACCTTCTGAGAAGGATGCTCTCATTCCTACTAACATGAAGGATAGGAAACTATTGAAGCTTAAAGACATGGCAGCACTCACACCAAACGTGTCCATCCCTCTCCGTATGTGCATGCAACATTTTGCTTTCCCCGGCCAAGATCCACTTAGCGGAGGCAGGTGCGTTACTGTAGCTCAGTGATGAGTAGCACCTCCTTTAATGTCAATCCGGGAAGACGTGAGGATGGTATGAAGACCTCGAGCAAGTGGCGGCACAAGTGCGTGAGTGAGAAGCACACAAACATGCACACACATACACACACACGCGCACACACGGCAAGACAAAGAGTGAGAATCAATGGAGTTCTTAGATTACTTTTCAAGAAGCTCTTACAAGTTTGTTTCAATTACAATCTAACCTCAAAAATGAGCTCTCTAGCTCCTTTTATAGTTTTTGACTAGCTTTGGCCCTGTTCAGACCTAGTGTCCGGCCTAGTTAAAAATTAGGTTCCAGGGCTTATTTGAGGGCTCAAACGAGATCCAAAAATTACGAAAATTGGCAGGTAGATACTTCTAAAGCTCCTCAAGCTCAAGGACTCCTTGGCTTGCACAAAATGGAGCTACAAAAAGATGAAATGGTATTTACAATGGTGTTTAGTGATGAGAATCACTTTTAATTGGTGTAGAGGTTTTGAAAAATTAAAGGTTGCCTTAGTGCTAGATCTGCGTGAATGCTCATACGTGCTTCTTCCTGAAGAAAATTATTGGCCTATTTGCCAGATCTTCTTTGACTGCCATGTCTGCTTGTGCTGTCCCTTCGCTCTGACTCTCTTCGTCTTGTGGCTCCTTCGGTTCCCTGACTGCTGCCAACACCCCCCCCACTCTCGCATCTGTCGCCCTTGACAGACCCTTGTCTAGAGGATTTTTGAACATAGTATTGGACGACATCGGAGGCTAGGTGGTGTTCTTCGAGTCGCAAGCCGCGTGCTAGATCTGTGAGCAAATCATCCCAATTCACAGGTCCAGGAACATCTGGATGAGGCACCCTCAATTGTTCTGAGTAAATAGTTCTCTCCACAACAAATAATTGGAGGAGATGTGATGGTCTGGGTATAAAGATTTCGGAGTGATATTCCCAGAATCCTGTGATGAACATCTTCTCAAATGTCTGTTTAAAGCAGGCTGGGAGGTACTTGATTCTGGCGTGCCAGGCATATATTACTTCAATGGACGGGGTGGTACTCATATCATACACTAGATCCTGGTTTCTTGTCACAAAGCCTGCACCTGAGAAGTGAGGGTCTTTAATGTTTTTAAACGTCCTGAAAGTGATCAGCATTAATTCAATATTTTCATGCACATCTGGGCCATAACATCAGGATTATTGCGTAGCCGAGTACTCCAGTGACGGATTGTAGAAATCATGTAGTTGACTGTGGGGGGTCCTCTTGGAGGTGCTAGATAAACATAATTCAACCATTTTGCACAGGCTTTGATGTCTCTGACAGCTATAGTGAATTCAGGCCAGGTGCGTCGTCGAAGAACTGGAATGTAACAAGGATTATATTTAATAAACAACGGCATATTATTCCAGGTTCGGACCATTTTAGGATACGTTTCCAAAAGCCTGATTCTCCAGGTGGGTTGATGGATGGACCCACGCTGAGCACTTTCCGGTATATCATCTGGAACAAATTGTGTAGCAAATGTGGGAGGCTTGCCACATTGCCGTTGAATCTCCGCATTGTAATCGGCTAAAAGTATACAGAATGGCACATACTGATCATTATTGGTGCCGATCCATCTATGGTGAGACATGCTTCTAAAGTATTCAGACTTTATGATAGTTTCTTCTAAGTTCGCTAGTGATTGGATCTGAATGGCCACCCGTTCTTCGTGAGTGTTCGCTGTCCTTTCCAGTGTCTGAAGCCACTCAGGTGCTTCCACTTCTAATGTGTCCAGTCCCTCTGAGGTTTGTCGCCCGCCTGGCATTGGCATAGGAACATACGGTTCCTCGTACGAATCATCCACCTCGATAGGGACCAACTCTTCTTGCTCTGGTTCTACCACTGGAGATGGCTGCCTTTCGTATGTCAGTAACCTCTGCTGTAACTCTGCTACTTGCTCAGTTAAGGCCTTTACTTCGTCTGAGGTGGAGGTTGATGGGACACTCTTCGGTTGTTCTTCCTGTTCCTTAAGTCTGCTCTGAAGTGTGTCACGCTCTCTTTCCAAGTCATCATGGGCTTCCAGGAGATCTGCATAGCTTTCCAAAATGGTTTTCATCGTCTCCGTGGGAACTGCTTTGAACTGCTCTGGATCTATCTCGTGAGGGGAGCCTTCCATTGCCGCTTCCAGATTCTCTTCATTTTGTTTTTGCAGTCTCTTGTTCTCCTCCAGTGCTGTGGCCATATGTTTCCGTAGTAGCGCCAAGTTGCGTCTGACTCGTAGGTTATCGGCCTGGTATACTTCGAGCAAAGCTTCTAGTTGTTTGACACCTGATTCTGTTGATGGTTGTGGTGCCTCCAATAGTGTTTGGTGAGCCTGCTCAAGCGTTGTATAGCGTTGATTCACTTCTGCATTTTCCTCTTGTAGAATGTGAAATTGCCTTTGTAAGTTTTGGTGGTGTGTTGTCAGTTGTTGATACCGGCCGTCCAGAGCTCTGTACTCATTCTGAAGCTGATATACACATTGATTTAATGCTATAAATATGCTATTTACATTAAATGATGCTGGGAGGGGTGAAGATGCAGGGGGAGTGGGGGCGGGGATGGGAGTTGTGAATGATGTGGATGCAAGTGGAGATGTGGGTGGAGGGGGTATGGGAGATGAAGGTGGCATGGGGGGAGGGAGCGGTGCTGTGGCAGGAGATGTTTCCATAGTGTCAATTGTTTGAGTGACAGTGTAGATGGGGATCGTGGGTGGAGTGGATGTTACGTCAGTGAAAAGAGTGGTGAAAGTGGGCATGGTGACTCCCCTGAATTGGATTCCCGGAGAGTGGGATACCCAAGACAATGGTGGTGGTAGTGGACGTGGTGGTGCTAGTGTCATGTGGTGGAGTGAATTGTGTAGTGTGAGGTGGGGATGGTGGTGAAAGTGGTGCTTCCTGATGTTCGTCTGCTTGCGTTGTCTCTCCAGGTGCTGATACATTGATATGAATTTGTTTCTCGGACCTCCTGGGACAAACGGGAACCCTTTTCTCAAATCTATGAATGTAGGCCATTGCCTCATGGATGGCCTCATCCAATCCTACTGCGTCGGCATGAAGGTTTATGGACTCAATGAACATCTCGTCCACACCTTCCTCAGCTAGCAACTGGTTCATGAGTTTCTTGCCCGATTCCAGTGACATCTTATGCTGTTCTTGAACCAGTTGCATGGTTCGATATAGTCTTTTGATTTGTGCCGAATACGCAGGGGCACTTGCCAGCTCTGAAAGCTCGTCATATTCTTGTTCCTCGTAGGCTTCTTCTTCTTGTTCTGTCTCTTGTTCCTCGGCGTCGACTTCTACCACTTCTGGTCGGGTGGGGGCTGCTGTTGTTGTCTGGGGTTGTGGTTCCTGAGTACGTTCTGTTTCCGTCTCGAGATTAGAATCATAGATCAATCGGGCTACTTCTTCATCCGTGAGATCATTTAGAGTAAAACCCTGTGGGAATTCTAGATCTGATGGGACGGGTGGGAATACCAGATTAGGTCCATCTGTGCTTGGTCTTGGTAGCCGGATTGTGAATGGCCTGACGCGTCGTGTTTGGGGAGGGGTAATTTCTGGTGTAGTGGTGGCTCCCCTTGGTTGAGCACAGGGTAATTGTACTCCCCCCCTCATCTTCTTTGATGGGGGACCTGCCGCTGATAGTCTTCTTTGGAATTCCTGGGCGCGGGGCCATATGAGTGCCCGCTGAATAGGCACGTCATAAGCCAGACATCGGTAGATTATCTTTGTTAGAGCGCAACATCCATGAAGCACATTTTTCTGCTTCTTGTTCCACCTTTGATGGGCTAGGTGGATCTGATCTATGATCCAGTGTGGCACATTGATGGGAAGGCTTTCTGTCTCTGCTAGATACAAGCTGAACCATATTTTCTTCGGGGGCATTGTGAATCGTTCCTGGGCGGGGAAAGCAAAATGTTGCATGATGGTCCGCAGGTGAAGCGCAATGGTAGGTGTCATCACTACCATATCCTTCAGCTTATTAAGATCTTTGTGTTTCATTCGACCTGGAACCATTGTTTCCTTTTCCGTGGGGATGTGCATGCCATACATACCCAATGCTTCTCTTACCAGATTGAGGGTCAACTTGAATCTTTTAAGCTCATGACCCGGCAGCAGTGATGGCAACACAAAGGTGCTGTCGCCTCCCTTGGCCCTGCTTGGGGTGATGGTACTGATAAGATATGAACATCGTAAGAAATCCGGCTTTGGTAAGTGGGCCCTGAAATAATTGTCCACACCCGCTTTGATCCAAACTGATCGCATGACTTCGGCATTTTGATAGCTTTCAAACTCGCGCGTGAAAAAGTGGTATCGACCCCATTTGCCATTAAATTCCAATTCTGCTTCCCAGAAATAGGTTCCATCGCCCAATGGTCCAGCGACATCACTGAACCAATGCGCGTGCTTACCTACTTGAGAAGTGTGCCCTTGAGGAGGATCCTGAATGGGGAGCACATGCACGGCTTGAAGTTCTTGCGGCCTTGCGGTGAGATGTGGCTCGAGGAGGAGTGTCTCTATGTCCACAATCTGTGCACCGGATCCGGCTTGAGAACTGGCACCTCCTGCTTCTGCCATGGCCCTGTTTGCTGGTTGGTTCTGTGAGAATATAGAACCACGAGTTAACATCGTAATGGACAGAATAAATCCGTTGTTGTCCCCGTTACAACATTAACATGAGGTAGATGGTGAGTTAGTGGTTAGTAAGTGCACGAAGACAGTGTGTGTAGTTAATGCTTGGGTAGTCCTAGGAGACTAATGAAGTTAGTAAGTGGGGATGAATTTACAAATTGGGGTCGGGGGGTTTATTACAGGTCTTAGGCTGCCAAATGCAGTGGATGGGTCTTGTTCTTGGTTTCGTAGAGGCTCTAGAGAACTTTATAGTTGTATCGGCTTGAAAATGAGGCCTTTTAGGGACCCATTTACAAGCGATTATGTTCGTGCTCATGGGCCTTGGTGTGTTCTTGAGTGTTGAAAACGAATGAGTGCTGGCTGTGCGAGTGAATGGGTTACGCTGTATAGGTTGTGGCGTCGGCGTAGCTATTTGCGCCCGCAAGCAAGCCTTAGGCACCCAAATTTGTCTTGATTGTGGGCTAGCCTTCATCGACTTCTTGGGCCCCCAAATAGATTTCACATTAGCAGAAGAATTTCTGAAAGACTCCTTATTAGTGTCGTGTTGTCGGTTACTAATAAGAGGCTTTGCCCGTGTGGTTGGCTTGAGTGCAACCGGGTGTTCGCCTTTCCGCACCCATACTTGGTTTACTTGCTGAGATATTTTGCTGCGCAGATACTTTTGATTTCCGGCATGGGTAGTACTCTGCTTCTTCTGCCTTTGATCCACCTTTGGTTGCTGCCTCCTTCTAGCCTTTGGAAAAGAAGGGAGTTCCGTTTCATCCCTGAATCCTTTTTTGAGAATATCATTCCTCTGCAACACATAGTTTTGGACAAGAACAGCATGGTCATCTTCATGTGTACCCCTGGAAGGACCAGGAGTCTGTGCTTTTCCTAGTTCTTTGAGTGCTCCATTATCTAACTCTACTGTGATTCGACTATGATTGACCCATACCTGAAGAAGTCCACTTCTTAGGTTTAAGTTGACTGCTTGGTCATAGATCCAGTCTTGACCCAAGACAAGGGGTTCAATGAGATCCTCATCTTGACACACTAGTACTTTAACTGTCATTGCCTCATCATGAATGTAGAGGGGAAGTTCCACCTCGCCCATGCAAGGGGTTTCCACGCCTCCCAATCCTATAAGATATGCTTCCACAGGATTGACAGTTAACTGCAACTCTTGACAGTAAGACACTCTAAGAGCACTAGTGGCTGCACCTGAGTCAATCAAGGCTCTTACGGTCCTTGCACTCTTTCCTTGTCCTATATCTAAGGTTACGAAAGGACGTCGATCAGTTATCCTATGTGAGCTTGTTCCTGCGACTTCACACATTGCCATATGATATCCTTGATCTGCATAGTCATTTGTTCTAGGCTGATCTCTACCTTGCCTTCGTAATTTCATCCTTCTGATGCGTTCTAAAGCTTCTGCTTGAGCTTCTTCTCGAATTCGCTTTTCTTCCTCTTTGCGTTTCTTAGCGGTGTTGAGTCGGCTGAGCATTTCCTCCGTGAGGGGTTCCTGATACAACTTGACTCTGCAACCGCTAATATAGTTTGGGAGAACATCACCCTCTAACGTGGCTAGTTGTACTGCTCCACTCGTGGAGATCCTATTGATGATCATAGGTCCGTAGCCTCTCTTTTCTAGCTTCTTCGCGTGCTGTTTCAGTGTGTAGACTAAAACTAGATCTCCTGCTTTCAAACCCTTATCCTTCACATGGGCATCAAAATATGCCTTCTGTCTCTTCTTGGCTGCATATATTCCTGCAGCGGCTCTCAGTCTTGTTTCCCCTAATCGTTCAAGGTCAAAGATCCTAGAGGAGAGCTCATGACCTGTCCATTCGTGCTCTTGTGCTACTTTCAACGTAGGTATTAAGAAGTCCAAGGGTAGCACAGCGTTTTGGCCAAATACCATCTGAAAGGGGGTGGCTTGGAGTATCGTTTTGTAGGCAACTCGGTATGCCCAAACAGCATGGTGCAGCTGTTTGTCCCAATCAGAGCGTTTAGTGTTCACTAATTTTGTCAGTACATTGCATAAGATCTTATTAGTGCTCTCAGCTTGTCCATTAGCTTGAGGGTGATAGGGGGCATACTTCTTGTGTATTACCAAGAATTCTTGGAGTAGATTTTCAATCACTTCGTTCAAGAAATGAGTGCCTCTATCACTTACAAGCTCTATAGGTAGCCCATATCTTGTGAATACATTCTCAAACAAGAATTTAGCAGTTGTCTGAGCGTCATTCTTTGTCGTAGCTTTTACCTCTACCCACTTAGTTAGATAGTCTGTTGCAACAATGATGTATTCCGCATGAGAACCCTTAGCTGGGGGATTAATAGGACCTACGAAGTCTATTCCCCACTTAGAGAACGCACGTCCACCCATCATAGGTTTCAGTGGCATCTCATCTTTGCGTATAGGATACTGAGTCCTCTGACAGACATCACACCGTTTCACATAGGTATGTGCATCCATGTGAAGGGTAGGCCACCAGAAGCCCGCAAATAGTATTGCCTTGATCACCCGATCCGGTCCAAAGTGTCCTCCTGCTACACCTTGGTGAGCAGTTTCCAAGATCTTCAGATATTCACTTTCATGGACACATAGCCTCAGGTAACCATCTTTACCACGCTTATATAGATTATCACCAATGAGTGAGTAATCCAGGGCTTCTTGTTCTAAACTCCTTTTCCTTGCCAGAGTCATGTCTGGAGGGAATGTGTTTGTCCTTAGGAAGGATACTAGAGGTTCACTCCAATCTGGCACAATGGACACTTGATAAAGAGTGGCGTGTTCCACAGGTGGTTTAGTGCAACAGATTGGGCATTCCTTGCACAACTTTTGGACATCCGATTCCATAGTTGGCCAATGTACTCCGAGTCTCTTTAGGGTCTGTAAAGTTCGTTGCTTTGAGTAGTGTTGCTCTAACGCACCTACATGTGCTAATTGCAACCATTTAGCGTACTCATCCTCTTCTACGCAACAAGCCAAGATCCCTTGATCTGTGTGCTTGTACATGCTTCCAGCCATGATGTGGTACTTTTGGGCTTTTACAACCTCTCTATTCCGTGTGTTTACTACTGGATGGTTAGGCCCGTATGTCAATACTGGTACCAATGGCTTAGCCCACTGCGGTACAACTTCCAAATTAAACAAGTAAGCATCAGGAAGGTCATCCGATACTCCTTGTGGGGCTTCTCCCGATGTGAGCCTAGAGAGATGATCTGCTCTTAAATGAGTCCTCCCTTTCCTTACCACAACCTCAAAATCATATTCCATGAGCAAGAGAAACCATCTCACTAATCTTCCTGTATTGCATGGCTTGTTTACGAGGTATAGCAATGCTTCATGATCAGTAAAAAATTTAAACTTATTTGCAAGCAAATAGTGTCTAAATTTCTTAACTGCATATACCATGCCTAAGCCTTCTCGCTCTGTAGTGGTGTAATTCCGTTCAGCCGCATTCAACTGTCTACTGGCATAGGCAATTGGAAGATCCATATTACCTTCACCAGTAGGTTGTGCAAGCACACATCCAATAGCATAATTGGATGCATCCACATGAACATGGAAAGGCTTATTCCAATCTGGTGTGGTCAAGATTGGTGCTGAACATAATCTTCGTTTAAGCTCTTGGAAGGAATTCTCACATTCATCCGTCCACTCAAAGTTAGCCAGAAGACCGTACATGGGCTTTGCAATGACAGCATACATGTGTATAAATCGTCGATAATAACCACAATGTCCCATGAAAGCTTGTACTTCCTTGACATTCTTTGGCCTAGGTAGCTCTGCTATAGCTCTCACTTTCTCTTCGTCAGTAGATATGCCATTCTTTGACACTATGTGTCCTAAGATCTTGCCTTGCCTGACCATAAAAACGCACTTTTCTGGGTTCAGGCAGACTTGATATTCTCTACATTTGTCAAAGATTTGTCTGAGTTCAGGGATATGGGTTTGTCTAATGTTGGAATGAGCACAAAGATCATCAACATAGACCTCTAAACTCTTCCTCAGGAACTCCTTAAACACATGGCACATCAGCCTCTGGAAGGTCGCTGGTGCGTTGGTAAGCCCAAATGGCATTACTCTAAAAGCAAAAATGCCCCATTCTGTGGCAAATGCTGTCTTATGTTGATCCTCTGGAGCTATGGCTACTTGATTGTAGCCCGAAAATCCATCAAGGAAGCTGTAGACTTCCTTGCCTGCCACTCTTTCTAAGAGATGTTTTGTGATGGGAAGTGGATAGTTATCTCGAATTGTGGCTGCATTGACCTTCTTCAAGTTAATGCATACGTGCAGCTTTCCATTTTTCTTGGGCACCACTACGATGGGGGATACCCACTCAGTGTGCTCAATTTCATAGATAAATCCAGCTTCGACCAGTCTATCTATCTCTTCTTTGATCTTAGCAGCGTAATTATCATTATATGTATAGGGCTTTTGCTTAGAGGGTTTTGCATCTGAGGTCATGGGAATGGTGTGTGAGCATATGTCAGGGTCAACACCTTTCAAATCCTTGTAACTCCAAGCGAATACATCTCTGTATTCTCTTAGCAAGGCAATTAACGCATGCTCTTCTTCCTCAGTTAGGTCATGGCCTATGTACGTGCATCTCTCCTCTCCTTCTTCTAGGGCCACTACTATTTTCTTGGTGGTTTCTTTGTTATCATAGGCCTCTCCTACTTGTGCCTCTCGTTTAGGCATTCTGATCATGACTCTCCTGTCATCTATCTCATACTTCTTAAAATTTTCTGGGACCTCAAACAAAGATTCTTCCTCTTCTGGTGAGACTTCTCTCTTCTTTCGTTTCTTCCCTTCTTCCTTCGGGGTTACATGTGTCGCTAATCTTACATCATTTGTAAGCTCTCCATGCCTCTGGGGTTGAAATTCTACTTCATGGAAGTATTCTTCATCTGATGCAAATGGTGGGTCCATAATGATTGACTCTAGATCGGAGTCACTTGTATCCTCAAATGCATCAGGGCTAGGTTCGCATTCTTCTAGAACTGCCTCTCCCATGATTGGCTCTATGGAGAAGACTGAAATGTCATAGCCATCCTCATCACAGTGAGGTGTCCATTGTTCTTCATTGATGGCTACGTCCATTGTTGCTAAAATTTCTGCCCAGCCATGGGGTTCAAACTCCTCATCGGGAAAAACTACAGGTGCATAGGCTGGGTCTTGAATTGATCTATGTGTTTCTTTTGCACCTACCTCTCTGGCTTTCTCTCTCTTCTCTTCTTCTACTGCTACCTTGCACATCCATAAGTGAGTGTCTTCATGCATCCATGAGGATCCAGACCCTATGGAATGCACCGATTCTGTATCTTCTTTGGTTCTATGGATGGGATTCCATTGGATAGGAGAGACATCTCTATGGGAGTAATCCTTGAGATTTACTTTGTTTGTAACACCTAAGTGTTGCAGGTACAAAGAATTGGTCCCCCAATCCTGTACCACTTGCAACTGTCGCATAAATGGTCTTCCCAAAATCATCTCATAGGCATGATTTTTGCTAAAGTCACATATAGCAAATGTATGCTCGAACTCGACACCACAAGTGGTGAGAGTTATTCCTTCTAGCAATCCTAAGGGTCTCTCAATATGACCATCGGCCATCTGCAATTTCATTCTCGTTGGCCTGAGTGCTGGCTTGCCCCAACGCTTCCATAGGGAAGTAGTGGCAATTGCAACTCCTGCACCTGAGTCCAAAATTACCTTAGTGGTGTACTCCTGGTAGGTGATGGGAAGATAGGTGTTCCCTTCTTCACCTTCACACATATCTCCTATCTTATCCAAGGGAATTTCTGGCACTGTCCCATGGGATCCTACCTGGGAACGAGGTTTGGCTACTTCTGGTACTTGTTTGGCGACATGTTTCCGCGCTTTTGGTCTATCCTTAGGTAGTTCTTCCAAAGTGAGATCGCGCTGCACCTTGGTGTTCTTTACTACCTCCGTGTTCCTAGGTATGACCGAGTCGTCGTTCCTTACCATGACTGTGGGTGCTCTCTTACACGTGGACTTTGCTTCCCATGGGCCTGTGAAATGGGGTAGTTCCTGTAAAGAATTAGACTCGAAGTCTAATCTTTCTTGAGATTGGATGCTCTCCTGCTCTCCATAAATGGATGGGATGTCTTGTGGGAATTGGTCATGTGCATCATCCACCAGTTCAATGGGAGGAGGGACTTCACTCTCTTTAGCCCATTTGTCTTCTTGAATCTCTCGTAGGAATTCTGGTGTGAACCGATTCATAGAAGATGATGTGTCCGGCTCCGTAGAGTTAGGCACATAGGCTTCTTGAGCAGGAATGCTTACTCTTTCACTTGCCTTGCCCTTGTGTTGAAAGGCAGGTTCCTTTTGTGATTGTGCCATTAGATTCTCTATTCTTTCTAGGGAGGGGGGGTTGTCTGGTTCAGTGGAATTGGCCACATAAACTTTTGATGGGGAATGGGTCATGTTTTTGCTTGCTTTCTCCCTTTCTTGATTTTTTTCTTCCTTGGCAGATCTTGCGACTATGCTCTCTAACTTCTCTAGAAGTCCATCCAGGTGTAATTGCATCTTGGCTGAGCCTGAGTAATTGAAAAGGCGACTGGCTTCAAACATAGTCTGAGCCAATGCGACCATTTTCGCGCAAAGCTTGGTTCTTTCTATCTCTAGGTCAGCTCTAGGGTAACACTTGTCGTGATCTGTGACATTTGGCCCTTCTTGAATTCTAGCCTGATATGCTTTAAGCATCATGTCTATGTCTTCAGGAGCGGGATCAGCTAGTACTGATCCTACTCTAGGGGGTTGTGGAATCACATGAGGTGGGTTGGGAGATGGCGGGTCGGATGGCGATGGGAATGGTGGTGGTGGGATAGTGTGAGAGGGGGTTTGAGAGGTGATTTCAGTTATCCTAGCTTTGGTTTCTCTTATGCTTTCCTCAAGTTCACTCATCCTTTTAGCCCATTGTCTTTTCATTCTTTCTCGACTATCTTTCCACGCTCTAGTCCTTTTCTTTGTTATGCTCTCGGTTTCACTAGCCTCTGGGCTCTTATCCTGATTTACCCCTTGATTCTACTGCAATGCTTGAGCTCTAGTGACTACCTGGACGGGAGCAGTGGAAGTGACACTTCCTGTGGAATCTACCACTAACCCAATAACGTTGATAGGAGTGATTTTTGGCATATTATTGGGGTTCTTCGGGCAATCTCGTAAGAGATGCTCTTTTCCACAATCTTGGCAAAAGTCTTGGATCGTCACGGACTGAGTTTGTGTAGGTGGCGGTAAGGGACAATCACGAATGAGGTGATCTCCCTGGCATCTATAGCACGGTCCTCTTGGGAATGGAGGTCTTACTTTCCTAGGTTGAGGCCTAGGGTTGGGGTTTGCATACATGACGTTTGTGTAATCTGACTCCCAACTAGGTTCATTTGGCTCTTCGCTGTAATAGGACTCACCATGTTCTGGAGACTGCATGTAGTATGCCTGAGGACTCTCAACATGTGTAGAATCAAAGCTATGGTCAATCGGGTCACTTTCGGAAAGCAAGGATGTTACAGGGACTATAGCTCTATTCAGGTTTTCTTCTGCTGCTGCATATTTTACTGGGATCGCATTAGCGGGGGCAGGGGGTTGTTGAGCTAACACAGGTTGAGGCCTTTGTTGGTTTTGGTAGGGTTGCTGATACGGTTGTTGCGGCCTGCCATATGGTTGTGGAGGGTACAAGTTCTGGTATCTTCCCTGCTGAGGGTATGGCTGAGGGTAGGGTTGCCTAACAGCCTGCTTATTGTAGGGGCAATCTTGCGCTGTGTGATTTGTGTATCTCCGTTCTATGGTGCAGTACTGGCTACTAGGATTACCTGGGGCTGAGCCATAATGGGGCAGACATTCGCCATGTGGTCACCACCACAAGTATAGCACCTTTTCACAGGGGCAAACCTTGGGATTTGTTTACTAGTTACACCTAATTTCTGAGCTACTTTCTCTGCAAGTTCCTCGATTGATGTGGATTGCGTGGAAGAGAGGCTTGAGGCATTATCCGAATCTTTGTATATCTTAGCAAGCTCTAACTCCTCCCCTAGGTTATCCTCAATGTCAATACACATGCGTACAGACTCTTCTATGGTCCTAGGGTCTTTCAAGTACACATATTATCTCAATTTGGTACTTAGCAATCCATCCAAGAATAAAGCCACTTGCTTGGCTGGTGTGCGTAACTCCGAAACAGGGCATCTTTCAAGATATTGCCTAAATCTCCTTCCTGCAAGTCTTACAGTCTCTTGCGGGGTTTGCTTGAAGCTGTGAATCAGCGAGGAGGTATTATGCCTTATGCCACTCTTAGAGAATTCAATAATGAAAGCCTCTAGGAGTTGGTCTATGCTCCTGAACTGCCTCTCATTTAGTGGCTGAAACCATGTCAGGGCAGTATTTCTAAGGGTCAGACCAAAGGCATTGTACTGCGTGAATAGATCCTCCACTTGTTCAGCTCTCAGGACTTGCCTAAACTCGGCCACATGATCGTATGGATCTCCAGTGCCATCGAAGTAGTTCTTCATGGACTTAACTAGCTGAGTCGGTCTCAAGGTTCTTGTGTGCTCTCTAGGTCGTGGTAGAGGGAACTCATCCGCATTTCTTTGATTCCTGTGAGCTCTAAGTATCTCAGGTTCTACTCTATTTGTTTCCGTCCTCGTTCTTTCTCTGCCCACTGGGTTGGCAAAGCTTACTTCTGGTCTATCTCTACTTCTATCTCTTTGCATTCCATGAGCTTGGGATGTTCCAGCTCCAGGGTGACCATAGGATACATTCGATCTTGGTTGGGGGAAAACAAATTCACCTTTCCAAGTGTAAGCATGCCTATCATTTTCCGTAACCACAAAGATCCTCTCCGAAGCGTGATCTAAGTAGGTCACTCTACCTGGGCTATCAGGATCCTTAAACTCATAGATCATGATTGTTCCTATATCAGTTGGCTGAATAGATTTATACCTCCAAAAGGCTTCGTCAGTTTCTCGATTGAGAAGCAAATCTATGCACTTGTTGTCTTGGGGAACCCACTCAGGTGTGATAATCCTAGTGAGAACAGATTTGCCTCGGGGTGTTCTAGGTTCTATTCCCATGTTTCCTTGTTCCAAGTCACCTAAGTCCGCTTCTGAGATTACATTTCCAAATTCATCTGTCCTATCTGGGTGACTGGTGACTACGTATATGGTTCCTTCTTTGTCTAGGTATGCACCGTTTTCAAACTTGACAGCTGGGTGCTCTAGTCCTATGGATTGGTCAGGGTTTTTAATTTGGACCACGGATCTTCCTAGGCCGTCCTCATAGATGCTAGCACCTAATTGGTTGGTCCTAAGGTATTCCAACTACGTTTTGTAAGGGCCTTCTACCCTGTACAAGTATGGCACACCTGAACTACCTGTAGGTCTGTCCATACCTTGAGACATCTCTGATTCACTGGTATCAGAGCTAGGGTAATGCGAGTGGTGACTCAACTGCTGGGCCCAAGACCTTGCAGTGTGATTGACACTAGCCTCTGAAGACCTAAGGCTTTGTCTCTCTCTTACTAGGTGTCGTCCTGATCTAAGGTTCATATGCCTAACTGATTAACCCAATTTTTCCCAGGTACAACCACGTTTCTGAGTCCTTTTGTATCGGTCACTTGGTTCTTTTTATGTTGATTATCGTGTTTATACTCTTGTCTGATATCACGTCGTCAGGAATACTTGAGTTTAATTTCGCACTTTAGTTTGGTCGTTTCACGTTAGGTTTTTTTCCTTTAAAGTTGTCGTTCACACACACACAGGTTATTTCTTAACTTGCACTTGATTTTCTTAGATGGTCTTTGATTTATCTCGTGCCTATCGTTGCCTGGAATTACTTCTAACACTACCCGCACTTAGCCTAAACTAAGAATTGACAGAGGGTGTTGCGGGTTTTCCAACCTTGAGTTCCTTTCCTTGTATGGTTGCCCTGGTGTGCCCAGGACGCGTATTCCCAAGCCTGCACTTACTCTGGCTTTGTGTACCCTTCGCTGCTCTCAAAGGACCTGTAAATGGCCCACTGTTAGCTCAAGACTTAAATTCAAAAGACAGAACCAATCACTTTCATTCATGTAACACTTCACCACTTGGCACTATGATTTTTTGGACACAACTCTAGAGATCCCTGAACTTTGTTCCCCCTGGGTATGGTCAACTTCAAAATACCCTAGCTAATATTCCTGATCTTAATTTAACCATAACCAGTCGATGTTTTTGTTGTACTCCCTGTGAGCTTTCCAACAAAACAAAAATCACGGCAAACGGATTTCGTATGAGGAAGTTATGCCAGTTCAGGGTTTTGGGGCTAAACAGGATTCAAAACAGTTTAATCAAGTAGGCAAAAATTCTTGAATTACTTGGGTTGCGGCCTCAACATGCAATGCTAACCCCGAGTGTTTGTCCCACACTTGACCAAAATTTAGACCAATATTTTTGCCTTAAAAAATTTGACCTAATTTGCCCTTCTAACGTGTTCGCAAAGTCTGTCGGTCGCGATTGACAGGTCAGTCGCGATCGACGTGTCGATCGCGATTGACAGGTCTGTCGTGGCTGTCAGTCGCGATTGACTGGTCAGTCGCGATTGACAGGGGTTACGAAAAGTCAATCAATCGTGGTCAAAGGGTCGTTGACTCTGTCAATCACGATTGACGGAGCGGTCGTGGTCTGTCCGTCGTGGTCAAACAGTCGTTGACTCTGTCGGTCGCGATTGACAGAGCAGTCGTGGTCTGTCCGTCGTGGTCAAATAGTCGTTGACTGTGTCGGTTGCGATTGATGGCTCGATCACGATTGACACGTGTCACGCGTATGGCCCGTCGATCGTGGTCAATCGGTCGTTGACTCTGTCGGTCGCGATTGACAGAGCCGTCGTGGGCTGTCGATCGCGATTGACGTGTCGATCGCGATTGACAGGTCTGTCCGTCGTGGTTTGTCGATCGCGATTGACAGAGCGATCGTGATTGACAGAAATCTGAGGAATTTCAAGAAACTAAACACATTTTTGGGAAGCTCTAGGCCTGTAGATCATGGTTTTGCACTTTGTTTGGTGGTTTGAGCGTTTTTTCTGTCGGTCGCGATTGACAGAAGTCGGCGACACACAGACAGTTACTTCGAAATTCGTACCTGCGCAGAGTGCTGGGGACGATGATGTGACCTGGACCTGCAAGACAGCTCAAGAAACATGCAAAAACAGCACACGCAATTTCGCTCTCTCGCTCTCT
Source organism: Ceratopteris richardii (assembly GCA_020310875.1). Taxonomy (NCBI): domain Eukaryota; kingdom Viridiplantae; phylum Streptophyta; class Polypodiopsida; order Polypodiales; family Pteridaceae; genus Ceratopteris; species Ceratopteris richardii. Next base: position 149,200,404 of record CM035425.1, on the reverse strand, counting down.
CTCACAAGTGAAATGAGGGAAATGAGGTGGAGATGGGGATATAGTCAAAAAACTGAAATTTTCGCGATGATGGAGATGGAGATGGAAGATGCTGATGATGATGATGGTGATGATGGTGGTGAGGTAAGAAAGAGAAAAATAGGAAAAGTAAAGAATTTACCTACAACGCCAACGTCTCCAATCTACGTCTTACCATCACACGCTCGTCCTCAAAGCTCGATCCCTGGCAACGGCGCCAAAATTTGGTGTAGCTCAGTGATGAGTAGCACCTCCTTTAATGTCAATCCGGGAAGACGTGAGGATGGTATGAAGACCTCGAGCAAGTGGCGGCACAAGTGCGTGAGTGAGAAGCACACAAACATGAACACACATACACACACACGCGCATACACGGCAAGACAAAGAGTGAGAATCAATGGAGTTCTTAGATTACTTTTCAAGAAGCTCTTACAAGTTTGTTTCAATTACAATCTAACCTCAAAAATGAGCTCTCTAGCTCCTTTTATAGTTTTTGACTAGCTTTGGCCCTGTTCAGACCTAGTGTCCGGCCTAGTTAAAAATTAGGTTCCAGGGCTTATTTGAGGGCTCAAACGAGATCCAAAAATTACGAAAATTGGCAGGTAGATACTTCTAAAGCTCCTCAAGCTCAAGGACTCCTTGGCTTGCACAAAATGGAGCTACAAAAAGATGAAATGGTATTTACAATGGTGTTTAGTGATGAGAATCACTTTTAATTGGTGTAGAGGTTTTGAAAAATTAAAGGTTGCCTTAGTGCTAGATCTGCGTGAATGCTCATACGTGCTTCTTCCTGAAGAAAATTATTGGCCTATTTGCCAGATCTTCTTTGACTGCCATGTCTGCTTGTGCTGTCCCTTCGCTTTGACTCTCTTCGTCTTGTGGCTCCTTCGGTTCCCTGACTGCTGCCAACAGTTACCAATTAAGCTGCCGGTATGGATTATAGATCAATTGTATGAAGCAAATAAAAGGTCTTCTAGGAAATTAGTGGTGAACGGTTGCTGTGCAATCACACGCATTATTTACCGGTGCCTAGCATACGATGTTCCCATTGAACGTGCCTTACCTTGGGCACAATTACAAATGTTTAAGAAGCTCAAGACGTCCACACATCAATCCAAGCGCATGAGGGGTGCGATCCCTTGTGTCCAGACAAGGGAAGTTCTGACTACTCCTGAAGTATCGCCACGAGGGGAGACCACTATACCTCCCTTTACCATTAGGATACCCAGGTCTGGATCTGAAACTACGACACAAGCTACCCCTTCAGCTCCTCCTACTCCATCTGAATTTGAATTTGCTACAACTAGAGATGCTGAAGGAATGGATCCCCAGGACTTCGAAGCATTCTTACAAAGTACACAACTCTCTGATGTAGAGTTTTATTCAGATGCAGAAGAACAAGGCACATCTTCACAAAGAAGAAGAAAATCTACAGACGGCCGCCATGTACATTGGAGTGACGCTCAGCAAGGTCAACAACAAGGACACCTAGAAGAAGAAGGAGCATATGAAGAGGAGACCACTGAAGCCCCAGCCTATACAACAGAACTTCGAAGGCTGTATCAAATTATGGAACGAGTGCGATCGCAACAACTGCTCACCGAACAGAGCAGTAGAGTACTCATGACTCAGCTGTTGGAAGAAGCAGAAGTTGACTCAGAATATAGTGAAGGTCTCTTATTGATGGCAGAAACATATAGGGTAGTAGAAGCAGTGCGGACCGCCATTAGGAGGTCTCCAGTTCAATATGATCCACGAAGATTCCAGACACGACCACGCTCAGGTAAGAATATCTAGATCCCCATTACAACGGCAGAAGGGCCAATTATTACATCCGAACCCATCAGGACAACCTCCCAAGCAACAGAAGCTGCTAGCCAAGAGCACCCAGTCACCCATGAGGAATCCACCGAGCCACTACCACCCACACCCCCACCATCGCCTCCTAGAGCAGAAACCGTGGAAATCACCTCGACCACTCAACCCACCGAACCAACCTTCATCTTTCGTACTCCCATCTCTAGTTCAACCCTATTCTCCACCTCTGATAACCCAATCTATGAAGCAACCCCCATCACTACACAATCCACCAAATCGCTCATAGAGCCTCCCCTAGGACAACCATCCCCCATGCCCTCAGCCATAGGTCATCCTGACCCTAGATCCATATTCATGGGTTTCCCTGCTACCACGCAACCCTTCATGCCCTCCTCAACTCTACAACCTCAACCCACGACCTCCATCTCTCCACTTCTCCAATCCCTCCATAACTTCCTTGCTAGAACTTTTCAACCCAGGTCTCAACCATTCCCTTTATTTTCAGCTCCCCACCCCACTTCTCATCCATTCACCACTTTCACACACACACCACCTACCATTCCAATGTATATGGTAGACCCCACACTCGCACCCACTCCTGAAAGTATGGACATTTCACCACCCACGGCACCTCCCCCTCCCCCCACGCTTCCACCTCCTCCCATTCCCCCTCCACCAATTTCACCCACACACACATCTTCAATAGACACATCATTCACTCTTCCCCTTCCCCAATTCCCTTCCCATGCATCTTCCATTGTAAAAACTACCCCCTCATCTATAGGAAATGCATTGGACACCATGCTAGCTTGTATATCAAACTTAAGGACAGATTACAATCAGCTCCAGCAACAGAATGAACGCCTGCAAGAGCACTCGGAGACACTACAACACCGCCTTACTGCACTAGAGGAGGAAAATGCTTGCCTCCACACACAATTCCAAACTCTCCAAGAGGCTCATAGCATATTGGAGGTACAGTTACAGAACACAGATCAGGAAGCAATACAAGTGGTAGAAGGTCATCTACGGACACAACTGGAACGCAATTCAAAGCTTCAGCAAAATATGGCCCTACTCAAGCGACATCTTGCTGCCGCTCATGAAGAGAATCGACGCCTGGACTTACAAAATCAGGAAAACCTAGAAGCAGCTATCGAAAGCACACCTGGGGCACCCATCAGCCCATCAAAGTTTCAAGCAGTGACCCCCGACAATATCAAGATCATATTGGAAGACTATGCCATGCTGCTTGAAGCACATGATCTGCTATCAGAGAAACTGGGTCAACTGAAGCAGAAACACCAAAAAGAAACAACAGCAGCCTCTCAAACCACCTCCTCCACGGCTTCACTTCTCACAGACTCAGAGGCCTTAAAAGATCTCCAGAAACAGGTCACCGAATTGCAAGCATGTCTACTACAATATGAGAGACCACCTTCCCCTCCAGAGGCTCCCACCGACGAAGAAGTAGTACAAATTCCTGTGGAACAGACATTTGAAGAAGAATACGACCCACAACCCTTCCCAGGAGGCCAACAAACGGAAGAAGCTCATGACACATTCGAAGCACCACGGCCTCCATGGCTACGTCAAGTGGAGGAAATCGGGAGTTCTCACGAAGAGCGCACAGTAGTGCAAAATCAGGCCATGAGGGTCATAGAGGAAACTGTGCTACAATCTGCTTACTTCAAGAACCTGTCATCGAGACGCCTTATCCTCTCATCTGAACTCCAATACAGGCCTTATTATATTATCCTGGCTGATTATAATGTAGAAATACAGAGAGTCACGGGTAAGATTCCTACCTTTGCTACCCAATTTCAACCCGAAGACCTTCCTCCAGAGGTGCAAAAAGGCAAAATTCGTCAACCCACCTGGCGGTAGAAACTTCTAAAGACATATCCAGAAATGCTACGCACATGGAACAACGCGCCTTTACATCTCCTATACAATCCATGCTACGGTCCAGTTCCACGTCGCAGGTCTTGGAAGGCATTCAATATCAAAGTGCAGAACAACGCGCAATGCAAGGAATGGCTAAACTACCCGTACATTGCGCCACCACAGGGGCCACCGTCAGTAGCATACATGATGGGAACAATTCGACATTGGATGCCGCGATTGAAGCCCATGCCAGATGTGGCAGCTCAAATGATGCTTAAGATTTTAGATATGATGCAGGTAGTCCTGAAAACCTTTAGAAATGCAGCCGCACCACAGGTACGTCTACCGGGGTTTACCAATGGAAATTATGATTTGGTGTATGACATGAGCTGGTACCACCCCGAGTATTTGTGTGGCTTACGGCTGGCATGCACGCATCAAATACCTCCCTGCATGTTACAAACAGACCTTCGAAGAAATGTTCAGATCAGGTTTCTAGGAGTATCACTCGGAGATCTTCGCACCGAAGCCAACACACCTGCTCCATCTCTTTGCTTGTGAACAAGCAATGTACTATGAGTACTACACCACACCGCAACCAGAGGTCCCTGGCGCAATAAATTGGGATGCATTGGAAGCTGATCTAGCAAGAGGCTTAAGGATAGGAGAACACGAACTTGCCACCAATGTCATCCAATACTATATCGACCACCCGATAGAACAGAGGTCTGTCAGGGGCGACAGACGCTAGGAAGGGGGGCGTGTTGACATACAAGTCAGATGAAGAGCATACTAGCGCAACGGAGGAGTCATGCACAATACGGCAACAAGGCCCAATCATTTTTTCCATGGACCATTTACAACTCAAATGATTTTAATCACTACACAAACATTGTAAATTCCGTTTTTGGTAGAATAGACTCCATTTTGTGCAAGCCGAGGAGTCCTCGAGCTTGAGGAGTATTAGAACTAGCTACATATCAATTTTCATAATTTTTGTTGGTGTGTGAAACACCACAAGAACTAAACTAATGTGGTATTAGAAGACCTCCATAACCATCATTAGCTTAGCAAAACTCTAAATATGAATCTTCAACTCTGAACTTAGTGAAAAACAAATTGTCACTTCACAAAAATCTGTGCCTTTTCTTCAATCCTTCAATCTGACCTGTATCAGCTTGATCTTTGCAAATTCCTTTAATCATTTGCTAAAGGAACTTCTTGCTAATGTTAAGCAACACATAACAACCAAAATTTTCAAGTAATAACTTCAAAATCTTCTGATTTTTCTCCAACCTTTTCACTATGTCTGAAAACTGAAAATTGACTTCATCGATTTGACATACCTTCACTGTTAAGCTGATTTCTCTGAGTATGCGTCCTGAGGACAGTAGCTTTAAAATGAGCTATCATTTACAAAAAACTTTACAGTATACTTCGAGATCTGACCTTCAAAAGTTCAGACAAATGTGCGCCAGAAAAGTCATAACTGTCAACTACCTTACATAGTCATATGAAATGACTTAGAACTCAATGTACAAGAGGAATTAGACTCAATCCTTCTACACAAACATGTGTTGATTATCAAAGAAGATGTGTACAAAATGGCTTGGCCTAATTTTTCTCATAGCCACGGAAAACTCTCTCAGACTCAGAAGTTTTTCCTCAACATCTCTCTCAGAAAAAACACGACTTTTCTCTACTCACTCAGATTACAAAATTGAGTTCTCTCTCTCATATTTTTGTCTCAAATTAACTTATATACCTATGATTTACATTCTCCTAGACTTGAACTCGTAAGTTCTGAAGATCAAAATTAAAACTAGACTCTAATTTTGCACTAATTTACAATAGTGAAATTGTCCCTTCACTTAGGCTTAATTTTCTGTAGGTCTTTTCTTCACTTCTCCTTTCCTCCTTCTTTCCTTCATATGTCTTCATGTATCTATGCCTAATTAGTGAGTGAAGCCCCAACAGCTCCCCCTAAATCACTAATTAGCATACTTTGACTTCTTCATATAATCTTCTTCTCTTTTATTCCTGCCATCTCCTTGAACCTATTTGTCTTCACTCCATCCAAGCTTTTTGTCATAATATCTGCAATCTGATCTTTTGTAGAAGTGTACACCACTTCAATCTCTTTCTCCATTACCTTTTCTCTGAGAAAATGATACTGTATTTCTATGTGCTTTGTCCTTGCATGAAATACAAGATTTGCTGCAAGATATAATGAGCTCATATTATCTCCATGAATAATAGGTATACCTTGATCAATTCCCAAGCTTTTGAATAATGTCTGCATCCATATGACTTCCTTTGCTGCTTCCACAAGTCCTTTGTATTCAGCTTCTGTTGATGATAAGGCCACTGTGTGTTGTTTCTTTGAACACCAACTCACAAGCTTATCTCCAATGTATATCATGTAGCCATGTGTAGACCTTCTATCATCCTGACTTCCTGTCCAATCTGAATCACTATAGGCTCTCAATCTTATATTTGATGTAAAAGGATAATACAATCCTTCTTTCAGAGTCCCTTTGATATATCTAAGGACTCTTTGACCTTCATCTGTTCTTTTGATAAGTAAACTTGCATCTGCCTTTGAACTTTGATATCCAAGATCATTAAGATACTTTACAAGTCTATAATTCCAAGCTCTTGGAGCTTGCTTCAAACCATACAGAGCTCTTCTTAACCTGCAAACATAATTTGGAAACTTATGATGTGCAAACCCTTGAGGTTGCTCCATGTAAACCTCATCTGATATATATCCATTCAAAAATGCATTCTTAATGTCCAATTGACTCAATGTCCATCCTTTTGATGCTACAATGGCAATGATTGTCCTTATGGTTGACATCTTTGCCACAGGACTAAATGTCTCATCATAATCTATGCCAAAAGTTTGAGCATAGCCTTTAACCACCAATCTGGCTTTGTATCTGGCTATAGTTCCATCTGCATGCTTCTTAATTTTGTAAACCCATTTATTTCCAATCACTTTCTTACCATTAGGCTTTGGGACAAGTTCCCAAGTTTTGTTTTCTTCAAGTGCATCAAACTCTTCCTTCATTGCTACTTCCCATTGTCTCTTACCCTTTGCTTTATCATAGCTTTGAGGTTCTTCATCTTCCTTAACCATGTAAGCATAATTTTTCTAAGTCAAGTAAGAAGTATCATAGGAATACCTTGTAGGTTGCTTCCTCATTCTGGTTGACCTTCTTGGTTCACACTCTTCATGTATATCTGGATGTACTTCTTCATCAAATATTGGTCCATCTTCATTCCTTCTATATGATCCAACTCTTGATGTGCTTGCTTGCATATGTTCTTCATCTCCATCTATCTGCAAATGTGACTTACCTCTTGCACTCCTTCTTATCTCTTCTTCAAATGTTTCAAGATCACAATCTTTATCTGCATACCAACTCTTCTGCTCATCAAAAGTCACATCTCTGGAAACAATAAAATGTTCAGTTAAAGGACTCCATAGCCTATAACCCATTTGCTTTTCATCATACCCAATAAACACATATTTTTCTTCCTTTGGTTCAAGCTTATGTCTGAGTTGTGATGGCACATAAGCATAGGCAATTGACCCAAACACTTTACAATGGTCAAGTGTTGGTTTCTTACCCCACCAAGCTTCATAAGGGGTCATACCATTCAAAGCTCCACATGGTAGCCTATTCACAAGGTATGTAGCTGTATTTACAGCCTCAGCCCAAAGATAATTAGGACAATTCTTTTCTTTTAACATTGCTCTTGCAAATTCAACCAATGTTCTATTTCTCCTTTCTGCCACCCCATTATGTTGAGGTGTATACCTGCAAGTTATCTCTCTCTTGATACCTGCATTCCAAAGATAGTCATTAAATTCTTGGGAGAAGTATTCTCCCCCTCCATCAGACCTTAACCTCTTGAGTTTTTGACCTGTAACTCTTTCTGCATAGGCATGAAAATGTTTGAAAGCTCCAAATACTTCTGATCTTTCTTTTAGAACATAAAGGGTTATCCACCTTGTAGCATCATCAATAAACAAAACATAATACCTAGATCCATTTATTGAACCTTCTTTTGTTGGTCCCCATACATCTGTATGTATGAGTTCAAGCAAACCATCATGCTTGAAACCTTTCTTCTGAAATGGTAGTCTATGAGCTTTTCCCATCTGACAAGCTTCACACTTATATATTATATGTTGATTCTTCACATTTGGTAGCCCTATTACAGATTGATTCTCCACCATAGTTTTGATTCCTCTTTCATTGAAATGTCCCAATCTCTTATGCCAAAGATCTAACTCTGTAATTACTTCATCACCATGTGTGATTAGGGCTTGACCAACATTTCCTTGTACTTTGAGAGTAAAAAGTCTACCTTCCTTCTTACCACAAACAATGGGTTTGTATGCATCCTTTGGATCTTCAACAAATACCCCTTCATTTGTAAATCTGACTTGGAACCCTTTTTCCACTATTTGTCCAACACTAATCAGATTCTTTGGTATTGTTGGAACATACAAAACATTTGTTAATAAATCAGCTCCACTCCTACACTTCACTTTTCCAATTGAATGCACACTATGTTTTGTGTTATCACCTGTTTGTACTGTATGACTTGAATTGCCTTCTTCCAATTCTGACAATAATTCTATATTACCTGACAAATGATTTGAACAACCAGAATCAATATAAAATACCTTGAGATCCTCCTTCTCTGATGAACTTATTGAATTCATCATTAATGTTGTATGAATGTCATTCTGTGTATCATTTGCATAATTGTAATATGTGGTGTTGTAAGATTGGTTCTGATTCCAATTTCTTCCACCACCTCTTCCAAAACTTCCTCTTGAATTCTGTCTTCCTCTTTGAAATTGATTCTGAAACCTTCCACCTCTTCCTCTGCCATTGTTGTTCTGATTTTGGCTTGATCCTTGTTGATTTTGCCAACAATCATATGCTAGATGATTGCTCAATCCACAAATCCACTTGTCTTCTTGTTATTGTTCTGATTACCTCTACCTCTTCCATTTCCTCGACCTTTACCTCTGCCAAAACCTCTTCCTCTTGCATAATTTGCTTGAGTTGTTGACTCTTCTTCATCCTTTGCCTTGCCTTTATCTCCTTTCTTTTTGTTCTTCATGTACATTGTAGAACTTTGACCTTTGTCTCCATCTGACTTCAAGTCTTGCTCAAATGTGAGCATCAATCCAAGTAATTGATTCAATTCTGGCACAAAATGGTTTAATGAGAGTTCTGTTGAAAGTACAAAAGGCTTCCACCTTTCATCACCTCTTAATCCTGCAAGTAATTGTGCTATTAACCTATGATCTTCAATATCCTCATCAATAGATCCAAGGCTATCTGCCAAGTCCTTCATCTTAGTGACATAATCACTAATGCTCTGATTTTGCTTTTTCTTGAATGTGGTGAACTCTGACCATAAGCTAGCTTTCCTAGCTTTAGTAGTGTTTTGGAAGTGATCTTCCAAAGCATTCCAAATGTCTTCAGCTGTTTCTAACCCTCTGATATGTGGCAACAAATGATCTGTAATAGTGTTATATATATAAGCTCTTGCACTTGCATCTCTCTTCTGCCATAGCTTCAAAGCTTCTAGCTCTTCCTTCCTTGGATGACTTTCATCTTCAAATTTAGGCTTCTCTTCTTCACCTGTCACATATACCATTAGGTCCTTACTCATAAGTAAGGCTTCCATCCTCATTACCCAAGCAGGATAGTTATCTTTGTCCAATTTGTCAATGGACACATGATCTGCCATGGTATCCTTGCTTCTGCTTCAACCTGTAAGTATAAAGTTAAAGAATGATACCTTTTGTAGACCTTTACCCTTGGGAGTAACTTTGAAATAATCTTCTGATGACTTTTGTTTGTTGAACACCTCAGCTTCCACCTTCTTTGATAAAGAACTCTTCAATTCTTCTTGTATCTGCTCTCCTTTTACTTTCGAGGACCTTATCTGCTCTGATACCACTTGTTGGTGTGTGAAACACCACAAGAACTAAACTAATGTGGTATTAGAAGACCTCCATAACCATCATTAGCTTAGCAAAACTCTAAATATGAATCTTCAACTCTGAACTTAGTGAAAAACAAATTTTCACTTCACAGAAATCTGCGCCTTTTCTTCAATCCTTCAATCTGACCTGTATCAGCTTGATCTTTGCAAATTCCTTTAATCATTTGCTAAAGGAACTTCTTGCTAATGTTAAGCAACACATAACAACCAAAATTTTCAAGTAATAACTTCAAAATCTTCTGATTTTTCTCCAACCTTTTCACTATGTCTGAAAACTGAAAATTGACTTCATCGATTTGACATACCTTCACTGTTAAGCTGATTTCTCTGAGTATGCGTCCCGTTTCTTAAAGATCTTTTGACCAAATGTAGTTGAGGACAGTAGCTTTAAAATGAGCTATCACTTACAAAAAACTTTACAGTATACTTCGAGATCTGACCTTCAAAAGTTCAGACAAATGTGCGCCAGAAAAGTCGTAACTGTCAACTACCTTACATAGTCATATGAAATGACTTAGAACTCAATGTACAAGAGGAATTAGACTCAATCCTTCTACACAAACATGTGTTGATTATCAGTGAAGATGTGTACAAAATGGCTTGGCCTAATTTTGCTCATAGCCACGGAAAACTCTCTCAGACTCAGAAGTTTTTCCTCAACATCTCTCTCAGAAAAAACACGACTTTTCTCTACTCACTCAGATTACAAAATTGAGTTCTCTCTCTCATATTTTTGTCTCAAATTAACTTATATACCTATGATTTACATTCTCCTAGACTTGAACTCGTAAGTTCTGAAGATCAAAATTAAAACTAGACTCTAATTTTGCACTAATTTACAATAGTGAAATTGTCCCTTCACTTAGGCTTAATTTTCTGTAGGTCTTTTCTTCACTTCTCCTTTCCTCCTTCTTTCCTTCATATGTCTTCATGTATCTATGCCTAATTAGTGAGTGAAGCCCCAACAATTTTTAGACTCTGTTTGAGCCCTCAAATAGGCTCTAGAACCTAATTTTTAACTAGGCCGGACACTAGGTCTGGACAAGACCAAAGCTAGTTAGAAAACTATAAAAAGAGCTAGAGAGCTCATTTTTGAGGTTAGATTGTTTGTGAATTGAGCTTATGTAAGAGACATCTTGACTAATGCAAAGAACTCCATTGTTCCTCTCCTTGTTCTTGCCTTGTGTGCACGTGTGTGTGTATGTGTGCGTGTGTGTGTATGTGTGAGTGCTTGTGTGCTTCTCACTCACACACTTGTGCCTTCACTTGCTCATAGTCTTCATACTAGTCCTCACGTCTCCACGGATTGACAATTATGAGGTGAATCTTCTCACGTTGGTACTCACCATTGTGCTAGAGTGACACCCCCACCAATTGAACTTGTGGATGATGGGAACGATCAATTCCCACAAGACATTCCTTCCATTTATGGAGAACAGGAGAGTGCCCAATCTCATGAGAGGTTAGATTTTGAGTCTAATTCTTTGCAGGAACTACCCCAATTCACAGGCCCATGGGAAACTAAGACTACTTGCATGAGGACTGCCACGGTTATGATAAGAGATGAAGACTCTATCATACCTAGGAATACGGAAGTAGTAAGGAATACCAAAGTGTAGTGCAATATCACTTTAGAGGAGTTACTCAAGGTCAGGCCAGAATTGTGGAACCATGTAGCCAAACAAGTGCCGGACATGGCGAAACCTCGTTCCCAAGTAGGATCTCATAGAACAGTGCCAGAAATACCATTGGATAAGATAAGGGACATGAGCGAAGGAGAAGAAGGAAACACCTATCTTCCCATTACCCATCAGGGGTACACAACCAAGTCAATCTTGAACTCAAGAGCAGGAGTTGTAATTGCTACCACTTCCCTCTGGAAGCGTTGGGGCAAGCCGGCACTCAGGCCAATGAGAATGAAACTACAGATGGCGGATGGTCACATTGAGAGACCCTTAGGCTTACTAGAAGGAATAACTCTCACTACATGTGGTGTTGAGTTTGAGCATACTTTTGCTATATGTGACTTTAGCAAAAATCAAGCCTACGAGATGATTTTGGGAAGGCCATTTATGCGGCAATTGCAAGTGGTACAAGATTAGGGAACCAATTCCTTGTATTTGCAACACCTAGGTGTTACAACCAAAGTTAATCTCAAGGATTACTCTCATAGAGACGTACCGCCTATTCAATGGAATCCCATCCATAGAGCCAAGGATGACACAGAGTTAGTGCACTCCATAGGATTAGGATCCTCATGGATGCATGAAGACACTCACTTGTGGATGTGTAAAGTAGCAGTAGAAGAGGAGAAGAGAGAAAAAGCCAGAGAGATAGGTGCGAAGGAAACCCATAGATCAATTCAAGACTCAGCCTATGCACCTGTAATATTTCCTGACGAAGAATTTGAACCTCACGACTGGGCAGAAATTCTAGCAACAATGGATGTAGCCATCAATGAAGAACAATGGACACCCCACTGTGATGAAGATGGCTATGACATTTCAGTCTTCTCAATAGAGCCAATCATGTGTGATGCGGTTATTGAAGAATGTGAACCTAGCCCTGATGCATTTGAGGATGCAAGTGACTCTGAGCTTGAGTCAATCATTATGGACCCACCTTTTGCATGAGATGAAGAATACTTCTATGAAGTAGAAGCTCACGTTCAGAGACACAAGGAAGGTATGAATGAGGTGAGATTAACCACACAAGTGACTACCAAGAGTGAAGGAAAGAAAAGAAAGAAGAAAAAAGTCACACTGGAGGAAGAAGAATCTCTATTCGAGGTCCCTGAAAATATTGAAAATCTTTACAGTCATTTGAGCAAAAATATTGGTCATCATGTGTAGATGTGGTGACCAATGGTGAATGGTGGCCATCATATAGCCGACAATCGGAGTATTATTCCTGGGAGGCATGAGATAGGGATAATTGAGCCAATCCCTGCATTGATAGTTATTTGAACCTTAATAGTGAATGCCTTCCAAGTACTTCTCTGTAGAATCGGTCCATAACATGAGTTGTACTTCAAGTGCGTCGGTGCACGCATCCATGTATGCATCATTTCCGGGTACTTTTGTAGTAAGTCGACATGCCAGGTGGGTTGATATATGTGGCCTCACTCTGCTTCTGGTGGGACATCTTCGGGCTCGAATTGCATGGCATGCGTGGGGAACTTCTGAGTCTCTCTCTCAACTTGAAAATTATATTCCTCTAGCAAAAGGAAATATGGCTTATACTGTAATTCACTGGACATTATTGTTGGTGCATTTTACTCAAGCCTACATGCTTGATATTCTTGATATTATGATCATTTGTAAGTCACATGTGTAGTCATGTGAACACCTCTTGTAAAAGAGGACATTTTATCTCTTATAATTGAAAAAAGAAAAAAGGAAAAGGATGGCTTACCTCATCCATGATGTAAAAGAAAAGTCGTGGCTCTAACTACCTAAAACCACGAATTTTTGAGCTGAGGGAATATCTCCTAACTTTGGGGATCACTTTTAGGTGGAGCCATTCGAATTCGAATTCAAAACTCCCTCCAAGAATAGCTATAAAAAGAGAAAGAAGGAAGAGGCGATTAGCAAGCCTTGTATGTGACCACTTCATGTCATTTTGTAGAGATTGAAGAGCTTACTCCATAGCTCTATCATTCTACTCCCATTGTGCATAGATTCATTGCCAATGTGGTTGTAATCATATGTGAATCTATACATTTGTCATTATCTGGTTCTCTATTTTGTTCTCTGTTATACTCACTCAGAGCAGTAACTTCAGAAGGTCATATCTCGAGTTCTACACAACCTTTTTTAGTGTTTTAATGTGCAGTGGATAGCACTTACTGTCTACTTTCTGCATAACAATTTTCATGCTCATTGGATTTACAATTTTGGAGATATCTGCATTTTACTGCTCACTATTCTATCTTTGCAGAGCCTCGAGAATGGTGGGCATGTTCCAGAAATTGATGAATCTTGTTCTCAGTGCTCAGTCCATCATTTGAAGTGTTTTGACTTGGATTGGGAAGCTTTCTAAGTCTATTTTCTATTTCCAAAAGGAATTTATCTAATTCCTACCACGTTGAGAGAACTATTTAGTTTTTCCAGTAGGTGTATGTCCAAAAATAGCAAGTTTTGGGAGCTAGTCATTTCGCAACTAGTCTGTCTTGACTTAAACTTTTGGGATACATGTTCCAAAGTACTTGGCTGATATTTTGGTGGATTTAGGAAGCTCAAAGGGTCTACTAATCAACTCTGAAGTCTCAGTTGGTTGATGTGAAGCTGGTTGTAGCAGCACCAAATCATCTTTGGATTGCATCCACCATCTCTCTTCACAGATCTTGCCTAACATGCTTGGCCTCCAAATAAGTCTTCAATTGTCCTTGATTTCCTACAAGCCAATCATCAACTTGAATCTACTTAACTTTGTACCATCAAGAGCTTTAGTCAACATGTCTGCACATTGCATATCTGTAGAAACATAGGATAGTTGAACATCCTTGCTCATTAGCTTCTCCCTTACATAATGGTAGTGGACTTCAATATGCTTGGTTCTAGCATGGTATACCGGATTAGCTGCTAGATGTAGTGAGCTTGTGTTGTCACAAAAAATGTGAGGTGTTGAAGAATGAAGTCTTAGATCTGTGTACAAAGACTTTAACCACATGATTTCTGAGTTGCATTAGCCAAACCTCTATATTCGGCTTCGGTAGAAGATAAAGCCACGGTTGGTTGCTTCTTCGATGACCAAGAAATGATTTTTGAACCTGCAAACGATATATACCTGGATGTGCTTCTTCTATCATCTTTAGATCCGGCCCAATCTGCATCTGAGTAGACCTTTAGCTCAATATCTGAAGTAAATGAATAAAACAAACCTTCATTCATAGTCCCCTTTAGGTACTTGAGGACTCTCTTGGCTGCTTCCATATGTGATCTTCTCGGCTTATGCATAAACTGACTCAATATGTTAACACTATAGCATATATCCACCCTTGTGAGTGTTGCATAGTTCAAACTTCCAACCAAGCTTTGATAGCTTGTGATGTCTTCAATTGGCTCTCCTTCATAAGCACTAAGCTTATGATTTTGCTCCATAGGTGTACCTGCACACTTGGTATTTTCCATCTTGAACTTGAAGAGCATGTCATGTACATACTTCCTTTGTGTGATGTATATACCTGAATCTATGTAGATTAACTCCAATCCAAGAAAATAAGTGAGTTGTCCGAGGTCACTGAACTCCTCCTTCATTTGACTCTTTACCTCTTTGATTCCTTCAAGATCATTGCCTGTGATAATAATATCATCAACATACACACATAAATAGATCACTTCAGATCCATTCCTCTTTATGAACAAAGAGGTATCCGCCTTGCTAGCTTTGAATCCTTGGTCCTACAAATAAGTCACCAATCTGAAATTCCAAGCTCTTGGAGCTTGCTTCAATCCATACAAAGCTTTCTTTAGTTTGCATACATAGTTAGGATGATGTGCATCCTCATATCTAGGAGGTTCTGCCATATACAGTTCCTCAGAAATCCATCCATTCAAGAAAGCATTCTTTACATCAAGTTGATAGAGATTCCAATTTTTGGATGCAGCAAGACTAATGAGAACCCTAATTGTAGGCATTTTTGCAACAGGAGAGAAAGTCTCCTCATAATCAATACCATGGGTTTGAGCAAACCCTTTAGCAACTAACCTTGCTTTGTGTCTATTTATACTTCCATCTGGATTCCTCTTGATTTTGTATATCCATCGAGATCCAATTACCTTCATAGATGGCTTGTTAGGTACAAGGTCCCAAGTGTCATTCTCCTTCAAGGCTTCCATTTCTTCATCCATTGCATCTCTCCAAGATTTCTTGCTTTGTGCTTCTTCAAATGTGGTAGGTTCTTCATTGGTTGAATCCTTTGCAATGTAGATTGAGTGCTTGGTGACCAAAGAAGTATCATAACCAAACCTCTCTGGTTTCTTCTTCTCCCTTGAAGACCTTCTAAGTGGTTGATGTGAGCTCTCGGGTCCATATGTAGCATCCTGCATCTTTGCTTTACCTTTGTTCTTCCATAGCTTTAGTCTTTCCAAGTCTTCTAGGTCAATCTCTGAATCACTTTCTTCAATCTGCTTTGGCTCCTTTGGTTGAAGTGATGGAAAATCTTCATCCAAGTCATAAGGCAGCTTCACTTTCCTGTCATCTTCAAACCATGATTTGCTTTCATAAAAAATTACATCTCTACTCACAAAAAATCCTTTATTGGTTGGATTGTACAATCTATATCCTTTTTGGTTTTGGTCATAACCAATAAATACGCACTTCTCTGCCTTGGGATCCAATTTCCCTCTTACTTGAGAAGGAATGTGATCATAGGCTAAGCATCCAAAGATTTTACAATGCTCTAGACTAGGTCTTCTTCCATTCCACACTTCATATGGAGTTGTTCCATCTAGTGACTTAGATGGAAGTCTATTTATGAGATATGTGGCTGTAGACACAGCCTCTGCCCATAGGTAGTTTGGCAATCCCTTTTCATTGAGCATGGACCTTGCAGCTTCGACAATAGCTCTGTTTCTCCTCTCTGCTACACCATTGAGTTCGGGTGTATACATTGTAGTGACTTCCCTTTTGATGCCTCTTTCATGCAAGAAGGCATCAAATTCAGAAGAGAAGTATTCTCCTCCACCATCTGATCTGAGTCTTTTCAAAGTCCTACCTGTTTGGTTTTCAACAAGAGCAATATACTTCTTAAAGCAATTAAACACTTCATCCTTGTGCTTCATGAAAAACAGAATGGTCCACCTGCTACAATCATCTATGAAAGACACATAATATCTTGAGCCTGATATAGATGGCTCCTTACTTGGACCCCACACATCCGTGTGCACTAGATCTAAAGGATTTTGATACATATATCCTTTCTTATTGAAAGGTTGTCTATGAGCCTTGCCGAGTTGACAAGCTTCACACTTATAAATCATATGTTGCCTTGTGATATTAGGCAAACCAAGTACACTTTGTTCCCTGCAAATTTGTTTGAGTGTCCTCTCACCAATGTGAGCAAGCCTTTTGCGCCATATCTCCAACTTTGTTAGAGTTTGAGATCCATAGCTAAACAAAGCTATGTTCTTTGTATCTTCCACTTCAAAAGTGAAAAGCCTTCCTGTCTTTTCTCCTTTGGCAATCCTTCGAAAGCCTTGCCTTGGGTCTTCAACATATGCTCCAAATCGGTTGAATCTAACCTGCAATCCTTTTTCAACAATCTGTCCAACACTTATTAAATTTTTGGTAATTGTAGGGACATACAAGACTTTGCTTAAGAGGTTCATATTCCCATGTGATGTCTTCACATTACCTATCTTCTCCATTGAGTGCTTTGTGTCATCTCCTGTCTACACTTCATGCTTGTTATGAGGATCTTCCAAATCAGAAAGTAAAGCCACATTTCCTGCTACATGGTTTGAGCATCCCAAATCAATGTAAAATATGTGATCATCATCCTTACCATTCTTCACTGATAGATTCATAATCAATAATGAATCTTCTTGACTTTGGTCCTCTGCATAGTTATTGTAGTCTCTTCTTCCTCTATGGCCACTTTGATAGTTGTTGTTGTTGTAATTGTTGTTGTAGTAGTAGTTGTTGTGCCTCCATTGTATCTGCCTCTATTTGATCCATAGCCACCTCTATTGAATCCTCTTCCTCTTGAGTTCCTTGGATTCCTAAGAAATTCTTCAGTAATATGGTTAGATAAGCCACATATGTTGCAAGGTTGAGATGATTGGAATCTCCCCCTGCCTTGCTTTCCACTTCTGCCTCTTCCTCTAGCTCTTCCTCTACCTACAAAGTTTGCTTGGAAAGAGCTACCTTCATCTTCATTCTTCCTATTCTTTGACTTGTCCTTGACCTTAGCTTTATCAGAATATAAGGCAGAAGTTTGATTACCTCTTGAGGACTCACCACCTTTGCTAATCTTTGCTTCATGAGTGAAGAGTTGGCCCATGAGTGTGTTGAGGTCGGGTACATGCATATCCATGTATAAATCCATGGCTGTTGTGAATGAATCCCACTTGTCGTCTGCTTTGATTCCATTTATGATTTTTCTAATGATTTGCTCCTCTTTAATTAACTCTCCAATGCTTCCAAGTTGGTTGGAAATCTCCTTCATCTTTGCTACATAATCAGTCACATTTTGCTTCGGGCTTTTCTTCATTGTTGTGAACTCCATCCACAATTGGTTCTTCCTTGCTCGAGTGTTGGAAGAGAAGAAAGAAGCAAGTGCATTCCATGTCTCTCTTGATGTCTTGCATCCCTTGACATGAGGTAAAAGAAAATCAGAGATTGAGTTTAGAATATAGGACCTTGCAAGTGCATCCTTCGAACACCAATTTGAAAGTCCTTCCACTTCTTCATGTGATGGTTGCCCTTTGTTCCTCATGGTTGGCATTGCTTCATCTCCGGATATGAATCCATATAGATTCCTCCCTTGAAGGTAAGCCTCCATCCTTAGAGACCATGCCGGGTAGTTGTTTCGATACAATTTGTCAATTGTTGATGGAAATCCATCTCCCATGTTGCTTGACTATGCTCTGATACCACTATGAAGAAGCTTCACACCAGCCAAATAAGACTTCAGAGTTGATTAGTAGACCCTTTGAGCTTCCTAAATCCACCAAAATATCAGCCAAGTACTTTGGAACATGTATCCCAAAGACATACTAGTTGCGAAATGACTAGCTCCCAGAACTTGCTATTTTTGGACATACACCCGCTGGAAAAACTGAACAGTGCTCTCAACCTAGTAGGGATTAGATAAATTCCTTTTGGGCATAGCAAATGGACTTAGCAAGCTTCCCAATCCAAGTTAAAACACTTCAAATGATGGACTGAGCACTGAGAACAAGATTCATCAATTTCTAGAACAATTATATGTCTGCGGGTGGCGATAGCAGCAAAATAGGGCAACTTCAAAATAAATTCTTCGAGATTTTCCATCGGGTGGAGTTGCGCATCTACGTGAGCAGAGTGTGTCTTACCCAATTCCTTGATGGTCTTTAACCAAGTTGGGGGAGGTAATTTGTAGGTGTCATGTCCTTCAACGACAGGTAAGGGTACATATTCTTCTTCGGATGTTTCCTTGATAGGGACATGTATCATTTCCTCTGATTTCGGTAGATCAGGTGGTGACTCTGGTCAAGGGGTTCCATCATATTAGATACTTGAGTCTGTAACTCTTGCACTTTCATCCGTAGCATGGTCAATTCTTCCAAGATCTATGTGTATAAAATGAAAATGAGGCTCTGAAGTTACCTTGATCCAAAGATTTCCTTAGATGGACACCTTGCACATGTGAACCTTTGAGTAGAGTAGCTTCCCCTTGATGTGACATACTTCCAACATGCTTGTGTTGATGTAAATCTCCATCTACTAGCTCAAAGAGGCCTTCATGCTTGTATTGGATGTCTCCAGATGCCAAAATGCTCTCATACCACTATTGGGGGAACTATCTGAACCCCTATGCAATGATGAAGCATGAGTGAGCTCCAAAGGTAACCTTCTTTGACCTCTACACAACAATATTTCTCTTTCTCAAATCATATGCAAAGAACTCTAGTTTTGGAGACGTGTACTAGAAATAAAGAGATTTCCAAAAAAACACAATTCACTCGAAATGGATGCCTAGACTTAGAGAACCAATGTCCACAAGATGAGCTAGTTGAATGCTCACAATGGCTGGTCAAATAGAGACCACACATCACTCCAACAAGATTTTCTCCTTGAGTACATAGAGGTTGAATCTCATACATGGCTCAACTTTAGAGAACTCAAAGTTTCTATGCAAGGACACCAAAATCATAGAAAATGGATAAATAAATTATGAGAACTAGCCCTTACAATTAAAAGCAAACTAGCTCCAACAGAGCCTACACACAAAGAGAGACATGAATCATCACACCACTAAAATGAAGGTTGTTGGATCAAGTCTATGACAAGCCTAAGTATTGGCTTGAGTCCCACAAAGTCATAGAAAAAGCCTTAAAATGAAGACTATGTAAAGTTCACTTGTGAACTACCTCTTGTAACTTTTGAAGAGTTTACTTAATGTAAAAGTGAAAGAATCTTAAGTGGTTGAGTCCACTTGATCAAGAATGGAAAGAGGAGCCACGAATTCGTGATTTGTGGTAGGTAGAGAATCAAATCAATCATTGATTGATTGGAGAGTGATTGAGGGAAGTTAGCCTCCCAAACTCAACTATAAATAGATGGCAATTGTAGTCGTGGTTAGAGAGACCTATGTGAAGACCTCCAAGAGCTGAGCTTTATGCCATATCAAGGTGTGATTATAAGGCACACATATGTATCAGTAAGTCATTGTATTGTACAAGCAATATACTTTCATTTTCATGATTATTTGAGTTCATCTTTCCATGTTCTTGTGAAGTGTACTACTCACTGCCATTACTCTCAATTTTTTCTCAGTCAGCTTGCAGAGATGTTTTCTCTGAGCTTGTTGCATCATTTTCAGTGATTTAACTTGGTAAAGTTAGCTCTGTAAGTCTACTATATGCTAACAAATTTTCATGTCATTTGGATTTTGCAATCTTCAGTTATGTTTAGTTGAAGTCAACAGTGTCTCTGCATTTTCACTTCTCTGTCAGGTACCCAACTTTTTCACTCATCTTATCAGAGGTGTTTCTCAGTGGCTACTTATCCAAATTCAGTGATTTAAAGCTTGTTGGATTCAGCTTACTGTCTAGTATAACCATACAAATGTTCATAATCATTGGATTCCTATATTTTGAGTTATGTTGATTTTTCTGCTCACTGGTCTCAAACTATAGCAGCCCGTGAAAATCGGGATGATGTCATCAGTTGTTAAAACTCATTCTCAGTGTGTGGTTCATTATTTTTGATGAGATTACTCTTGAAAGTTAGATCTTTAAGCTACCTAGACTTCCCCAAGAGGAATTAAGCTAATTGCTGCCGTGCTCAGAGAATTATGTAAAACACTGGACAGGTGTATGAACCAAGAATAGCAAGTTTTCACCTCTGAGCTAACTCCAACTTATTTGTTTTGATCTATCTTTTTGAGAGTGATCTTCCGAGGTACATAGGGTGTCTAACACATCCATTGGCAAGCTAAAAGGGCCCACCATATACTCTTGGAGTTCATTTGGCTGGTGTAGATCAAGGATTTTGCAACACCTCTTCATCTTCAAGAACATACCTATCCATCTCTTCACAGTGGTATCAGAGCAAGGTTGGACAACATGGCAGATGGATTTCCTTCATCAATTGACAAATTAGACAGAGGTAACTACTC
Source organism: Ceratopteris richardii (assembly GCA_020310875.1). Classification (NCBI taxonomy): domain Eukaryota; kingdom Viridiplantae; phylum Streptophyta; class Polypodiopsida; order Polypodiales; family Pteridaceae; genus Ceratopteris; species Ceratopteris richardii. The sequence goes on along the minus strand of CM035425.1, from coordinate 149,179,313 downwards.
AGCTTGTTCATTAAGAATGGAAGCCTATCTCCAAGGTAGAAGTTTATATGGTTATGTGGTTGGAGATGAAGTTATGCCAAGTTTCAAGAACAAAAGTCAACCAACACAAGAAGAGCAAGAAAGATTGAGCACATGGTGCTCCAAGGATGCACTTGCAAGGTCTTATCTCCTCAACTCTATCTCAGATTTTTTGTTGCCTCACATTAGAAGTTGTAAGACATCTCTGGAAGTGTGGGATGCACTTGAAGCTTTCTTTTCTTCAAGTATCAACTATGGCTGGATTTCACAACTCTCAAGAAGGCTCCCAAACAAAATGTGACTGATTTTGTCACAAAGCTCAAGGACATAGCGGATCAGTTGGGAAGCATTGGAGAGGTAATAGATGAAGAGCAAATTGTAAGGCAGGTCATCAATGGCTTGAAGGCAGATGACAAGTGGGAAGCATTCACCACAGCTATGGATTTGTACATGGACATGCATGTACCTGATTTCAACACACTCATTGGACAACTACTTACTCAAGAGGCAAAGCTTATCAAAAATGGAGAAAGCTCTAAAGGTAATCAATCTTCAGCTTTATACATGGATAAAATCAAGTCTAAAGATAACAAAGGAAAGGCAAAGAAAGTGGATGATGAAGCAGGTACATATCAAGCTAACTATGCAGGTAGAGGAAGACATGGCAGAGGTAGAGGAAGAGGAGGTAGACAAGGCAGGGGGAGATCCCAAGACTCCAACTCATGTTCTATTTGTGGATTAACTAATCATACAACTGAAAATCACTTTAGGAATTCCAGGAATCAAAGAGGCAGAGGATACAATAGAGGAAGTTATGGCTACTCAAGAGGAAGGTTCAACAACTACCATGGCAACTACAACAACTACAATCATTCAAACTATCAAGGAGGCTACAAAGGAAGGAGAGACTACAATAACTACACAAAAGACTCAAACAAAGAGGATTCATTATTGATCATGAACATGGCTATGCCACCAGGTAAATATGATGAGCATGTTTTCTACATAGATTTAGGTTGTTCAAATCATGTGGCAGGAAATGTGGCACTCCTATCAGATTTAGAAGATCCAAGGAATAAGCATATTGAGGTACAAACAGGAGATGATACAAAACATCCTGTGGAGAAAATAGGCAATGTCAAAGCACCTGATGGAAACATCAACCTACTCAGTAAGGTACTCTATGTCCCTACCATTACAAAGAAATTGATAAGTGTTGGGCAGATAGTAGAGAAAGGGTTGCAAGTCAGGTTCACAAAAGCAGGAGCATTTGTTGAAGATCCAAGTCAAGGATTTAGAAGAATTGCAAAAGGTGAAAAGACAGGTAGATTGTTCACATTTGAATTACAGGACACTAGAAACATTGCTCTCTTTAATTATGGTAGTCAGACACTCACAGAATTGGAAGTATGGCACAAAAGGTTAGCACATATTGGTGAAAGGTCATTAAAGCAAATCTGTAGGGACCAAAGTGTACTTGGACTTCCTAATTTGTCAAAACAACATATGATTTATAAGTGTATTGCATGTCAATTTGGAAAGTCTCACAGGTTACCATTCATGAAGAAAGGTTATATACATGGAGATCTCTTGGAGTTGGTTCATACAGATGTATGGGGACCTAGCAAGGAAGCTTCAATATCTGGATCAAGGTATTATGTTTCCTTTATTGATGATTGCAGCAGATGGACTATCCTATTCTTTATGAAACACAAAGATGAAGTTTTTTCATGTTTCAAAAGATATTTGGCTCTTGTGGAGAATCAAACAGGTAAATCACTAAAAAGGCTAAGGTCAGATGGAGGGGGAGAATACTTCTCCCATGATTTTGATTCTTTTCTTCAAGAAAGAGGAATCAAAAGAGAGGTAACTACAAGGTACACTCCTGAGCAAAATGGAGTGGCAGAAAGGAGGAATAGGACAATTGTTGAAGCTGCAAGGTCTATGTTAAATGAAAGCATTTACCTAATTACTTATGGGCTGAGGCTGTATCTACAACCACTTACTTGATTAACAGGTTGCCTTCAAAATCCCTTGATGGGGTGACTCCATATGAGGCTTGGAATGGAAGAAGACCAAGCTTAGATCATTGTAAAATTTTTGGATGTATTGCTTTTGCTCATGTTCCTTCATAGGTTAGAGGCAAGATGGATCCAAAGGCAGAAAGGTGTGTATTTATTGGATATGACAACAATCAAAAGGGCTACAGGTTATACAACCCTACCAACAAAGGATTCTTGGTAAGCAGAGATGTAGTTTTTGATGAAAACAATTCATGGTATGAAGATTCATGCAGGAAGGTCAATTTACCATATAATCTTGAAGAAGATTTTCCAAAGCTTGGTAGAGAACAACCAAAGATTGAAGAACAAGACACCTCGGAGGATGATGAAGAATATCATATGGAAAAGATCAAAGCATGGAAGTCTAAAGGTAAAGCAAAATTGCAGGAACTTGGACATGAGGCAGAATCATCACATCATGGCCTACGAAGATATATGAGGGAAAAGAAAAAACCAGAAAGGTATGGGTTTGACACCTCATTAGTAACTAAACATTCTATCTACATAGCACATGACATAAACCAAGAGGAGCCATCATCATTTGAAGAGGCCAAAGCAAAATCAGAATGGAAGCATGCAATGAAGGAAGAGATTGAAGCACTTCAGGAGAACAACACTTGGGATTTGGTGCCCAAGACTTCATCCATGAAGGTAATAGGCTCAAGATGGGTCTATAAACTCAAGAAGAATTCTGATGGTTCAATTAACAGGTATAAGGCAAGGCTTGTAGCAAAAGGCTTTGCACAAACTCAGTGAATTGATTATGAGGAGACCTTCTCTCCTGTGGCAAAGATGCCTACTATTAGGGTTTTGCTTAGTATTGCCTCTTCCAAGAATTGGAAGATACTTCAACTAGATGTAAAGAATGCATTCTTGAATGGTTGGATAACAGAAGAGGTATATATGGCACAACCACCTGGTTTTGAGAACCAAGTTTATCCTGATTATGTGTGTAAACTTAACAAAGCATTGTATGGTCTCAAGCAAGCTTCAAGAGCTTGGAATTTCAGGCTTGTTTCATTCTTGCAGGACAAAGGCTTTCAACCAAGCAAGGCAGATCCTTCACTCCTTATTAAAAAGAGTAATTCTGAGGTCATCTACCTATGTGTATATGTAGATGATATTATATTGACAGGAAATGATGCAGATGGTATGAAGAAGATCAAAGATCAGATGAGAGAAGAGTTCAAGATAAGTGATTTGGGTTCACTTACCTACTTCCTAGGTTTGGAAGTTGTCTACAAAGATCATGGTTTGTTTCTCACTCAAAGGAAGTACATTAAGGACATGTTGGCAAAATTCAAGATGCAAGATTGTAAGATTGCAGGTACTCCAATGGAGGTCAATCACAAATTGAGCTCACATGAAGGTGAACTCATAGAGGACATCACATCATATCAAAGTCTAGTGGGTATTCTCAACTATGCCACATTGACAAGAGTAGATATATGTTACAGTGTGAGTGTGCTAAGTCAATTTATGCACACACCAAGGAAACCACATATGGATGCTACCAAAAGGATTCTCAAGTATCTCAAAGGAACCATAAATGAAGGACTTTATTATCCTTATGTATCTGATTTAAGTTTGAAGCTATTTTCTGATGCAGATTGGGCTGGATCCAAGGAAGATAGAAGGAGCACTTCAGGTTATCTTACCTTTGCAGGTTCAAAGCTTATTTCATGGTCATCCAAGAAGCAACCCACAGTTGCTCTCTCTTCTACTGAAGCTGAATATAGAGGTCTTGCCATAGCTACACAAGAAGCTATGTGGATGAAGACATTATTCAAAGATCTTGGATTGGAGTTTGGAACTCCAACTATTTTTGGCGACAATATGAGTTCTATTCATTTGGCTTCTAATCCTATTTTTCATGCAAGGACTAAACATATTGAAGTTCATTATCACTATGTACGAGAAAAGGTTCTAAGCAAAGAGATTCAAATATCATATGTGTCCACTCATCAACAATGTGCAGATATTCTAACGCATTGGATGGTACAAAGCTTTGCAAATTCAAGGCTATGACTGGTTTGCAGGTAATCTTGGAAGATTGAAGATATCAAGCATACTTGGCTTGAGGGGGAGCTGTTGGAGCAAGTCTATGACAAGCCTAAGTATTGGCTTGAGTCCCACAAAGTCATAGAAAAAGCCTTAAAATGAAGACTATGTAAAGTTCACTTGTGAACTACCTCTTGTAACTTTTGAAGAGTTTACTTAATGTAAAAGTGAAAGAATCTTAAGTGGTTGAGTCCACTTGATCAAGAATGGAAAGAGGAGCCACCAATTTGTGATTTGTGGTAGGTAGAGAATCAAATCAATCATTGATTGATTGGAGAGTGATTGAGGGAAGTTAGCCTCCCAAACTCAACTATAAATAGATGGCAGTTTTAGTCGTGGTTAGAGAGACCTATGTGAAGACCTCCAAGAGCTGAGCTTTATGCCATATCAAGGTGTGATTACAAGGCACACATATGTATCAGTAAGTCATTGTATTGTATAAGCAATATACTTTTATTTTCATGATTATTTGAGTTCATCTTTCCATGTTCTTGTGAAGTGTACTACTCACTGCCATTACTCTCAGTTTTTTCTCAGTCAACTTGCAGAGATGTTTTCTCTGAGCTTGGTGCATCATTTTCAGTGATTTAACTTGGTAGCTCTGTAAGTCTACTATATGCTAACAAATTTTCATGTCATTTGGATGTTGCAATCTTCAGTTATGTTCAATTGAAGTCAACAGTGTCTGTGCATTTTCACTTCTCTGTCAGGTACCCAACTTTTTCACTCATCTTATCAGAGGTGTTTCTCAGTGGTTACTTATCCAAATTCAGTGATTTAAAGCTTGTTGGATTCAGCTTACTGTCTAGTATAACCATAAAAATGTTCATAATCATTGGATTCCTACATTTTGAGTTATGTTGATTTTTTTGCTCACTGGTCTCAAACTGTAGCAGCCCGTGAAAATCGGGATGATGTCATCAGTTGTTAAAACTCATTCTCAGTGTGTGGTTCATTATTTTGATGAGATTACTCTTGAAAGTTATCTCTTTAAGCTACCTAGACTTCCCCAAGAGGAATTAAGCTAATTGTTGCTGTGCTCAAAGAATTATGTAAAACACTGGACAGGTGTATGAACCAAGAATAGCAAGTTTTCACCTCTGAGCTAACTCCAACTTATCTGTTTTGATCTATCTTTTTGAGAGTGATCTTCCAAGGTACATAGGGTGTCTAATACATCCATTGGCAAGCTAAAAGGGCCCACCATATACTCCTGGAGTTCATTTGGCTGGTGTAGATCAATGATTTTGCAACACCTCTTCATCTTCAAGCACATACCTATCCATCTCTTCACAAAGGTTTCTTCCAAAATACTCAAAGAATGCTCTAGATACTTGGTGTGCTTAACACAATCATATAGCCATCCAATTACACAAAGATGACATCAAATGGATGAATAAGGAGGGAGAACCAATGCTTGCAATGTAGGGGTAGAGAGTTGCAACATTGCTTGTGCACACACATAGATATGGCTACTCAAAGATAATAGACAAGCAAGCAAGGGGCTTGCTTATTACAACTTCAGCACTTAGTGCACACTCTAAATGAACTCAAAATCCAACAACATGACACAAAAGACGTCAAGATACATGCTACATTTATAGTGAGAAGTTGTCCCCTAGGATCTAGGAGCCACCTTTTTCAATCAACCTCCTAGATTGGAGGACTTAGTTGAGATGACTTGGGGAGTGGTTGATTGAGATTTTTTCATGGAATCACATTCTTTTAGGCATCCACATGTCCATGGTTGATTATGCATGATGTTTTAGCTTGAATCTTGACTTTTAATAATTGCCACATGTAGGAGGTAGCCAATAAATCAATTATGAAAGAATGTTTTTCTTAATGGTGATTTGTAGGAGACAATCTACATAACTCGAGTCAAAGAAGATTTGATGCAGCTGATAGCTGATCCTGTGTCAATGAGAGCATCCACCAAGTGGTACTCTCCTGTTCCTGTTCCCAAGTTCAAATATGGTTGCCTCGCTTGATCTCCTAGGTTTTCAGAGGCTCCTGATCTTCTATAGGTCTAGATACTCCCTGTCTTAGCTGTCATCCTTGCCTCCTTTCTTCTTCCCTTTTAGCTGCCTGGCACATCCATAGATGAGTGTCTTCGTTCATCCATGTTTGGCTACTCGATCCTACACTATGAATCGATAGAGTGTCGTCCTCCTTATGTATCAGATTCCATTGCAGAGGGTGGACATCTTGAGCTATCTCATGAAAGGCCTTCCAAGTATCATCTCATAATTGCTAGCCTTTTCGAATTGATAGATTGCTAAGGTGTGCTCGAACCAACTCCACAAGTGGTAAATATTGCTTTTTCTAATAATCCTAAAGGTCGTTCTGTGTGTCCATCTGCCATTTGAATCTTCATTCTGGTAGGTCGTAAAGCTGGTGTTCCCCATTTCTCCCAAATTTCTTTGGTAGCAATTCTTACTCCCACTCCCGAATCTAAGATGGCTTTAGTGGTATAACCTCTATAAGTAATAGGGAGTCATGTGTTTCCTTCATCTCCCTCGCTGAAATCTCCAACCTTATCGACTAGGATTTTAAATGTGGCTACTTCATCTTGCATCTCACTTTTGTTTGACTTTGTCTCTAACTGGATTCACTTTCAAGAGTTCTTCCAATGTCAGAGTACAAGGTATTTTTACTTTTCTAAGATGTTGTATGATGTCTGAGGTTTGAAATGATGGGTTCTACTCCTTTCTCATCACTGAGGGAACACGATATAATTCAGAGTTATGTTCATATTCTCCCATGTAGTTTGGCAAAGCCTTCACACTGTCTTCGTCATATTTGCTATCATTAATTTGCAATAATCCTTTTGAGTTTAACCCATGCATTGACACTTCAGGCTTGCCTTCTACTTCTAACTCCTCAAAAGGAGGTTCAATTCCTTTTGTTTTCTTCCATCTATCTTCTTGGACTCTTGCCCATAAGTCTCTAGGTCATTCCCCGTCTACTTCAGGGATAATGGATCCTTCTCTTTCATTTTCACAGTAATTTTCACCATGGATCTCATCTTTCTTCCCTTCCCTGGAATCACTAGGTGTGACATATTCCTGAAATTCTTTTTTGGGAATCCTGGTGTCAGGTAGTGGCTGAATAGGTTTTTCTAGGTTTTGCTGAGCCACTTCAATTAATTTCTTACATATATCCAATCTTTCTTTCTCTAAGTCACCTGGTGGGTATTCCCTTTCATGTTGTTCAATGGTTGGTCTTGCTTTTATTCCTGCTTGATATGCCTCAATCCACATGGCTAACTCTTCTAGTGTTGGATCGACCAGAATTGATCTTGCCTCTTGTTTTCTATGCTTTTTTGTCTTAGTGTTTCCTTCAGGTTCTTATTTTTCTTCTTGGCCTTGTTTATGGTCTTCAGGAGGACGGATATTGCCGAAGAAAAAAAAAGGTGCACACGGAAGAAGGAAGAGCAGTTTGTTTCTCTGATTATCTCTATTAATCTCTGACGCGAACTCCGGGAGGGATTACTTTGGACAATTTTGACAAGATCGTGAGGATCTTATGCAGGTGCGCATGCTCGCGGCTAGGGAAGAGGACGAAGAGGTGAACAACTCCTCAACGGTGACTGTTATAGCTGTTTGAAATTTCATGTGAAGGCGCAAGTCAAGAGATACACTTCAAATATACTAGCGTTTTCCAACAAGAAGGGGAAAGAAGGCTGGACGACACGCTATGTTTCTGATAGGCATGTTTCAGAGTAAAAGAAGAGCAGCGCATGATATTGATATGGGAAGGAGGAAGATCTGCATGATCAATGGAGTCGTGCATGGGGGAAGTTCTGATGTAATTCTGAAGATCTTGAGAGCGGTGCGCTGATAGCAATAAGAGTGCAGGAAAACTGGTAATGAAAAAGAAGAACAATATCAATGATCTGAGTGAAGTGGGAAAGCATCCCATATGATCTGCGACGAAGATGCAGTATGCATACAGTCATGGTGTTCAATCCGATCCTATTCAACTGAGATCCACGTTTGCTTCTGGACTTTAACCTTATGTGCGGGGTGAAAGGAAATAGACTGATCTGATCGGATGCACTTATATTTGATTGATGACGGGCTGCATACAGTTTATACTTCCGATTTTGTGTGCATTATTTTATATGGTAAAAGCATCGATTATTATGGCAGAATTGGCACGACGATGGAGTACAAAAGTTTGGTGTTGAGGGAGAAACTTCAAATTGTCTATTGAATACCCGTGGCAGAAGCAATCGATTGATCTGATCAACATTTCATGAGAGTCAAGATAACGGACATAATGCTAAGAACTAAGATAATTGTTAAGCAAATGCGATAAATTAGTGTGAATGTCCAAAGAACATGAAAACTAGAGAGATCTGATCTATAATGATCAAAATAGATGACAAGGTCTTTGATCAAGTGTACTGACTGAATTGTGCTCAATGCATTCATGGATATGATGAATTATGTTGCCATTGAATGATGAATGTGCTCCTTGGGTCCTTGAGTTCCACTTCACCTGAGTTTGCTAAAAGCACCCAACGTGCGTCGTATTTTTGGCGGTCGCCCTGATCCACCGACCGTGACTTTCGCGCCGAGATTGGTGAACCCGACGTGAACAAACGGCATTGCGACTCAGGTGCATCCGACGGAAAGCAAATTCCAGGTATTTAGATTTGAAATTTTCTGGCTTGCATATAGTTAAAAACAAACATGAATTCGAATGTTGAAAACCTTCTGCATGAAATGGAAGCACGATTAGTTTCATCTATAGAATTAAAGCTTAATTCCAAGTTTGAGTCCTTAAACTCGTTTATTTCAATTTTAACTACAGTAGTATCTGATTTTAATGCGAATCTTAAGTCAATAGATACTCAATTCGATCACGAGTTTAGGAACTTAGAAGGAATGCTTCATTACGACCTTTCAAATTTAACTGAACAGATGGAAACATTGGCAAATCATGTAAAAGAAATCTCTTCCTTCAAAACTATAGGTCAGGAAATTACAAGTTTAAACGAGAACATTGCAAGATTAAACAATCAAATACAAGAAAGTGCTACATGTAAATGCAAAGATAAATATCAAGTACAAGTTCAAAGTAGATCTATGTACCAAAACCCTTTACCCGATTATCGAAGATTTGATCCTAGGGCATTATATCAAAGACCAAAGAGAACTGTAAGGTGCTTCTGGTGTGACCAACTAGGTCATACTTATAGGAATTGTCTGGCTTATGAGAAAGCATGTAGGCAACATTTGGTATTAGAAAACGAACACAATCCTTTGCATTTAAACTTAGGTAGAGGTGGGATGGTAAAATATTTTGAACAAAAACAAGTCCGATCAAGATCAAACAAACAAGTAAAAAAAACACTGGAGAGTAGTGAAAATACCACAAAATCTAATGATCAAGACAATATTATGATGGATAATCCACAAGTTGAACTGATGATGCAAGATATTAAGCTAAATGTTAAGCAAGAACATGAGAGAACAACTTATGAGAAACCAGAAAAAACAAAAGATTTTCATAATATATTAATTGAGCAAAAATCTTTACTGAATGATCAAACACTTGAAGAAGAGAAAAGTGAAAAGATGGAAGAACAAGTGAATCTTGAAACTGGCAATCAATCTAATACTAAAGGAAAAATTGAGAAAAGTAAACAACTAAGTAATGCAAATGAGAATGCAAACAATGAGACAAATTTTAATGAGAAAGAACAAGAATTTTTTGCAAAAATTATCAATCAAGTTACACAAAACATGACGAAGTCAACAAAAACCATTAAAAGGAAGAATGAGTTATGTATGCAAGAAATTTTTGATGTTTTGTGTTAAAATTATTGTTTCTTACTAATGCGTTTTGACAAGTTATTTTGACAAAACTGGTACAAGAAGCCAAATTGATAAGAGGATATGTTATGATCAAGTTTATGATTGTTTATTGAATGTTTTTTATCCATGACTGGTATTTATATGGGAGTTACAACCTACTTCCTCAACAAAAAGGTATTTATATGGGAGTTGTATCTCTCCCTCATCAAAAGATAATTATGAATGGAAGTTATAACCTACTTCCTTATCAAAAGGTATTTATATCGGAATTGTTTTACAAAATTAAAATTATGAATTTCATTAATGATTTAAATATTGCTTTTCTAATCAATGTTTTTGAGTAGTTTAATGCAGGTCAAGCAAGAAAAGACAAATTGATGGAAGCTACAAAATTTGACTTAATGTTACTTCGGGGGTTTTACAGATGAATTATCTAGAAGTTTTGAATTGAAAAATTTGGTTTAAATGTGCTAATACTTATGTTTTTTCACGAGTTTGTTTTCAAGATATTTTTCAGGTTCAAGATGAAGAATGGGAATTTATGGACAACCAAGATTTTCTTCAAGAGTAGAATATGAAAACCTTTTACTTCCAGTTTTGTACCATTTTATTTAAGCGTGCATTTCAAGTATGCATTAAATTATGTATGAACACATATTGAGTTTTGCCCTTAGGTGCACGTTCATTTGCACCAATATCAATTGTAACAGGTATTATGAAAATTGTGAGAAAATTCTAAGTACAAGAAATAGAAAACCTCTTCATCAGAAGCTCTTATCTCTTATGCACCATAATTTTGAAAATGCACATAAAGTATGCATGTGGTAGGGTCACACTATATGACCATGCATCTAGGCACGAATTGATCTATATCCATGCACATATGAGAGACTGTAAGGATTTATGTAATTTCACATTGCTATGTATGTGAGTGAGTGCACCAACCTCACCATCAAAAGCCATTTCCTTTATTTATTGCACCATGTTTTTCCTGTATGCATTTTAAAGTATGCATTTATAGGGCTAATTACACAGCCCTGCATAAGGCACTTTGATTTTAAAACCCATGTACATATATTATGCTATGAAATTGACTTTTATCATTCAGCAGAAAACAGGTCTTCGTTTGGCGCATCCGGAGGAAGCACAGGTTTGGTGGGGGTGAATGTTGGAGAGATTCCGCTCTCCCCAACCAGATGATGAAGAAAGTTCTAAATACATGAAGAGCAATTTCATTCATCTACTTGCCCATGGTCTTTCAAACGAGAGACATAATGTGACTTATTATGCGATATGGTTTATTGGTCAAATCTCAAGGTTATGGGAAGCTTCATTTTGTTACTGGTTGTTTATGCTATTATACTTGGAAGTCCATATTGAACTCAAGGAAACTGGGTCATGAAAGATGGGCAGCGCGTGGATAAGTTAAGATCTCTAATTTTAAAGAACAAAAGCTATGGTGGAGTAATATCGAAGGATGAAAAAGGACGGCCGTTATTAAAAGAAGAAAAAGAGAGGACAGAAGGGACATGGAAGGAAAAAAAAGCTGCGCTAAATCTGTTCGGAGGAAGTCACGTCAGATATGCTGGAAGTTTGAGTGTTAGGGGGGAGAGGTCTTCAGGAGGACGGATATTGCCAAAGAAAAAAAAAGGTGCACACGGAAGAAGGAAGAGCAGTTTGTTTCTCTGATTATCTCTATTAATCTCTGACGCGAACTCCGGGAGGGATTACTTTGGACAATTTTGACAAGATCGTGAGGATCTTATGCAGGTGCGCATGCTCGCGGCTAGGGAAGAGGACAAAGGGGTGAACAACTCCTCAACGGTGACTATTATAGCTGTTTGAAATTTCATGTGAAGGCGCAAGTCAAGAGATACACTTCAAATATACTAGCGTTTTCCAACAAGAAGGGGAAAGAAGGCTGGACGACACGCTATGTTTTTGATAGGCATGTTTCGGAGTAAAAGAAGAGCAGCGCATGATATTGATATGGGAAGGAGGAAGATCTGCATGATCAATGGAGTCGTGCATGGGGGAAGTTCTGATGTAATTCTGAAGATCTTGAGAGCGGTGCGCTGATAGCAATAAGAGTGCAGGAAAACTGGTAATGAAAAAGAAGAACAATATCAATGATCTGAGTGAAGTGGGAAAGCATCCCATATGATCTGCGGCGAAGATGCGGTATGCATACAGTCATGGTGTTCAATCCGATCCTATTCAACTGAGATCCACGTTTGCTTCTGGACTTTAACCTTATGTGCGGGGTGAAAGGAAATAGACTGATCTGATCCGATGCACTTATATTTGATTGACGACGGGCTGCATACAGTTTATACTTCCGATTTTGTGTGCATTATTTTATATGGGAAAAGCATCGATTATTATGGCAGAATTGGCACGACGATGGAGTACAAAAGTTTGGTGTTGAGGGAGAAACTTCAAATTGTCTGTTGAATAACCATGGCAGAAGCAATCGATTGATCTGATCAACGTTTCATGAGAGTCAAGATAACGGACATAATGCATCACTACTGTCTTTCCGGCTGACGAATTGATGTGGGCCAGTTCTTGTACGCAAAGTTAATAGGTGTGCTACAGATAGGAGCTTCCCACGAGTCGACGAAAAGGTCACGTTTTGGTGAACTCTATAATCGCATATGATTTTGGTATTATCTGCACATCGTTTGTTGTCCTTGCTTGATTACTGCTTAAGTTATTAATACGCATATCTCCAGTTTATTGCGCATATTTCTCGATTAGGGATTTCATAAACCTGCAGCTCCTTCGTTTTTTTAATTGCGCTGAAATGTTCATATGTTACTGAATGGGAATATGATATGAGCTATAGATTGTGACGCGTTCATAGTTTTTTTTCTTGTTCGTCTTTCATGCATCAGCAAACATTCAACTTATGTTCATTAGCGTAGAATTCTTAATGAGAAAAGTACTATAAAGTTTCTACTTATGAACTTGAACCATTGTTTTTTTCAACAGATTTGAATGTGCAACAAAATGAATTAACGTTGAATTCACAAGACGTCGTTAACGGATAATACAAAACTTTGTTTCAATGATTAAGTTGATATCTTGTGTATAAGCTATATGTTTCCAAGCTAAGGAAAAATATGAAAAAGTCTGATGTTTAAAAAAGTTTTTGATTATGAAAATGAGTTTATATATGCAAATTTCTTGAGGTCCTTTCTTTAATCACAAAGGAAAACGTAGGTATTCAATTAGAGTTTCGCACCTTGTCTAAATAGCGTCAACTCTTGCTTTTGTGAAAGACTCTTTGTCTCTTATACTTTTCATTACGTGTACCTTAATCAAAATCTTCAAAGGGAGAATTGTTTTTTTTTATGAAGTGTGTTTGAAAGATTGAACAAAATATCATGCTAAGAACTAAGATAATTGTTAAGCAAATGCGATAAATTAGTGTGAATGTCCAAAGAACATGAAAACTAGAGAGATCTGATCTATAATGATCAAAATAGATGACAAGGTCTTTGATCAAGTGTACTGACTGAATTGTGCTCAATGCATTCATGGATATGATGAATTATGTTGCCATTGAATGATGAATGTGCTCCTTGGGTCCTTGAGTTCCACTTCACCTGAGTTTGCTAAAAGCACCCAGCGTGCGCCGTATTTTTGGCGGTCGCCCTGATCCACCGACCGTGACTTTCGCGCCGACACCGTGTACTCTTTATCGCTCCCTGATGACTCTATCACTTCTATCACATTGATCTGCACATTGGAATTGACTTTATTGGGATTCTTGGGGCAATCTCTAAAAAGATGTTCTTTACCACAATCACTACAGTAACCCTCCCAAACTCTCTGAGGTGGTGGTGGGTTAGGTAATGTACATTCTCTGATAAAGTGATCACCTCCACATCTATAACATGGTCCTCTAGGTGTAGGTGGTCTACTCATTGGCCAGGGGGGTATGGGTGCTCTAGGAGATGTGTACATCAATGACACATAGTCCTCATCATATCCATAAGAGCTATCAGATCCTTCAGAACCATAAGTATATGGTTTGTAAGATTGTCGGTACTCAGCTATAGAGCTCTCATAAGTGGAATAATTTCCGTGACTAGGGTCATAAGATGGGTCATAAGCCTCAGTACTAGCCAATGGGGTGGCTGGGACTATCGCTCTTTCTGGATTCTCTTCAAGTTGGGCAACTTTCACTAGGATAATATTCTAAGGGTGTGGTGGTTGTTGTCCTAGCACAGCTTGAGGTTGATTGTATCCTTGATATGCATACGGCCGTGGTGCAGGTGCTTGCTGCTCGTATAAGGGGTATCTAAAGGTTTCTCCTCCTTGATCTCTCAAGGGGTATCCATAAGGCCTAAAGGGTGGTTGTACCGGTCTTGATTATCGATTCTAAGGACAGTTCTCCGTACTTGGATTTGTGTACCTTTGTTCTATGCTACAATAATGTGTAGGGCCCTGGGCGGGTGGTCTATTGTAAGCATAAGTAGGTGGTGGGACTACTTCCCTATTGCACATATGAGAAGGATGGTCCCTCCACAATGAACGCATCTTCTGAGCATGGGCACTCTCATAGGACTGCTGGGATAATTCTCTGTCCTTGAACATTCAGCTTCTTGGCCAATAACTCGACTATCTCTTCTACATTGTTCCTAGGATTTGACGTACTGCTTACACTATCCTCACTCTTCACACTGCCGTGCGATATCTTCAAGTCTTCAGCTAGATTGTCCTCTAGGTCGATACACTCTTTCATATATTCTTGCAAATTCTGGACTCTCTTCACATATACTAATGATCTCAATGATCCATTCACTAATCCTTCCAAAAATAATGAAACCATTTTGTTGAGCCTGTTTAAAACTATGGATTAATGATGATGAGTTGTTTTTTATTCCAGTCTAGTGAATTCTTCAATCAATTCGTGATAGACTTGTTCCATGTTTTGGAAATTATTAGGATCTAAGGGTTGGAACCAAGCTAACGCTGTGTCTTTAAGGGTTAGGCCGAATGATTAATATTGGATCAATAGTCTTCCATTTGTTCAGCTCTTATCACTTGCTTGAATTCAGCTATATGTTTGTATGGATCACTAGAGCCATCATAATGACTTCTCATGCATTTGGCAACTTGAATGGGTCTCAGTCTTCTTCCAGGTTCACGTGGTCTTGGCATTACATGATGGAGAATGTTAATCTCCAAAAGAACAAGCTATCCTTGATGTTAGATCACCTCTATATCAAGAATAATTTTAAACTCCAACCAATTTTGGAAGACAAGCACCAAACTGTCAAAATTTTAGCTAACTATGAAGAAAATCATTTCACAGAAAAGTCTGTTGCAAATTATTGACTCATTGATTAATCATTTGTGTAAAGTTTCTGATGAAACCTTGTACAATGCGTTGTCTAGAGTTTGCGCACCTCCTCCAACTTAAAACACTCCAAAAGCTTAAGTAGATTACGAGAAATGCTTCAAACAATCTACCTATGTCTGAAACTGCCTTCTTGTAGAATCGACTTTGACACCTGTAACTTCTAACACATAGTTCTCCCAATCTAGAACCCGTTTAAACAAATGCTTTTAGCCATAGATGGCCTACCTTCCAACTTAGATTTTGACTCCTCATTTGTGTAAAACTTTACACTGTGCACTGAGAACTGATCATTTCTTTGACCATCAAAATTGCGCCTAGTTCAGAAGACACTCAACACTTTCCCACATATAAATGTTCCTACACAAAATTCTCTCAGCCTGTTTGCAATCAGACTCTCAAACTTTAACCATAGATAGATTATGGAATTAAATGTGTACAAAAGTATTTCTAATAAATCCAAACACAGAAGGAGAACTAGAGAAAAGATCGACGCGTAATTCTCTGAACATTCTTCCTATTCAATTCTTCATACATCTGATGGATGACACATACAATACTCATCATCAATTCATCTATTCTTCATCTATACTTCATCTCTCTCTTCTATACGACCATCTACATGTATATATATATACATATGAGTATTGATTCATCATTACTTCAAGTATATTGAAGTATTTACAAAACTAATGTACATATGTTTAAAGAAATTTGCTTCCTGAATCTTCTCTTCACTTCATGAAGTTGGACTTCAACCTTTTCTTCATATCTTCACTTCTAGACTTCATATAATCACCAATTGTTGACTGTCCTGCTCCAACAGCTCCCCCTCAATCATCAATTGTGATTACCTGCATCTTCTTTATTCCTGCCAAATCTTTAAACCTCTGCAACTTTGGTCCATCCAAACTCTTTGTCATCATATCTGCAAGTTGATCTTTTGTAGGAGTATGCATAACTTCTATTTCTTTATCAACAACCTTCTCTCTCAAAAAATGATACTGAATCTCAATATGTTTAGTTCTAGCATGGAATACAGGATTTGCTGCCAAATATAAAGAACTCATATTGTCTCCACAAATGATAGGAGTACTCTGAACAATATCAAAACTCTTCATAAGAGTCTTTAACCATATTACTTCCTTTGTGGCTTCTACCATACCTTTGTATTCTGCTTCTGTGGATGATAAAGCAACTGTATGTTGCTTCTTGGAGCACCATGAAATTAGCTTATCTCCCACATAACACAAATATCCATGTGTTGATCTTCTATCATCAGAATTACCTGCCCAATCTGCATCACTGTATATTTTGACTCTTGTATATGAAGTAAATCCATATTACAAACCTTCTTTAAGTGTGCCCTTGATGTACCTAAGTACTCTTTGTCCTGCAATCCAGTGTTCCTTTCTAGGACAATGCATGAATTGAGATAGAACTCCAACTGCATATGATAAGTCAGGTCTTGTTAATGTAGCATAAATCAAGCTACCCACCAAACTCTGATAAAGTTTCATATCTTTGAATTCTTCTCCTCCATATTTACTCAATCTATGATTCACCTCCATTGGAGTTGGTGCTATCTTGCAATCTTCCATTTTAAATTTGGTTAGCAAATTTTTCAGATACCTTTCTTGTGTTACATATACTCCATGTTGAGTATATGAAATCTCCATTCCCAAAAAGAATGACAAAGTTCCCAAATCACTGATTTTGAATTCTTTCTCCATGTGCTTCTTAATCATGTGTATACCTTTGTCATCTGTTCCTATAAGTATTATGTCATCAACATAAATACAAACATAAATAAATCCATCCTCACTTGCTTTGATTAACAAGCTACTATCTGCCTTTGATGCTTGAAATCCAAGTTCCTTCAAGAACTTTACAAGCCTATAATTCCATGCTCTTGGGGCCTGCTTCAACCCATACAAAGCTCTCTTGAGCTTACACACATAATTTTGATACACTTGATCTTTGAAACCATCTGGTTGTTCCATGTAGACTTCATCTGAAATATAACCATTCAAAAATGCATTCTTCACATTTAATTGAGATAATTTCCAACCTTTGCAAGCAGCAATTGCTATGAGAGTCCTTATGATTGTCATCTTTGCAACAGGACTATAAGTTTCATCATAGACCACACCGTATGTCTATGCATATCCCTTTACAACAAGCCTGGCTTTGTACCTAGATACACTTTCATCTGCAAATCTTTTTGTTTTGTAGACCCATTTACATCCAATGATTTTTTGACTATTTGGTTTAGGAACCAAATCCCAAGTCTCATTTTCCAACAATGCATCATATTCCTCCTGCATAGCTTTTTCCCAATTCTTCTTCCCTTTGGCTTCATCATATGTGGATGGATCTTCATCTGCTTTTAACATGTAAGCATAATCTTTAGTAGTCAAGAATGAAGTATCATAGCTATACCTTGTAGGTTGCCATTTGTGCCTAGATGACCTTCTGAGTTCTCCACTTCTTGAAGTTTCTAGTTCATCATATTCTGGATCAAACCTTGGCACTTCTTCAACTTCAACCTGTACTTCATTGTTCTCCTCTTCATCAAATATCTGAACCTTTGATTTACCGTTCTTTTGATTTACAACGTCTTCCACATCTGCATGAAAATTAAGTGTACCTGCATACCAAGTACCTTGCTCATCAAATGTAACATCCTTAGACACAAGGAATTACTTTGTGGATGGACTCCACAACCTATAACCCATCTGCTTGTCATCATAACCAATGAATACATACTTCTCTGCTTTAGGTTCCAATTTATGCCTCAATTGTGATGGCACATATGCATATGCCAAACATCCAAATATTTTACAATGATCCAATGTAGGTCTCTTACCCCACCAAGCTTCATATAGATTCATACCCTACAAGGCTTTACATGGTAACCTATTGACCAAATATATGGCTGTGTTCACAACCTCAGCCCACAAATAATTTGGGCAATTTTTCTCCTTCATCATTGATCTTGCAAACTCAACAAGAGTTCTATTTCTTCTCTCTGCTACCCCGTTTTGTTGAGGAGAGTACCTGCAAGTAACCTCTCTCTTTATACCTGCATTCCAAAAATAATCACTGAAGTCATTAGAGAAATACTCTCCCCCTCCATCTGACCTTAGCCTCTTCAACTTATGACCTGTAATTCTCTCTGCATATACATGATAGTGTTTAAATGTATTAAACACTTCTCATTTGTCTTTGATCACATAGATTGTGATCCACCTGGTAGCATCATCAACATATATGACATAATATCTTGAACCATTTATACTGAAGTCCTTTGAAGGACCCCACACATCTGTATGTACCAATTCAAGTCTTTCTAAATACATAAAACCATGCTTATTATATGATTGCTTATGAGCCTTACCTAACTGACATGCTTCACATATGTATGTCATGCGTTGACCTGCAACATTAGGCAATCCAAGAACTGAACCATTGTTAATCATTCCTTTGATACCTCTTTCATTAAAGTTTCCAAGTCTTTTATGCCAAAGATCCAATTCAGACACCTTTTGCTCTCCATATGTAAACATAGCATGTCCAATATTACCTTGTATCTTTAATGTGAAGAGCCTTCCTTCCTTCTTTCCTGTAACAATATGCTTATACCCTTGACTAGGGTCCTCAACATAAACTCCATCATTAGTGAACCTTACCTCATATCCTTTTTCCACAATTTGTCCTACACTAATCAAGCTCTTTGGAATTGTAGGAACATACAAAACCTTACTCAAGAGAGTACTTCCATCTTTGGCTTTAACTGAACCAATTGACTTCACTTTGTGCTTTGTATTGTCACCTGTTTGAACTGTGTGATTGATTGCCTTATGATCTAGATCAGTCATCAAAGCAATGTTTCCACTCAGATGATTGCTACATCCTGAGTCAATATAAAATACTCTCATGTCTTCATGTGAGGATTCACATGTTGCATTCATAATAAGAGTTGAATCTTCTTTCTGATCTGATGCATAATTGTAGTAGGTGTTATTATAGGATTGACTTTGAAAATTTCTTCCTCCACTTCTTCCAAAAGAATTCCTACTACCTCTACCTCTGAAGTTTCCTCTCTGATATCTGCCACCTCTTCCTCTTTGATTAAAATTCTAATTAAAATTACCATTGCTTTGATTATTATGCCAACAATCATGAGATAGATGATTGGTCTTACCAGATATCCAACAAGCTCTGACATTATCTTTGTTATTTCTGCCTCTTCCTCTACTTCTGCCACTTCCTCTTCCTCTTAGGAAGTTTGCTTGACTTGGAGTACCTTCATCTTCAACTGATTGTTGCTTTCCTTTGCTAGTTTTCTTCTTGTCTTTAGAATACATTGCATGACCTGCACTCTTATCAACATCTCCTTTGATATCATTCTCAAAAGTTAGCATATGTCCTAACAATTGATTCAAATCAGGAGTGAAATGATCTAATGAAAGTTCTGTAGACAAAATAAAAGGCTTCCACTTCTCATCTCCTCTTAGCCCTGTGAGAATTTGTCTTACCAACTCATCTTCTTCAATATCTTCATCAACTGCACCTAAAGAATCAGCAATGTCTTTCATCTTTGTCACATAATCAGATATTGATTGTGAAGCCTTCTTCTTAAATGTAGTAAACTCTATCCATAATGAAGCTTTCCTTGATTTGGTTGTATTCTGAAAATGCTCTTCCAAAGCATTCCATATGTCACTTGCACTTTCAAGTCCTCTGATATGAGGAAGCAAATAATCATTCACTGCCATGTAGATTATGCTCCTTCCTTGAGCATCCTTCTTCATCCAAATCTTTATATCTGCAAGCTCCTCCCTAGTTGGAACACTAGGATCTTTGAACTCTGGCTTTTCTTCCTCTCCTCTGATGTATCCCATCAGATCTTTGCTCATAAGATGAGCTTCCATTCTCATAGACCAAGCTGGATAGTTCTCTCTATCCAACTTCTCAATTTGGAGACTATCTCCCATCCTTTCTTCACCTGTACTATCAAATCTTTAATCCTTATAAGGAATGAATGTACGTTAGCTTTGAATGTTGCTCCTTTTTATCCTTTTGATAAACTTTATGTGTCTTCCTTCAGTCTTTCTTCCACACTTTATCCTTTTGAACCTGTAGCAGTCGGGGCCTTCTTTTCCTCAATTTGATAAAAAACCTGCTCTTATACCACTGATGGAGAATGTTAATCTCCAAAAGAACAAGCTATCCTTGATGTTAGATCACCTCTATATCAAGAATAATTTTAAACTCCAACCAATTTTGGAAGACAAGCACCAAACTGTCAAAATTTTAGCTAACTGTGAAGAAAGTCATTTCATAGAAAAGTCTGCTGCACATTATTGACTCATTGATTAATCATTTGTGAAAAGTTTCTAATGAAACTTCGTAGAATGTGTCGTCTAGAGTTTGCACACCTCCTCCAAGTTAAAACACTCCAAAAGCTTAAGTAGATTATGAGAAATGCTTCAAACAATCTACTTATGTCTGAAACTGCCTTCTTGTAGAATCGACTTTGACACCTGTAACTTCTAACACATAGTTCTCCCAATCTAGAACCCGTTTAAACAAATGCTTTTAGCCATAGATGGCTTACCTTCCAACTTAGATTTTGACTCCTCATTTGTGTAAAACTTTACACTGTGCACTGAGAACTGATCATTTCTTTGACCATCGAAATTGCGGCTCGTTCAGAAGACACTCAACACTTTCCCACATATAAATGTTCCTACACAAAATTCTCTCAGCCTGTTTGCAATCAGACTCTCAAACTTTAACCATAGATAGATAGATTAGCTATGGAATTAGATGTGTACAAAAGGATTTCTGATAAAATCAAACACAGAAGGAGAACTAGAGAAAAGATCGATGCGCAATTCTCTGAACATTCTTCCTATTCAATTCTTCATACATCTGATGGATGACACATACAATACTCATCATCAATTCATCTATTCTTCATCTATAATTCATCTCTCTCTTCTATACGACCATCTACATGTATATATATATACATATGAGTATTGATTCGTCATTACTTCAAGTATATTGAAGTATTTACAAAACTAATGTACATATGTTTAAAGAACTTTTCTTCCTGAATCTTCTCTTCACTTCATGAAGTTGGACTTCAACCTTTTCTTCATATCTTCACTTCTAGACTTCATATAATCACCAATTGTTGATTGTCCTGCTCCAACATTACAGGGAAAACTGGTCGTCCTATTGGTATGCTTGCTTCTCTTCCTATAGGTGGTCTCTCATGAATAGGGATCCTATTTCTTGGTTCTCCATTTGTAGGAGGTTGATAATTAGGATTATTATCGGGTGTAGCAAACTGCACGTGAGGTCTAACTGGAATGCGTTGTTGTTGTGTCTGTCCTGAATGCTGATAAGAGGCATCCTGGTAGGTTTCTTGGGGATTTTGCGAAGTAGTGGCTTGATCCCTAGGTGGGAACACAGAAATGTTCAAATATCTCAGCCTAGCCCTCTTCAATTCGGTCATGGGCCAATACCTTCTCTGATTCTTGTCTAAGTAAGTAATGTGAGAAGGGTTTTCTAGATCTTGTTATTCATAAATGGTGGCTAGATTTGTCACTTCTTCCCACAAGGAAGAGTTGGTTTTCAGTAATTGCTCCATTCCATTTACCATGTAGACATCCATTAAGGAGTCATCCTGGGGAATGAGGTCTCCTCTCCAAACTTTCCTTACAATGGATCTCCCTCTTGGAGTTGATATCTGCTCCTCTTGTCCCTCTTCATTGAGGCTTTGGGCATTACCTTCTTCTCTGCATACAGAATCCCTCTTTTATCCCTATAGAATCCTCCCACATACTTAACAGCTGGCTTAGGCACTATGTGAGCATCTATGGCTTTCTTTAGCCTAGCCACTAATCTCTTTAGTCCATCTAGGTAGATGGGTAAGTCATGTTGATTGGTGCTCACATATTCTAAAGATGTTCGATACTCTCCCTCAATGATAGACATTATGCCAACTATTAGTACACAACTCTGCATGTCTTCAGAGGCCATAATGATTTCCTCTTCAGAATCACTCGAGGTTTTGGAGTAATGGGAATGAGCACTCGGCTCGACTACACTTCCCACAGATGAGACTACACTTCTTTGGCTTCCTAGGATTCTTCCTGATCTTAAGTTCATTCACTTAAGAGCTCTAATTGAGTTTAGACAACCCCTAGCTCCCAATGCTCTCTGTAAAATCTCAGAGTTGTATGAATTTTTTTCTTAATTTGGAATTTCCTACTGAGGTATTACTAAAGGGCTCTTCGCATGACACCTGACACTTTCTTAGTACACGATACTCGACACTGGATAAGTATTGCGACTCGGGTCTCCATGACACTCGACACACGAGATCTAGAGAAGTGTCGCAATACTTGGAGTAAATGACACACGGCACTTGATCAATCTCAACACTCAACACCTTCTCGATGTCACAATAACTGGGTCTGCGACACTCGATACATGATACATGACATTGGTCTCAATCATGATACACGACACTCAAGAGATGTTGCGATACTTGAGGTCCACGATACCCGATACTTGCTGACTCACAACACGTGATACTTACGAGATATCGCGATACTTGAGTAAACAACACACGACACTTGGGAAGTGTCACGATACTTTGGTCACGATACTCGACACCTCATAGATATCGCAAGACTTGGTCAATGACACTCGATACTCGTCAAATGTCATGATACCTCGGTCTCAACGACACTCGACATGACACTTTTAGATGTCGCGACATTGGAATCAGTGACACTCGATACACATCAAATATCGCGACACTATGTCAATGACACTCGACACCTACTAAGTATCACCTTACTGGATGTCTACGATACCCGACACTTGCACAATGTTGCGACACTCGATGAGTGTAAGTATCATGACACTCAACCTGGGGAGGTCACGACACCTAAATGTCGCGACACTCGACCTTGGGAGATCATGATACTTAAATTTTTTTCAAACACAAGCAGGTATATTTGATAAACAATTTGATGTAGGTGTTCCTAGTGCTTATTTCCCTTTTCTCAAGTGTCTGAATCAACTAAACTCTCACTCAGTCCTTGGATAATCCCCTCACGACATCTGCCACAAGTCGTTTTGCTATCTGCTTTGATTCAAATTGAAGTTGAGAGCAAGGACTTGATAGGCTCACCTCCCCAGTTGCCCTCAAGCTCTTATCCACACTCACTTGCTCTGTATTTCCCCATGCTCCTCGATCTCGAACTCGTGATATCTATTGTCCAGCTCTCACGACACTTGCGCTAGAACAATTGAATTGAAATGATCTTTTTTTTTTGGTTTTTTATACTTCTACAAAGTACTTGAACTAAAAAGGCTGAAATGAAGGTATTTGAAGATTAAACCTATCTTCATAGCCTACTCACTCAATCTCTCTTACCTAGTCTAATGTCTCTCTCTACTCACTTCCCTAGATTATCAACTCACTACACACACTCCCAAAAGTGAGAAGTAGTAAGTGCGGATGACAGTGACTTACCAAAGAAGAGAAATTCACAACTCCTCTACTCACTTCAATGCTAAGAGCTTTTCACCATCACATGAATGCCTCGGTTTGATTCGACACTCCCCGGCAACGGCGCCAAAAAACTTGTGTACCTTTGTGTCAACTTAGGGACTTGTGGAGAAAGAGACTATACCTCAATCTCCCTCAAGTGCATATAGTGGGGATTCACGCTTTAATTATCAATCCAAAGAGTATCAAATTCTAGCCGAGTGTATGAAGACATGCATTCAAATGATGATCAATGCAAATGAGATCTAACAAGGTGCAAGCAAGTATGAATCCATCACATTCAGGTTTTCAATGTCGGCTATGGTGTCGTGAAACTTGGAACATTAGTCAACAATAAATTGAGCTTTTCTCTCAGCTTTGAACTCCGAATATGGCAAATAGCATATTCTTTTCGAAGCTCTTGAGAAGACGCATCCAATGATTGCCTTTTCACTCAATTTTGATACTCTTGCTTCAAGTTATGAGCAAAATACTGAGCCACAAGAATGATCTTCCTACACTTCAGCACTTCCTCCACTTAACACACACCTTACCAATAGCAAACAAGCACTTTCATGAATAGAGAACACTTCTAAGCACTCTTTTCAAGCATCATACAGGCATGCAAGCTCACAAGGAAGAAGATACAGAGAGGAGAAGACACAAAATCGAAATTATGTGCTCTTGATTCTGACAATGGTGAAAAATTCCTTACAAAGAGTCACAACATGACTTATATACTTGTGCCCTAAAAAATGGTCCTTTCACACAAGAGACCAGCACTTTATTGACTAAAGGACTAATTTCCTACTAGTTTACAAGGGTAATAACAAAAAATCTTTATGGGTATGCATCTAGAGGACTCCTCTAGTGCATTTACATCGGAAAATATATTATAAAGTGACTATAGTACAAAGATAAGGTGTCCAAATCAAAACAATTTTGGGGCCCTTCTTTTTCTTTGCATCTTTGCTCTGCAACATATATCCTATGGCAATGTGTCAAATAAAGTCAATTTCTCACCCTACCATAGTGGATAGGAGACCATTCATTATGGTTATGCTAAGGCAAGGCAATACTCTCAAGAAGATTAGGCTACTAATTGATTCAGGTGCGCCAACTAGTGCAATTAGGTGGTCTCACTGTCAATACATGGGACTAGAAATGCATCCTACAGAGGCATACCTCATAGCGCTAGGAGGCATGGAAATCCCTTGCATGGTGAGATGGACCTTCCTATCCTCATAGAAGATGTAACCTTGATGGTGAAGCTCCTACTTTGTCATGATGATGACCTGATAGAACCATTGATTCTTGGCCAAGATTGATTATATGATCACTTAGTGGACTTAAATCTAAGAAATGCTCCCTTCAACTCGAGAGACTAGGCCAGTAACAAGTAATACTGATCGAGTTCCCTAACCATGCCCACTCAGAGGAAAGCAACCCTTGCCCCTATATAATGGATGTGAAGGAGGACCGAAAGATCTTTGGACAGACCCTCCATCCAGCGACGATCCTCTCTAGACAGATGGGGATTAGCCTTGGCTAGAGGAGTAACCAAGATGTCTTCCCCTCCTTCCTTGGCCAAGTGCGCACTATAGGTGGACAAATGGGGACCATCAGTGGACAAATGGGTACAATCAACAGGCAAAATGGGCACCATAGTCCCCTCGAGCTCAGTCCCCTCAAGCTCACACTCCACACTTTCGGCATGCCTGCCTAGATCTATTGTACAGCATGCCTCACCTCTTGATGGGCAGGTCATGCTAGTGTTAGACCTCCCTTCTTTTCCAAAGTAGAGTGTCCACCCGACCTCTCAACAACCACCGTGGGAAAGTCAACCACAAACCAGACATCTCAACCGATGACCAATCCGGATTACCCCTTGGAAGCAGTGTAAGCATCCAAATGCAACCAGAAAAAAGCAAATGTTGGTACTCAAGGTTCAACAATCATCGACCATCTCCTCCAGTCAAGGACAAGAAGTCAACACAAAGTAGAATCAACCTCAATGCTCAATATCACCTAGACATTCTCTTTCAATGAGAATTCAACAAGTCTGGGTGTCTAAGAAGTCTCTCATGGCCAAGCCCAACACCACTCAAATCTAGGTGCCTAAGGCCTATCTTGTAGCTCAAAAACCAAGCCATGTAATACCCACCCCTCCAAAATCACACTGCTTACCTACCATATCACCTCCCAATCCATCCTTTGTATCCAATCAAAGGAACCATTTCCATTCACCACTCACTAAGAAATGGGTGCCTAAATGCCCCAGAACCCTCAATCCGTCCCAATGTACAATCTCAAACCTCATGGTGCTAACCTTTTCCATTGTAATATTTCATTAACACCTAATCCTTGTAAAAATCAACCCTTACTAACTCACTACCATAGTAATTGATATCTCTCATGAAAATATGTGTATGCACTATTCAGAGCATGTAGGAAGTCTAGTGACATGCATTAGTCACTGAGAGATCATTGCAAAATCACCTCACATCACAAGGCTACACTAACTACACATGAGTTATAGAAAGGGATTGCAGTCCCACTTTATTGGGATCATGATTAATTTCCATGCTAATGTGTTATCCTTTTGTAGTAGATCTTTTACACAAGTACTAAAGATCAAAATGCAAGTTGAAGGATCTTTACGTGCTAGCACCAGCGCGCTAGTAGTGGATTTTTAAAATTTACTAGTGGAGGCCCACCCTTCAATGATACCTTTGTACTTTTAGGATTTCATGGGGCCAATGCCAATTGACGACCCTTCGATTGGAAGGACAGAGCGAGTGCATAGTAAATCTCATTGGTTCCAAGGATTAGCAAGACCACTTGCAGATGCAAAGCATATTTATGATGCAACTTTATGCTTTAGTGGTGACACATGGGGAAGATATCAATTCTTCTCCAGGGATTTTGAAGCACTCCAAAACTCAGAGGAATTAAGACCAATATGGTCAAGGGCAGGTCTCATGGAATATTTCATTCCACCCCTTCCTAAACCTGACTTTTATCAATGCTACTATCTTGTCACCACTTTACAACCACCACTCAGGAAGGAGCTCTTCAACACTTATGCTACCATCGTTGGTCACGAATCTGCCTTTTAAGAAGTTCTATCTCTTGCCAGACCTTATCAGGATTGCCTTAAAAATTCATGGCATGCACATGCCCATACAAAGAGAAAGACTCATCCCGAAATCCATGAAGAAGGGAGATGTTTTGAAGTGGGTTGAAATCTCAGCCATTACACCCAAACTATCAAAGCCGCTATGCATCTGCATGCATCTTTTTGCCTCCCCTGCACAGGGTCGCTTCACGTTGCCACAAAAACATATTTGGTTTCCTCTCCATCTAGCAAACACTAGCCCATAGACCATTGACCTAGCCAGCTGGATACAAGAACAATTATTTTTGGCAAACCAAAGATGGGCCAAAAAGAGAGTCATCCATGGCTCTTGTGCTATTACACAAATAGTGTATATGTGTTTGGTGTATGACATCTCCATCGAGCAAGCCTTATTGAGCATAGAAGTTAAACAATTTAAAAGCACTACCAAGTCACGCAAACCACCGAAATCATGAATCGAAAAATGCATGAGGGGAAAACATCCCGCATCTAAATGTACCTGCCTCTTCATCCCGTCAACCATCACCCCAACAGCCACCAATCAAACCTCTAGTGGTTGTAACCCACATCAGGATTTTTTTATCATTCCCTATTACATCAGAAGGTACTTCTTGTGTAGTTGTAACCTCTCGCGTAACCACGGTGACCACCACAGTGGCCATAGCTAACAAAGCAAGGGAACCCACAGCTATTGTCGAACTGGATGCATTTGCTTTTTTGATACCCAACTTAGAAGTAGAGGCACTTAACATGACATTTGATTTTGAAATGCATGATTCCTTTTCTAGTGAGTTTCAATTCTCAAAGGCCCAATTCTTTTCACAAGAGTACAAACACCCTAGTTATCCTAGTTCTCCATCAGAACTTGAGGGCGATCAAGCCATGTCAAGTCCAAAAGATGAAGACCGAATAGTTACAAAGGATGAGAATGAAGAAGACACCAATCAGCAAAGCCAAGAAACACAAGATGAAGATCGCCAAGACCAAGATGAGAAGTAGGCAGAAACTTAAGGAGACACAAACACCAGAGAGGATGACACCTCAGACACAGAAGCATACACCATTGTGATTCAAAGGTTATACAACAACATGCAAGCTGTTTGGACAAGAATTCAGATAACAGAGCGACAAAGTAAGGAAATTTTGCAACAAGAATTGGCAAATAGTGGATTCAATACCTCCTTTGTAAATGCTTTTAACAAATTAGTCCAAGCAGTGGGAAAAATTGAAGCGATACACAGAAGTATTTTGATTGCGAGGCCCCACAGTGCACTCTGCTTCTCGTGAGCTCCATGACGATATCCTCCGAGTAGAAAACTAAGCTCTTTAGGCCGCACATGGTACTCCGCACAGAAACTGCAGAATATGCAAAAAACACAGTACACAGGGAGCATGAAGACAGACTTCTTAGGTCTTACAAATGTAGTTGAACTTACATTCTATGGCTGACCAGGCCACTATATGTTTTATTAAAGAACGTATACAAAGAAGTTTCCAACAGCCATTTGGCCTTTCACATGGACACTAACGGTAACATACACTTCCTGAAGCACAAGTGCCTACCACAATTGGATCCTTAGAGAGTTAGATTAATGTCACGACTAGGAGAATACATTCGTGTACCTATCGAGACCCACACCTCCAGTCATCAAGGATCATGGATCATTGTAGATACATCACCCCAAGACAAACCATCATAATTGACATGCCACCCCCTCCATCGACATCCCTAACTACCCAAGCCTTGGATATTGCCTCCACACCCAAACCCAACATTCAATCACTTGTACACTCTAGTTCATCTTCATTCAATCGTCCCATTTCCAATTTAGAATCAAAAGAATAGGTTAATCCATCCCCCACTACTTCCACAACACCATCAACATCATTCACCACATCAACCATCCAACCAATTGCCGTCAACCCTTTCCTAGCTTCACCCCTTTCACCTATTCCCCTCAGTCAGCACCCTTTCAGCACTCCCCATACTCCAGTTAGTCTTTCATCAATTCTACATCCTAGCCCCAACATACTACCTCAACCACCCCATCCTCATCAATCAGTGTTCCAACCTGTCCATGTAACATATTCATCGACCTTTGTAAATCCAGTGTTTACACCCACACAATCACCCAGAATCATGCCACTATTCACAATAGTTCACTAGATCAAATTTCTAGTGATATGGATATTTCACCACCCACTGCACCTCCATTCACATTCATCACCACTACGCACACACCCATGTCCATGAACTTCACCCTCACCATGGCATCCACACTCCTTGCCCAACCCCCATTCCCCCTGCATTACACATTGAACAACTCACCTTTTTTAGCACCCCATCATTATTTTCCTCGTCCACAATAGGTACTGTGTTTCAACAAATATTTCCCTGTATGCATCAAGTTGGAGAAGATTTTGCTTCATTAGGACATCATTATCAGGCCGTATAGCAAATGAACACTCAATCATAGGCTGTTGAAGGATACAACATGTATTTCTGGGATCCACTTCTTTTTCATCATCGTTTGTACCTTTTTCTACCTTTCATTCAGTTAATAAAGCACTCTTGTATAGGTGTGTGTGAATGCCACACTAGAGAATAAGTGGGATTCATTCTCCTTTCAGTTGAGAAATCCCACATAGCATGCTTTTTTGCCATTTTCGTATATAAAGAGGTCTCCATCTCTTCTTTTAGGGAGAGCTCTTTGAGAAGTAATGAGATTATGCTAGTTTGTAGATAGATTCTGGCTCTCTCTCTTCGTCATGATGTGCATGCATACTTGTTCTCTTCTTGTCTAATGCTTGTGACACGTTGATGTATGATTATGTCGTTATTATGCTTGTGATTACGATTAGGTGCATCATTCGCGATGCTTATGTTGTATCTTCTTGTTGATAACGTTGTTAATCATACGTTGACGAAGCGCCATTACGTCTGCTGAGTGCTTCTACGCAAACATTTGGGTCTCATGAGATGCTTCCTGGTTTGACAAGTATGAATTGTGATGCTACAACGTCAACAATTTTTGGCGCCGTTGCCGGGGAGCGTTCTCTTGTCACTTACGTGATGGTTTATGACGTGAAGAGACGTGTATGCAAGCTTTTCATGATGATTTTTTTTACTTCTTCATTTCATTACGCTCTTGTGAGCACTTGCGGCTTGCAAGATTTACAAAAACTTGTTGAGATGAGCCTTTTTTGGTGTGATGAAGATCCCCTTTTTGGGTGACTAATCCACCATGTGTGGCGATTCTTCAAGACACGAGTAGAATAGGCATAGTTTTAGAAATCTTTTAGTTATTTCTTCTCTTAACTTTGTCGATTTTTTGTTAGTCATGTGTAAATAATTTTATTGTGGGGTTCTTCTACAAAAATCAATGGAGTTTTGGCTCATCATCTTCATCAACAAACTGGGGAATGGTATTCTCTTCAACCACTTGACAGGACAAGCCGTACATCACACTTACTGATCGCCCGGCTGCTAGCTATGAAGGGCCTTCTTCCATATCCTTTGGGAAGGTGAAGGACACACTGCATGAAGGCTATCAGAGGACGGCTTTGAAGATCGATGATGCCATGGAGAGCGCGAAGGACACTCTACAGGATGCATACGGACAGGGCAAGCGTGGAACTCAAGAAAAAGCAAAAGAAGTAAAGCAGGGGGCTCAAGAAAGAGTGGACGCAATGAAGCATGGTATGCACGAAAGCGCAAAGGGCTTCCAGGACAGAGCTGGGCAGATAGAGCAGGCGACATATGAAACTGCAGAAGATATCAAGCATGGTGCTCAAGAAGCTACTGGGAAGTTTGCATCTTACATGCCAAGCAGAGATGCTGCAAGGCAGAATGCCCAAGAAGCCAAAGATAGAGTTTCTCTGCAATAAGGCCAGCACCACGATCCTCGGCCTCACCGTTCGTAACTGCTCCCGCACGGCGGAGCTAACGCTCACTGTCCTTGATAACCTTGCTGGAGTGCAGGTGCTGCAGTTCGTGGACTGCCCCTTTGTACCTCCATCGCACGTCCCCTACGCACTGGTGAGAACGCTTACTGCCTTCTACTGCACGGAGAGTCTGGGAAGGACGGGCATCAATGAGCGTCTCCCCCACCTACGTCGCCTCCGCCGTCTGAGTGTTCTCTGGGGTCCTTACCCGAGAACCCATCAGGGCCGGAGATCTCACTCAGACCGGCTGATCACTTACGTTGCGACCCGATCGCTTTCCCTTTTGATCTATTTACGTCATCTAGTAACTCACTTTTAGCTTATAGCATCATTAACATGGCCTCTGTTGCTGTCTCTGATATGAACATTCCTGAACCGGATGCCTGCCTCGTGGACAATCCTCTACTCGCAGATTCGGCTTTCCCTCGCTTCGAGGCAGTCGAGGCTAAGCACGTCGTGCCAGGCATTCGAGCTATCATAAAGAACCTGGAAGAGGATCTAGCTAAATTGGAGAAAAATGTAAAGCCAACTTGGTCTGATCTGGTTGAACCTTTAGAAAGGATTGTTGATAGATTGACCGTTGCATGGGGAACTGTGAGCCATCTCAAATCTGTTAAGGATTCGAGTGAGCTTAGAACAGCAGTGGAAACTGTGCAGCCCGAAAAAGTTGATTTTCAATTGAAACTGGGTCAAAGTAAGCCTATTCATGAGTCCTTCAAAGCAATTCGTGAGGGATCTCTTTGGGGAACTTTAACTGAGGCACAACAGCGCGTAGTCGATGGTAAACTCAAGGAGGCAAGGCTTAATGGTGTAGGCTTGGATGGAGAAGCAAGAGCTCGATTCAATGAAATTCGCCAGGAACTTGAAAAGCTTTCAACAAAATTCAGTGAACATGTTTTGGATTCTACGAAGAAGTTTGAGAAGCTAATCACGAACAGGGCTGACATTGCTGGCTTACCTGCAACAGCTCTTGGTGTAGCTGCTCAAGCAGCTCTTACAAAGGGTCATGAAGGTGCAAATACGGAAGATGGTCCTTGGCTGATTACTTTGGACATTCCTAGTTACATGCATGTGATGCAGCATGTACGGAACCGCAGTTTGAGGGAGGAGCTTTATCGTGCCTATGTGACCCGTGCATTTGCAGGTGAACTGGACAATACTCCAATCATCAATAGGATCTTGGAACTTCGTCTTGAACAAGCAAAGCTTCTTGGTTTCAATAATTATGCAGAGGTAAGCCTGGCAATGAAAATGGCAACACTAGAGAAGGCTGAGGAACTGTTGGAAGATCTGCGCAGTACATCATAGGAACCAGCTCTTAAAGATTTGGAAGACTTGAAGGCATATGCAAAAAGCCAAGTGACTGGCGCTGCTGGTGAACCTGAACGATATCCTGGTGATGGAGGTTGACGTTAGCGGCAAGGGGCTCTATCCTATCACAGAGCGCCTGTCGGGGCTCAGTAACCTCACCATATCCAAAGCTTCCATCGGCGGGCTGCTGCCCAAAAATACATGGCCCCCTGCCATCGAGTATATTGATGTCTCAAGCACTCAAATACGTGGAACGATCCCAAAGCAGATGAGGCAGCTCACCACTACCCTGTCAATTTTTACAAGAAGGAATAAGTCTCATGATTCATCCTGCCAGCGGGTCGACCAACTTGGTACAATAGGAGCTTGGACCCTAGAGATACTGCGGGAATATTTGCTGTCAAGTGGGGGTTAGCCCACCGGTCTCTGCATCTGACGCGCACAAAATCAACTGACAAAATGCTCATTCACTCGGTTAAAATAGAAGCTAAATGCTGGACGCCCCAGCTCTAGGCCTCAAGGGCACTTCAAATCAGCGCTACTCTGAAATCCTGCTCAGCCGTTGATTCGTCGCTCTGAGTCGGGAGTGTCTCAAGATGCCTCTCGAATTTGCAGCATTCACACGTCCCCACCTCTAAGCGATATGTGTCCGGCAAATCTGAAGATTCCAGAGTCTGACACGCTGGTGAATTCTCGCTAACGCCTGAGCAGGTCTTGGATGGCTTCAGTAAGGCGCTTGATAGTCCTGAGTCCGCCTTGCAACAGGCCGCTCTTTTTGAACGAGCAAATAACGCCTTGCCGTGATTTCTATATTTGGTTCTAAATGCACGCTGTATGAATGTATTAGGTAGATTTTGGATTCATTTGAAAGGTTTGCATGCATTAACGTTAATGAGCATACATGTGTATGAATTTCTAGCATTTTAAATTGGGCATCCCTTGGCATTCTGTATGGGCGGCAATCATTACCTCATAATGCATTTATTGCTCAATTGGCATCAAATTTAAGGCCGTCCAAGTTCTCATGAACTTGCTATGCCTGCCCTTCGATGTTTTGCCCACTACATCTTGATTCTTTTAAAGCATCACTTGTTATGAATAATTCAAGCCATCTGCTGTCTAGCATTAATGCATTAAAAAGGATGAATGAGAACACAAGAATACAAGCACTAGGATAGAACTTCGAGGAAAATGTTGGTATTGACACGAATTCCTGCATTTGTCAATCGATTGATATCAAATTATTTCTTTCTCTTAGGTGCTTAAAGTTATGCGAAGGAACTTACACATTTGAGGCATGAATAATTTTTCATTCTAGGACTTTTCAAATTTTGTATCATAAATAGGTTAATGCTAAAGTCTCTTTTGATTCTTGCTTGAAGAACCCCATTTAAACTTATTTACACATTTAGAAAACATTAAAAAAAAACACACAAAAACCCAAAACAAATTCTAAAAAACTCCTAAAATACCAAACAAATATTAAAAACACTCAAAAACCAAAAATTGTTTCAAGAGAACATGGGAAAGAAGAAGGCAAAAGAAAGAAGGAAGGGGGAAAAGGTTGCACAAAATAAGGAAGAAAAAATTGAAACGCATGCATTAATCACACATGATCAAGGTGAAACAAATAGAGAAAATTTACGAGGAATAGAAGAAATTGGTGGGATTTCTAAAGGGGTGGGTTCCATAGTTGCAACTAGGGAACATAGCAACACTTTTGTAAATGTATTCATTGGTCATGACCATAGAAATATGTGTGCTTACGTTAACCCTAATTGTGAGTGGAATTTAATTCATATTGATTTAGTGACTATTATTTTGGATAACATTCAACTAACCACTCATTCATCTATCCTCATGAACGATGAAAATTATGATTGCATGGGTCAAGTTGTGTTGCCGATTGTGATGAATGATATGCAATTTTTAGAAACATTTTTTGTTATGGAAGGTATAGATGAAGACTTGGTCATAGACACTCAAAGGTTTTTTGAACATCAAGGGTTTGAAGCACTTTGTCCATCTATTATGTCCATCCCCACGAGTGAGTCTTTTGGAAATCCTGATGATTATCCTCATTGTATGGATTGTGGACATAATCATCTATTCAAAGATTGTGCTCTTAATCCACAAAATAGTCTTTCCACTCATGCTTTTTCATCTAACCTTTCTTTGAGTAAGTCACAGGAAACCTTGACGAATAATGATGTGGAGGACTCCAAGTACTTGGAGGATATGGAAGGGCCCTCCCTTCCTCTAAGTTTGGAATCTTCTCACGAATTTTGTAGTAGTTCTATGGAAGATAAAGTGATATCTAGAGATTCTATGTGTAATACAGATAAATGCATCGTTGAATCTCTAGATCGATCTCAAACCACACAACCTTATGATCCACTACATGAGCATGATATATGTAAAGAAACTCAACCTTTGTTGAACTCCCCATGTAAAGATGAGTATTTTTTTCTAAAGACTCACATAGAAGGCCCAAAAGACCCATACATCAAGAAGAAGTCACATTTCCCTTGTAATGTAAAGCAAATTTGGGTGGCCAAGAACTTACTTAGAGCCCAACCAAATCGCACTATGATATGGGTACCAAAGAAAGCTCTTATACAAAATCAACCCTCTCACACTAGACTTCATAATCCACGGTCTAGTTTCACATTGCTTTATCATCAAGAACGACCACTTTTGACCAAGGGATCCAAAGCAATAAAGCCAACACTTAGAAAAGATCCAAGGAGAAACCTCAAGGCTAAGACCAACAAAGCGAAGACATATTGGCGGCCTAAAACCTCTTCGTGCAGCATCCATGGGTGTCGGACCCAACCTTGCCCAATGCACAGCATATGTTTAAGATGCACACCAAGTATGCACACGAATAGGGCCTCATCGAAAGGCCAAGCATTAGGCACACTTAGTTTAACCCAGGCACAAAGAGGGCACATGTACATAGATTTGAAAAATTTTCTTTTCTTTTTTCTTTTTTCAGGTTGGTGGATAAAGGTGGCATCCATTTTAAATGGTTGATGGAAAAGAAGCGGCTCTTGGAGTTGGACATTTGGAGAAGGCCTCATCATCGCCTCACCCTTGAGCACTTTGCTCAAGACCCATCCATTTTTTGCACCATTTTTTTGTATGCATTTTTATAGTATGCATAAGATAGGGTCACATTACAAGACCGTGCATATACACTTTTTTGTTTTCCACCCATGCACCCTTAGTCCCCACTCATGCATATGGACTAAGAAGAGATGAATTAATTTCATCTATTTGTATATATCATCTACATTTTTGTCGTATCATTCTCATACATCATCCATCCATTACAAAAAAAAAAAAAAAAAAAAAAGGGGCATTCTAGCATATTCATCTATATGAGGCAAAAGAACCAAGTTAAAGCACTCGACTCCAAACAAAAAGCAAGATGAAGAAAAGCAATAACGCAAAGCACTCCAATGGTGCAAGGATCATGCAAATCAAAAGGGACTCCTACACGCTCTTCCACAAAAGCTCCATACTTGCAAAAAGCTTTGTTGAGGACGACAAAGTCAAGGAGGGGGGGAGTGTTGAAGGATACAACATGTATTTCTGGGATCCACTTCTTTTTCATCATCATTTGTACCTTTTTCTACCTTTCATTCAGTTAATAAAGCACTCTTGTATAGGTGTGTGTGAATGCCACACTAGAGAATAAGTGGGATTCATTCTCCTTTCAATTGAGAAATCCCACATAGCATGCTTTTTTGCCATTTTTGTATATAAAGAGGTCTCCATCTCTTCTTTTAGGGAGAGCTCTTTGAGAAGTAATGAGATTATGCTAGTTTGTAGATAGATTCTGGCTCTCTCTCTTCGTCATGATGTGCATGCATACTTGTTCTCTTCTTGTCTAACACTTGTGACACGTTGATGTATGATTATGTCGTTATTATGCTTGTGATTACGATTAGGTGCATCATTCGCGATGCTTATGTTGTATCTTCTTGTTGATAACGTTGTTAATCATATGTTGACGAAGCGCCATTACGTCTGCTGAGTGCTTCTACGCAAACATTTGGGTCTCATGAGATGCTTCCTGGTTTGACAAGTATGAATTGTGATGCTACAACGTCAACATAGGCCAATCTCAACTAATTGACCATTGAAAATGCATTGTTGAATGCATATCATCAAGAACTTCGCGACTCTTATCATTCAATGGAATTGGAGTCAGAACAAAAGACCAAGGATGCCATTGTAGATGTTGAAGAACATATACACCAATTGGTCATCCAGAATGCCCAATTAACAAGGAATATGGGATTCCAATGATGCCACTTAGCACTTAGCAGCAGCCAAAGAAGAAAACCAACACTTACAAGTATAGAATTACAAAGCTACCCTAGACCATCTAGAGGAACCAATCAATCCTAGTCGCTTCAAGGTTGTTCCCTCAGAGACCATGCAAATATTGTTGGATGACCACGCACACCTTCTTGAAGATTACGACAAATTGATCGAGGAATGCCAAGCACTCAAAAATGATAATGCCACTCTATGACCTAGAAAACCAGTGAACCCACCTACCATGTTGATATATTTAGGTAGTGATGTGTGTGAAGACACTAGGATCACCGGGGCACTTTTTTTCCCTCTTTAGGAGGTTTTTTCCCCCCCGACTTGTATATATGCCTATTGCCCTAATGGGCCACTTATCTTTGTACATTCTAGTGGTAATACATTCAGTATCGTGCGTTGTGCTCCAAGCTTCCTCTTCTTCCTCATGCTATTTATGTGCTTCCACAGACGTCTAACTCCAACAATTGGTATCAAAGCAAGTCATCGCTTCATCTAGGGCATCCTTGACACCCCTCTAGTCATAGTCTCAAAATCGCATGAAATTTGGTGTGCATACTCAAGGTGATTAGAAGATCAAAATAGCTTCGTTTTGTGGTGCCGAAATCACGATATGAGCTCGTTTTGACCTCGAAATGCATTATCACAGTGCTTATGTAGGCTATTTAGTCTTTTTGTGACAAACATATATACCAGTTTTGGTTTGGCAGTATAAGTGTCTTGAAGTCTGCTATTCATTAGGGTAGTTATGTTCAACTTTTTGAGATATAGTCAATTTTTTGCATCAGGCTATTTTAGTCACTAGCCATGGCTGAAAGTAGTGATGTATTCTATATGTTGGCTATTGAGGATAAGTTGGATGGTACCAACTACTTGTTATGGGCTTATATGATGCATCATGTATTGGTCACAAAAGGACTGTGGAATATTGTGCAGGGTGTTAAAAACATCCTATTACACCTACAAATATAGGTACTACAAATATAGGTACTAAAGTAGATGCTGATGGTATTGAAGATGTTGATATTCTATAGATTCTTGTTCGTGCTGTAGTTTCTGCTGCACCTACTATAGAGAAAATTTGTTGGGATGGCAGAGATGCTCAAGCACATGCATTGATAGCCTTGTCTATCAAACGTGCCATTATTCCTCACATTCGCTCTTGTAGAACAGCTAAGGATGCTTGGGATACACTTACCACATTGTACCAAGCTAGGAATGAGGCTCATGTTGCTTATCTCCGAAAATAGTTGGAGAGTGAGAACATGAATCAAGGTGATTCTATGGACAATTTTCTAACAAAGATCAAGGATTTGAAGGAACATTTGATTTTTGCTGATGAAGTCCTTCCTGACAGTTCACTTGTGTAGACTGTGACTCATATCATAGTTTTGCTTTTTTACTATTGTTTGTAGTTTTGACCCATCTTCTCATGAGCAGTGTATGTCTGTAGTACACTACTATCACATGTACCAACAAATCCTCTTATCCAATCATGGGAGTTGGTAAGATCATTCTGACTACTACTGATGGTAGTTCTTTCACTTTGTCAGATGCTTTATTTGTTCCAGGGATCAAGAAAAATATGTTATCAATTTTTGCACTATCCAAAATTGGCATGGTTGTGAAATTTGTTGATGATAGATGTAAAGTTCATGATCTGTCAAATGGAAATGTTATTATTGCTTCTAGCATTTTATGTCATGGGCTGTATAAGCTCATACATTATGAAGAATATGTGAATGATTTAGCATGTGCAGTACATGATTCTCAGGCTATGCTAGTTTGTTATGCCTATAGAAATCTGAAATGGTTTCCTCTTTGCCCAAACTTGAGACACATGGTAAACATGTTTGTGAAGGCTATATTTTGGGCAAAATGCAGTGTTCATCCTTCCCAAAAGATGGTTCAATTTGGGCTACTAAAAAATTGCAGCTTGTACATAGTGATGTCTCTGGTCCTAAGTAGACACCTTCTTTTGGAAACTATCTTTACTTCATGACTTTCATTGATGATTTTTCTAGGCATGCATGGGTATATCCATTGGAAACAAATTTCGAAGTGTTTATGTGCTTCAAACAATTTTTGGTTTTGTCTGAAAATTTCTCAACATGTAAAATGGGCACCCTTCGTTCTGATCGAGGGGGGGAGTATATGTCTTCTGATTGTAATGCATTTCTGGCCGAACGTGGGATAAAACATCAATGTACAGTGCCATATACACCTCAACAGAATGGTGTTGTTGAATGAAAGAACAAGTTGTTACACTTATGTGTTCCTCGAGTAGCTTTGATGTGAACCTTTTCCCTATACATGGGAACTTTTTACTCTAGTGCTGGCTAGAGGTTTTCCCCCCATGTTACCACATACTTGATGTCACAAGGAAGGAGATAAGGAAGAGAGCTCACACACACACTCTCACTCTCAAGGAGAAGCACACACACATATTGAGGCAAGGAAGAATGATCTTCTTCTTCTTCTTCTATTACATAAAAGGAATGTACAAGAATGACCTGAAAACAAGAATACAACAAGTGCAATATATAAAGATCAGTACATAAGGAAAAACCTAATATCCGTGAATGAGTGAGATGGCAAGAAACAAATGTGCCATCACTCTCGGTAGATAAATCTAATAAAGCTCAATGAAGTATCCCTGACATATATCGGTATGACCACTATACATGTCAGAGAAACGAAAAACTGGTACGTGTCATCTTGGATCATCACATGTTGAGCTTGATATCTCAACACTCCCCCTCAAGCTCAATGCCATATCCTGTAATCCAAGCATCTCTCGAAACTTCTTTAACTTCTCAGCTCCAAGTGCTTTGGTGAAAATATCAACAACCTGCTCATCTGTTCTCACATAAACAAGATCAATATCACTTGCTAATACCTTCTCTCTGATGAAGTGATAATGTACCTCGATATGTTTTGTTCTAGCATGGAAAACAGGGTTCCGTGCTAACTGTATGCTGCTAAGATTATCACAATAGATAGTGATAGGATTTTGCACTTCCACACCTAAATTTGCAAGTAGCATCTCCAACCATGATGCCTCACATGCTGCCATTGCAGCACCTCTATACTCAGCCTCTGTACTCGACAAAGCAATAGTGGGTTGCTTCTTGATGCTCCATGTAATAGCTGCACCTCCAAGTGAGAAAAGAAAGCCACTAGTAGATCTTCTATCTGGAGTACTACCAGCCCAATCTGCATCGGTGTATCCATGAACCTGCAACTCCACACCAGCTTCATAAAACAATGCATAATCCAAAGTAGCACTCACATAACGTAGAGTACGCCTCAGAGCATCCAAATGTGGCTTCCTAGGAACCTGCATAAACTGACTTTCAAGTCCAACAGTATAACTTAGATTAGGCCTTGTAATTGTGAGATATATAAGACTTCCCATAATTTTCCTGTACATAGTAGCATTTTCAAATCCTTCACCTGATGTAGTATCCAATTTCAAATTCTGATCTAATGGCATAGAAATTGGCTTACAATCAGCCATACCATACTTTTGCAGCATATTCAAGGCATATTGCCTTTGCGACATCCATATACCTGTTTCTGTATGTATAAACTCAATGCCCAAGAAATAGCGCAGCACATCAAGATCTTTCATGTCAAATTCCTGCATAAGAAGTTTCTTTACCTCTTTGATGCTTTCTTCATTATCACCACCTACAATCAGGTCATCAACATAAATAGCCACAATAG
The DNA here is from genome assembly GCA_020310875.1 of Ceratopteris richardii. Taxonomy (NCBI): domain Eukaryota; kingdom Viridiplantae; phylum Streptophyta; class Polypodiopsida; order Polypodiales; family Pteridaceae; genus Ceratopteris; species Ceratopteris richardii. The sequence goes on along the minus strand of CM035425.1, from coordinate 149,138,926 downwards.
TGATGCCATCATCAACCTTCCTTGCATATAGTGAGTGATCTGCATCACACATAGAGAACCCAATGTTGGTTAAGTAATCAACAATCCTTGCATGCCATGCACGAGGGGCTTGCTTCAGCCCATACAAAGCCTTTTGTAACCTGCAAACATATTCTAGATGATTTGAATCTTCATATCCTTGTGGCTGGTCCATATATACTTCTTCCTGTAACTCACCATGAAGGAAAGCATTCTTCACATCCATCTGATGCAAAGTCCATCCTTTTGTTGTAGCTAATGCAACAAGTGTTCTGACAGTAGACATTTTAGCTACAGGGCTGAATGTTTCCTCATAATCAATGCCATATGTTTGTGCATAATTTTTAGCTACCAATCGTGCTTTATACCTGCTTATGCTACCATCAGCATTATGCTTTACCTTGTAAACCCATTTGCAGCCTATGGATTTCTTTCCTTGTGGCAATGGAACCAGCTTCCATGTATCATTTCCATAAAGTGCAGCCATCTCCTCATCCATAGCTTTTTCCCAATCTGCATTACCAATTGCATCTTCAAAACAAGAAGGTTCAGCATCTTGTATTACCTTTGTCATGTAGGCACAATGGCGAGCCATGTAACTATCATATGTCAATCGTTGCACTGAATTACGCATCCTCCTAGATCTTCTTGGTCCTGGGTCACTTCTTCTTGTATCATCTGCATGTGCCCTTCTTACTCCTGGAGTCTTCACAGAGGGCAATCCAAGTTCCTTATCAACACTCTTTTTTGAACCACTTGAATCTCCATCAACATCTTCAAAACCTGCACCTGTTTTACTACCAGCAGAAAGCTTTTCTTTACCTTTCTTGGATGTATTTGATGAATTTGCTGGACTGAAATTTCCACGCAATCTTCCACTCCATGGATTTGAATTGGAACTATTGCTTGGTGATGCATCCGGTCCACTCAAAACTTGAGATTCTGCACTAGATTTTTCAGCATTTTCTTTGTCATTTGGTTCAAGATTCAGTCCTTCTTTGGCATCTACATAGAAGCTTGACATTTCATCAAATACCACATCTTTGCTCAGCTTAACATGTCGTGTGAGTGGGTTATAACATTTGTACCCCTTTTGCTCAAGGGAATATCCAATGAAGACACATTTTTCTGCTTTCGGATCAAGCTTCGTCCTCAACTCATCTGGAACATGTACATATGCAATACAGCCAAAAACTTTCAGATGTGATAAGTTTGTCTTTTTACCTGTAAACTTCTCTTCAGGTGTAACTTGATGTACAGCAGCAGTCGGAGTTCTGTTCATGATGTATACAGCAGTATGCACAGCTTCTGCCCAATAACAATGAGGCATATTCTTCTCAGCCATCAAGGCTCTTGTTATTTCTGCAATATGTCTATTTTTGTGTTCAGCAACACCATTCTGTTGTGGTGTGTACCTACATGAAAACTGACGCCGAATTCCATGATTTTTTAGAAAACTGCTGAACTCATTTGACATGTATTCACCTCCTCCATCAGATCTTAATGTTTGAATGTACTTCCCTGTCTGCTTTTTCACCATAGCTTTAAAATTCTGGAAGTGATTGAACACCTTGCTCTTCTCTTTCATGAAATATACCCATAGTTTGCGTGTATGATCATCAATGAAGGTAACATAAAACCTGCAACCACCCATAGATGTGGTCTTTGCTGGACCCCAAACATCTGTATGTACTACTTCTAGTACATTCTCACTAACATGCTTGTCATGTGGAAATGATGCTCTTGACTGTTTACCAAATTGACATGCTGCACATACCTTTTGCATTTCTGCAACTTTGAAATTTGGTAGTCCATGGACAATCTCCTTTGACTGCATCATTTTTAGCCTTTGCAAGTTTGCATGTCCAATCCGTTTGTGCCATATCTCTATATCTGCAATAACTCCTACGCCTTTTGCAAACATGGCTGCATTCATTTCAGGAATCTTCACATTTAAGGTGAACATCCTACCCACTTTGTTTCCTTTGGCAACCAATCGTCCATCCTCCTTGTACTCTTCTACATATAATCCATCAGCATTGAACCTGACTTGTAATCCCTGGTCAACCATTTGTCCAACAGAAACCAGATTCTTTGTTATATTTGGAACATGCAACACATCAACAAGATGTTTTACCTTCCCGTCCTCCATAGACAATGCTATGTTTTTTGTATGCTCAATAGGATGCGATGTATCATCACTTGTTTCAACATATCCATGAACTGACATTTTCTGCAAACTACTAAACCATTCTGCATGACTGGTCATGTGATTTGAAGCACTTGAATCAACATACCAGACATTATCATTCGATTTTGAAACACCAGCAGACATCGTATTCATCATGTGATGTTGAACCATAAACAGCTTCTCAGAATCATCTGCACTTGTGGATGCATAGTTGTTTTGCTGCCTTCTATTATTTTGATTCTTTAACCTGCAATCACGTTCAAAGTGTCCAGGTTTACCACAATTCCAGCATCCTTTAGTATCATTACCTGAATCATTTCTTTGGAAATTTCTGCGACCTCTTTGGCTCCCCCTGCCTCGAAACTGTCCTCTTCCTCCTGCATGATTCTGTTGTTGACCTTGGTCTTGTTTACTATTTCCTCTTCCACTTCCAAAACCTCTACCTCTGCCTCTTCCTCTGCTAGAGTAGAATACCTGCTCAGAACTGGGCTTTCCTTGGGAGTTTGAGTCCTCACCAAGATTCTTTTCTTCAATAATCAACATAGATACCAGATCAACAAAATTTGGAATATTTTCCCTGGTCTGTATGGAAGTTCTGAACTGCTTATATGCAGCTCCTAAACCACGAAGGCACACTTCCACCTTATCATCATCATCTACATTCACGCCAATAGATGCAAGTGACTCACATATGCCTTTGATTTTAAGAGTGTAGTCACTTACCGACATGCTCTTCTTTTCCAATGTATGCAGCTCGTTCTTGAGTTGCAATTTCTGTGCCTTTGTATTAGTCTCATACAAAGTGACCAAGCTGTTCCAAGCCTCTTTTGGAGTCTTAGCATCCTGTATGTGTCCAATCACGCTATCCTGTATGCTAACAGATAGGCAATACATTACCTTTCGTGCTCCTTGATTCCATTCCTCATATTCTCTTAACTGATCTGCAGTCTGATTCCTTTCTGGTAACTGCGGAGCATTTTCATTCTCTCCTTCGATGTACTTGCAGTAGCCTTTTCCCATCAGGAAATTCGTCATTCTGAATCTCCAAGCATGGAAGTTGTTCTTGTCCAGCTTATCGCTCATAAGCTGACTCATTCCATCTGCATTTGCCATTTCTACAACAATTCACAACACTGCAAAACACTACAAGCATCACTTCTGCGTGAACATTGTCGCACTATGACGTGACAGTTTGATCTCAGAAAAACACAGTTTTCGTGTATCAACAGTACACGGAATCGCTTGAAATTCTGGATCTTGAATATATGAGTGTCGTCGAACACAATGCAAGTTACAGTTTCTGAAACTGACCTGGTTTTTCTGTGGGCCCCACCTTGCGGGCTCGAAATGGAGGTCGAGATGGCTCCGAAACTTTGATCTGACCTTCACGGCGATTTTCGTAGCAAACAGAGGCCGTTTGTGAAATCGTGTTTTCTCCACACCTTGCCGCATAGTCTTCACCGTCGCCTTCTCCACGAGCTCTCTACAGCCACGTTGGCTTTGATACCATGTCACGAGGAAGGAGATAAGGGAGAGAGCTCACACACACACTCTCAATCTCAAGGAGAAGCACACACACAGATTGAGGCAAGGAAGAATGATCTTCTTCTTCTATTACATAAAAGAAATGTACAAGAATGACCTGAAAACAAGAATACAACAAGTGCAATATATAAAGATCAGTACATAAGGCAAAACCTAATATCCGCGAATGAGTGAGCTGGCAAGAAACAAATGTGCCATCACTCTTGGTAGATAAATCTAATAAAGCTTTACTCTCATATGTGGTGGTACTTTGTACTTAAGGATATTATTCAGCTCTTACTATAGAGAGAGAGCTATTCCAGCTATCCTCTTCTTCGTGTGTCTTGCTGCATTTTAGAGAAAGCTATTCTAGCCATCTCTCTTCTCAGTGTGTCTTGCTGCGTTTGTGCTCCTTGTGTGTGCTTCTTCTATGTCTCTCGCACTTCTATACACACCCACAGTGGTATCAGAGCAGGTTTAGCTCCTTCTCAAGTTTCGGTTTTTCGCATCACGGCGTGCGCGCACTTTAACAGTGAAAATCGACTTTAGAGCATAGAACTCTCAATTTCAGCAACCAAGAAACATTTCCACCAGGCACATTGGGGTTTTACCCCCATTTCAAAGCCATTCGTGCAGTCAAAATCACCATCAGAGTGACGGTTTATGAGCTGAAATTTCAGCACTCATTTCAGCTTTCGTCAAAGTGAAGATTTTGTCACATTCTTGTTCTTTTGTGAAATGGCGGGCAGCAATGACTTGTTTGGCATGCTTCAAGCTGAAGATAAGCTTGATGGGACCAACTATACGATGTCGTCTTACATGATGAAGCATGTTCTTGTTGCTAAACAACTTTGGAACATAGTGGCAGATGTAGATCGAAGACTTGCAGGTTCTTCTACTTCACAGTCTACTATCATAGATGGAGCTTCTTCTTCGAGTACAATTGTGTAGCTCAGTGATGAGTAGCACCTCCTTTAATGTCAATCCGGGAAGACATGAGGATGATATGAAGACCTCGAACAAGTGATGGCACAAATGTGTGAGTGAGAAGCACACTAACATGCACACACATACACGCACACATGCACACAAGGCAAGAACAAAGAGAGAGAGAGAGACAATGGAGTAACTTCTATTGCAAATGATTTCTCATACAATTTCAATTCTACAACAAGCTAGCCCCCAAAGATGAGCTCTCTAGCTCTATTTATAGTTTTTGTCTAGCATTGGTCCTGTTCAGACCTAGTGTCCAGCCTAGTTAAAAATTAGGTCCCTAAGCTAGTTTGGAGGCTCAAACGAGCTCTGAAAATTATGAAACTTGGTAGGCAATTATTTCTAAAGCTCCTCAAGCTCGAGGACTCCTCGGCTTGCACAAAATGGAGCTACAAAAAGGTGAAACGGTATTTACAATGGTTTTACAGTGATGAGAATCACTTATAAAATAATGTAAGAATTAGAAAAAATTGGATGGGTTGCCTCAGTGCTAGATCTGCATGTATGCCCATACTTGCTTCTTCCCGTATGATGCCAACACTCTCCCTCCCCCCCCCCAGCGTCTGTCATCTCTGACAGACCTTTGCTCCACAGGGTGATCAATGTAGTGTTGGACTATCTCAGTGGCTAACTCTTGTTCTCTGATTCTGAGTCCCCTGACTAGATCTATTTGAAGATCATCCCAATTAACCGTGCCCGAAATGTCAGGTTGTGAAGTTGTATATAGCTCTCAATGCATTGTCTGTTCACATGCAAATAGTTGTAGAAGATGGGTTGTTCGTGGCACGAACACTTCCGAGTGAGATTCCCAAAACCCAGTGGTAAACATATCATCAAATGTTTGCTTATAGCAAGCAGGGAGATATTTGATCCTCGCATGCCAAGCATAAGCAACCCAAAGACTAGGGGTAGTGCTCATATCATAGAGTAAGTCATAATTACCGTTTATAAAGCCCTGGATCGGAGGTTGGATGTTGCGTACATTGCAGAAAGTCTTGAGTACTATCTGCATCATGTCCAGGATCTTCAGCATCATCTTAGCAGCAACATCGGCCATGGGTTGTAAGCGTGGCATCCAGTGTCTGATAGTAGCCATCATGTAGGCCACAGTTGGTATGCCTATTGGTGGTGCAATGGAGGGGTAATTGAGCCATTGTTTGCAATTAGCATTGTTCTGAACTTTTATGGCAAATGCTTTCCATGATCTTCTTCGATTGGCCCAAAGCAAGGGTTATACTTTAAGTGCATGGGAGCATGATCCCATGTTCGTAGCATTTTTGGATAGGTCTCCAATAACTTTTGCCACCAGATTGGTTGGAATATGGCACCTTTTCTGGCTTCTTCTGGCATGTCCTCGGGTTGGAACTGTGTTGCAAAAGAAGGATACTTATTGGTGACTCGTTTGATCTCAGCGTTGTAATCTGCCAATAGTTCAAGGTAGGGCTTATATTGTAGCTCTGAACTAGTCATTAAGCGCCTAGCAGCCAAGTGCTTGAAATATTCGGATTGAAGTATTGTCTCGTCAATGGTTTTCATGGCCAACATCTGAGTGGCTATGTGGTCTTTGTGAGTGTGGCCCATCTCTTCTACTTGTTTCATCCATGCGGGAGGGTGTTCCTCATACGTGTCTTGTTCTTCATCTGTGACTCTACCTCCTGGAAGAGGTTGAGGTTCATAATTGTCTTCGAATGTTTCTTCAACTGGAATAGTAACTGCCTCTTCTTCTAACGGTTGATTGGGTGGAGATGGTGGTTGTTCATATTGCAATAATTTCATTTTTAACTTTGTGACTTGTTGTCGTAGCTCAAGTACCTCGGTATTGGTGGAGGATTCTGGCTGTGGTGAAGTAGCAACGGTGACCACATCTCTCGGTTCCGTCATATGTGGTGTGGGCACTGGTTGTCTCTGTAGTTCCTTCACTTGGTCGGCAAGCTGTTCATGGGCTTCCAAGAGGTTAGCATAATTTTCCAATACGTGTTGTATGTTTTTTGATGGAATAGCCTGGAATTTAGCAGGATCTATAGGAGCTCTTGGAGTGTTGATTTTCTTGATTTTTCTGTTGTAATCTTCTGTTCTCCTCTTGGGCAGCCGTTAAGTGTCGTTGAAATAACGCCATGTTCCTTTGTAATCGAGCATTCAAGTTAATTGATAGTTAAGTTGCTCCTCGATCACTTTACCTGACTCTGTATATTTGGCTTCCATCTCCGCATAAGATTGTTGGAGTGAGGTATAGTATTGTTGCAATTCACTATTACGCATCTCCAGAGCATCGACACGAGCTTAGAGGTGGGCCGACAAATTACAAAGCTCGTTATTGTTCTCTTCCAGTAATCTATATTCCTGTTTAAGTTGTGTGGCATCTTCAAACATGGTGTCTAATGCATGACTAAATGAAGTGGAAGTAGAGGTGGGGATGGGAGATGCAAGGGGTCGGGAAATGGGAAAGGGAAAGGTGTGTGTTGTGCATACAGTGGGTGTAAGTGGTGATGTGAGTGAAGTAAAAAGTGGTGATGTGGAGATGAAAGTGATGGTGGGTGGTTCTGTGGAGGGTGAAATGTCCATGGGGTCGGACGTGATTGTGTGTGAATGTGTGAATCATGAATACGGGAATGGTGGGAGGTGTGTCCGTGGTGGCCGTGAACATGGGAGAGGTGGGTTGGGAAAGGGGATTCCTATTATAATCATCCAGTTGTCACATCATAGTTACAAGGTTTGCCCAAAATGGAGGCAGGGTGGTTTGTGTTGGTTCTGAGGAGGTTGAGAGGGGCACAGTGGGTTGGGGTTGGGAAAGAGGGAATGTAGTAGTGAGGGAAAATGGGTGTGTTAATGTTTGGGTAGAGGCATGTGTCTGTCCTAGAGCTGGTAGATAAGAAGGGTGACCTATTATGGTTTGATGGGTGGTGGGATGACCTATATGAGGTTTGGAAAATGGGATAGCAATTGTAGAGGTAGGGATAGGTAAGGATGGCAAAAGGGTGGTGTGCAGTATAGGTTCACTAAAGGTGAGTGTTGGTTGTTTGGGGAGGCTAGTGGTGAGGTGTTCAGTGGGCTGGATGGGAGGTGATGGTGGAGATGGTATCTGTGTGCTTTCGTCGGGTGCATCAGTGTTAGTGGGGCTAGTCATGAGAACGTCTTCTTGAGATGTGGTAGGGAGTGAGGTAGAGACTTCCATTTGAATCATCTTTCCCCTTCACGGTCGCATATCAAGCCTTCGTTGGTCTTATTGAGGGGGGTTATGATGTATCATGGTCCACATGGCTTCCACAGTTCCACAGGTGTCTACCAAAAGGTTCAATGATTCTATAAAATGAGGGTCCACATCCTCTGCTTGTAGCTTCTGGTTCACCATTGCTCTATTTGCCTATTCTAACAACCTATGCCTTTTTTGTACTTGTTTGATTGTTTTGTATAGCCGTTTGATTTGTGAGTGTATGCAGGGGCTTCCTCCTCACTCTCCTCTGATTCATGCCCATGCGCCTCCTCTTGTTCATGTGTGCCTTCAATGTGAGTGTGTTGTGCCTCATCCTTCCAATGTACTCTTCCTTCTTCACGATGTGGGCGTCCTCTCTGGGATGATGATCCGGGACCTTCCGTGTCTAAAAAGAACTCACCATCAGATAGATGTGTTGTTTGCAAGAAGGTCTCAAAAGTCAAAGGAGGTATCTTCCGCCAATGTAGCCATGGAGGCAAACTCAGCATCCGTGGGTAATGGAAGGGCTGACGGAGTGGGTTGTACCATGCCCTCTGATTGTGCTCGTTGGAGATGGATAGTGAATGGGGCCACCTGTTGTTCTTCTCTAAGGGAGATTTCTGTGGTGGACTCACGAGGAATTGGACTTGGGAAAGAGATCCACGCATCCGCTTAGCTGGTTGAACTCCTGGTTTCCGTCCTTGGAAGAACTACAGTTGTGAGTAAGTAAGTGCCCGTGCAATCGGCACATCATAGGCTAGGCATCTATAAATGATTCTGGTAATGGCACAGCAACCATTCAATGCTTCCTTACTCCTCGCTTGCCTGATTCATATAATTGGTCGAGGATCCACACTGACATTTTAATAGGTAGACTCCCTGTCTCCGCTAGGTATAGCCCGTACCAAATCTTTTTATGAGGTTGTGTGAATCGGCCTTGAGCTGGAAATGCAAAGTGCTGAAGGCACATGCACAATGGTATGGCAATGTTTGGGGTGAGGGCACACATCTCTTTCAACTTCTTGAGTTTATTGTTCTTCATAGACTCCGGTATCAAAGGGTCTCGGTCGGAGGGTACATGGGTGTCGTACATGTTGCGAACATTTGTTTTATGTAGGGTACAAGTTTCAAATTATGTAAATACCTTTGGGAAGTCTTCAAATACTTCAAGATGGCTCATATTATTCATAAAAGATAGCAAAAATACCACGTGAGTTCTAGAACATGGTGAGTCAAATTAGTGAGTCACAAGGGAGCTGCAGTGGTGTCCTAGTGGAAGGTCGATGTGGCTAGTTTTCAAAGTCCATCAATACTTTGCTTATTTGAGCACTTGAGTCATGTAATACCTCCACCCAAGTGTCTACCACGAATTTAGATGTATTAGGAAGGTTTTAGATTAGTTTCTCATGCTATAAAAAGAGGAGAAAAGTCGTGATCTTCTGGGAAGTCTAAGAGAGGCATATGTGTATCTCTATGCTGCTGTAGTTTTGTATGCAGCGATTGCAGAGCTTGTATCTCCCTCATTATATATCCAAATTACATGTTTGATAGCTCACTTGAAAGCTCTTACTGTCTGCTTTCTTCCTGTAAATTTTCATAGTCATTGAATTTGTGAGCTGAGAGTAGTACTCTCTGCAAGTAGTGTGTGTTCTCTGGTTTCACCTCTGTTGAAGGTCTCCATTAAACCTCAAACTTGCAGAGGTCATATCTCCTTGTGTATTTATCCAAATTGAGTGTTCTTTGGCTCATTGGAAAGCTCTTGGTGTCTAGTATATGTGTTTAAAACAGTTCTAGAAAATTCCAATCCAGTAGAGAGCAGTAAGCTCTGCAAGCATGACTAGTTTTTTGCAATGAAGTTTGTGAGAAGGTCAACTTGTTCCTAGGGGGTTCCACCTACTTCTTGCTATATTTTGGAGGTCAACAAACTCCAACATTGGTATCAGAGCTTGGAATTAAAGCTTGGAGAAGGTTATAATACCTTGATGAAGAATTTGAAGCTATTGAAGCAGCGGTTCATCATCGACACTACACAAAGGTAGAAGGACATAGCAAAGAAGCATCTCAAGGAACATCCAAGCAAAAAAAGGTGCATAAACTTTATTACAAAGGTAAATCTCATACTTCTTCTTATCACATATATTCAAAAGGAGGGTTAAAGGAGGAAGTTTAGTATTTACACAATGGGAGATCAACATGCACAAATAGAGAAGCTTGATAAGAACAACTATCAAGCATGGCGATTTAGGATCACAACATACTTGCAAGGTAGAGGCTTGTATGGTTTGATTGATGGAATGGATATCAAACCTTTATTACCAGAGGATCCAAATCAACATCAATTGAGGGATTTTAGACTTTGGAATGAAAGAGACAAAAGGGTTATATTCATTTTATCACAAAATATTCAAGATTCAATGGTAGGACACATACAAGATCTAGACACAAGTAGAGATGTTTGGCTTGCATTGGAAAGGTTGTATGCTACAAGTACAAGAGCACGGAAGATTCAACTCAAGAATGAGTTGAATAACATAAAGAAAGATACAAGGACATCGGTCAATGATTACTTGTTGAAGGTTAAAGAGATTGCAGATCAACTAGGATCAATTTAAGCTCATGTGGAGGACGACGACTTGGTTGCACATACTCTCAACGGCCTCAAGGATGATGAGAGATGGAAACCATTCATTACTTCAGTTTATGTTAGAGGAGAATTACCAGACTTTGATCAGCTTGTAGCTCTTATGGTTACGGAGGAGATGAATCTAAATGGCTCTACTTCAAATAAAAAAGGATCTCAAGGACAAGCTCTTTATGTAGGATCATCAAGAGGTGGAAACAGAGGAAGAAGAGGTTCAAATAGAGGTCGAGGAAGAAGGAGCGATGATCAAGGGACTTCAAGTGCCTTCTTCAACACAAGAGGAAGAGGAAGATCAAGCGTGAGAGGTATGAGAGGCAACTACAACTACAATCAAAGATAAAGGAGTGAAGATAACACCAATTGCTATATATGTAGAAGGTATGGACACTATGCCAAAGATTGTTATCAGAATGAAAATAATCAAGGTGGTAATCGAAGAGGAGGCTATTCAAGAAGAGGTAAACAACATAGGAAATTATGCGGTTGGAGGTAAAAGTGATGATTATGATTCTCTTCTTATGATGAATGTAGAAACTAAGATGAATTGCAATAGTGATGTATGGTATGTAGATAGTGGTTGTTCTAACCATATGTCACATGATGCTTCATGGTTTTCTAATATGCATAATCCTTCATGTAAAGGTCATGTTGAAACAGGAGATGATACAACACATAAGATTATGCAGGTTGGAGATGTTGTTATGCAGGATAAGAGCAAGACAAATTGCTTGAAGGATGTACTTTATGTGCCAACAATCACTAAGAGTTTGATTTCAGTTGGTCAAATGGTAGAAAAAGGTTTGCGAATAAGATTTAATCATGCAGGTTGCTTCATTGAGGATCCAAAGCAAAGGAGGTTAATTGCTAAAGGTAAAAAACAAGGTAGATTGTTTACATTCAAGGTAAACCCAAATCATACGAAATATTTCTCTTATGGTATGCATCGAATAGCAGAGCTTGATCTATGGCACAAAAGGATTGGACACATGAATGTACATAGGTTAAAGGAGCTATCAAAGAAGAGGATTGTTGAAGGATTACCTGATCTTACTAAGCAACATATGGTGCATCTTTGTGAAGCATGTCAAATGGGTAAGCAGAGTAGACAGCCTTTCAAGCATTCAAGCTATGTAAGCAGTGGATTGCTAGAACTTATACACACGCACGTATGGGGTCCTACTAAAGAGGCATCCTTGGCTGGTAATAATTATTATGTATCATTCATTGATGATCATAGTAGAATGACATTTGTGTATTTCATTAAACATAAGAGTGAAGTCTTTGATTGTCTTAAAAATTTTAAATCATTTGTCGAGAAGCAAACAGGAAGATATGTTAAGAAGCTAAGATCCGATGGAGGGGGAGAGTATTTCTCTCAAGCTTTTACTGATTTTTTGTATGATGAAGATATTAAAAGAGAAGTTACATGCAGGTTTACTCCACAACCAAATGGAGTTGTAGAAAGAAGAAACAGAATCATAGCAGAAGCATCTAGAAGCATGCTAAATGATATGTGTTTGCCTAATTCTTTTTGGGTTGAAGTTGTTAGCACAAGTGTGTACATTATGAATAGAGTACCTACTGCTGGAGTTCATCATTTGACACCATATGAGGTATGGCATGGAAGGAAACCAAGTGTAAGTCATTTGAAAGTATTCGGTTGTGTATGTTATGTACATGTACCTAGTGAAGTGAGGATCAAAACTTGATGTGAAATCAGAAAAGCGTATATTTATTGTTTATGCAGATACACAAAGAGGATATAGATGTTATAATCCTCATACCAATAAGGTGGTTGTTTCAAGAGATGTAAACTTTGATGAATCACTTTCATGGTATGTAGATAAGAAAAGTTTGCAGGTCATAAATGGAGATGAAGAAGATACAGATGAAGGAGATGCATGCTTACCTCAGCCCACAAGAAGTTTAAGTGATGAGAAAAGTGGTTTGGATGAAGAAAGAGAGCTACCTTTCAATGGAAGATTAAGGCAAGAGTCACCTCCAAGTGTTAAAAGTAAAGGTAAACTCAAACTTGTTGAAGTTAATGATGAAGGAGAGGATATTAGTGATGCATGTGAGTATGGAGAATCATCAAAGGTTCCTAATAAGAAAGGAAGAGCATCTACATTGGAGGTAAGAAGAACTTCAAGAGTGAGTAAGCAACCTCAAAGGTATACGTATGAATCTTTTATGAATAATCATTATGCTTTTATGGCAAAAGTTGAGCAGGAAAATGAACCCACATGTTATGATGATGCAAAAGGAGATGAAAAGTGGGAGAAAGCAATGAGAGAAGAAATGGAAGCATTACAGGATAACAAGACTTGGAATTTAGTTCCAAAGACACCAAAACAAAAGGTAATTGATTGCAAGTGGGTTTTTAAGATTAAAAGAAATAGTGATGGTAGTGTGTCAAGATATAAGGCTAAACTTATAGCAAAAGGATATAATCAAACTCAAGGATTGGACTATGAGGAAACATTTAGTCCAGTAGCAAATATAGGCATTATATGGTCTTAAATAGGCACCAAGGGCATGGAATGCAAGGTTGGTAAAGTATCTTATGCTGCAAGGATACACAGCGATTCATGCTGATCCTTCACTTAAATTATGTAAAACATGTAGATGGCATGTGTGTCTATGTATGCATTTATGTGGATGACTTGTTGATTACAGGGAATGATGCAAAAGCAATTGATGAGATAAAAGGTAATTTGGGAAAGGAATTTAAAATTTCAGATCTTGGTTTGCTTAGATACTTTCTTGGGATTGAAATTGTGTATGGTGATGAAGGTATCTGGTTGATGTAGAGAAAGTATATATGTGATATGCTGAAAAGGTTTGGTATGCAGGAATGTAAATTTGTTTCTACTCCAATGGAATGTAATGTAAAGTTGAGTGCAAAGGAAGGTGATGAGTTGCATGATATGAATGTGTATAGATCCATGGTAGGATCTTTGATTTATGCAACAAAAACTAGACCTGATATATGCTATGCAGTGGGAGTATTGTCACAGTTTATGCATGAACCTAGAGTACCTCATATGCATGCAGCGAAAAGAGTGCTTAGGTATTTGAAAGGTACCATGAACGAAGAATTATTTTATAGTCATGATGCTGATCTAACTCTTAAAGTCTTTAGTGATGCAGATTGGGCTGGAAGCAAAGATGACAGAAGATCCACAAGTGGATATGTGGTAATAGCAGGAAACAAGACATTAACATGGAGTTCAAAGAAACAGCCTACAGTTGCTTTATCTTCTACAAAGGCTGAGTATAGAAGTTTAGCATTGGCTACTACTAAAGTTATGTGGTTTAAAAAGTTGTTTCATGACTTGAATGTGCAGGTTGATGTACCACTGATATATGGGGATAACTTGAGTAGCATTCATATGACCTCAAATGCTATCTTTCATGCTAGAACAAAGCATATAGAAGTTCACTATCATTATGTTCGAGAGAAGGCCATAAACAATGAAGTACAAGTTTCTTTTGTGGGAACAAAGGATCAAGTTGCAGATATCTTCAACACTAACTTGGATGGACTGAAGCTTCAAAGATTTAACTATATTCTTGGCATGAAGGAAATACCCTTTGAAACTTGAGGGGGAGAATGTTGCGAACATTTGTTTTATGTAGGGTACAAGTTTCAAATTATGTAAATAACTGTGGGAAGTCTTCAAATACTTCAAGAAGGCTCATATTATTCATAAAAGATAGCACAAATACCACGTGAGTTCTAGAACATGGTGAGTCAAATTAGTGAGTCACAAGGGAGCTGCAGTGGTGTCCTAGTGGAAGGTCGATGTGGCTAGTTTTCAAAGTCCATCAATACTTTGTTTATTTGAGCACTTGAGTCATGTAATACCTCCACCCAAGTGTCTACCACAAATTTAGATTTATTAGGAAGGTTTTAGATTAGTTTCTCATGCTATAAAAAGAGGAGAAAAGTCGTGATCTTCTGGGAAGTCTAAGAGAGGCATATGTGTATCTCTATGCTGCTGTAGTTTTGTATGTAGCGATTGCAGAGCTTGTATCTCCCTCATTATATATCCAAATTACATGTTTGATAGCTCATTTGAAATCTCTTACTGTCTACTTTCTACTTGTAAATTTTCATAATCATTGGATTTGTGAGCTGAGAGTAGTACTCTCTGCAAGTAGTGTGTGTAATCTGGTTTCACCTCTGTTGAAGGTCTCCATTAAACCTCAAACTTGCAGAGGTCATATCTCCTTGTGTATTTATCCAAATTGGCTGTTCTTTGGCTCATTGGAAAGCTCTTGGTGTCTAGTATATGTGTTTAAAAGAAGCTTAGAAAATTCCAATCCAATAGAGAGCAGTAAGCTCTGCAAGCATGACTGGTTTTATGTGATGAAGTTTGTGAGAAGGTCAACTTGTTCCTAGGGGGTTCCACCTACTTCTTGCTATATTTTGGAGGTCAACAAACTCCAACATGTCGTACATCTGGAGGACCTCCTTGATTAAAGTTATATTTAGCTCGAACTTTTTCATCTCCTCAGGGTTTGATAGAGAGGGCACAAGGAATGTGCTTGACTAATCTCGATCTCCTGTCGCTTTAAGAGTCGCAATCAAGTAGTAACATCTAAGGAAATCTGGTTTAGGTAGGGATGCACTAAAGTAGTCCTTCAATCCCGCTTTTTACCAAATACCTTGAAGAGGTTCTATGTTTTGTAGTGCTTCAAACTCTCTTGAAAAGAACTGAAATGTCCACCATACTCCTCCAAATTCCAACTTAGACTCCCAGATGTGGTCTGCATCACCTAAATCTCCTGGCATCTCATTGAACCAATGAGAGTGCCCTTTTAACCTTTCTGTTAAGCCGCTTAGTGGATCCAAGATGGGAATTCATCTCACATTCAGATATTCTTCAGGCCTAGCTGTCAGTGGGGCCTCCATGGGCATGGTCTCCCAATTGGCTTGAGAACTAGTGCCTGCATGGGAGCTCGTGCCTGCTGCTTCTGCCATGGGACTGTTGGTAGCTGATGATGCTAATCTGCTAGAAGAAGAGAGGCACATTAGTATTGCATAGGAAACAGGATGTATTGATGTTCCCTCCACAATACAAACATGACATTCCAAGTGGTTAGTGGTTAGGGGTGAAGTGTTTGTGATGGGTGTGAATGTTGGTTAGTGGTTAGTGTCATTCTAGATGCATACTTTGGATATGCAATGCACTCGGAATGCACCTACATCAGAGTGGAAGGATTTACAAAATTGGGTCAGGGGGTTTGATGTGGGGTTTAAGTCTCCAAACATTGATTGTGGCATCGTAGCCTTTAGAGGTGATGATATGTAAAGGTTTATGGACCAAATTGTGTTGGATTTGGGACCTTTTGGGTACCCATTTCCCGATATTCTTGGGTTTGGTCGAGGTTGTAATGGTGTGGGGTGTAGGTGTCTGCCCTAAGATGTTTGCCAAGAGTGCTTGTGAGTGTTGATTCATTCTTGTGAATGGAGGTGAAGCTATTTGAGCTTGTAAGCAAGTCTTGGGCATCCATATCTGTCGAGCATTGGGGATAGCCTTCATTGACCGCTTAGGAACCCAAATAGAAATGGTATGTCTAGAGTGTTGCCTAGGGGATGCCTTTGTTGTAATCCTTGATGGTGTGGCTTGTTGTTAGTTTGTGATTGAACCTATGAGCTAGAGCTAGAAGAGCTATTGTAACTAGATGATGATGAATATGATTATGAATTCGTTTCTCGCCTTCCATTGATCTCCATTGCGACTTTCCTAGTGTGTGTGTATGCATGTGTGTGTATGCTCTTGCATTTCTCACCATGCACATCATTCACTCTTGATCTTCATATTGGCCTAAACTCTCCATGGATTGACAATATTGAGGTGAACCTCCTCATGTTGGTAGTTTCCATTGTGCTAGAGTGACATCCACACTCTTGTTATTGCTCTTCCTTTTCACTTCCATTATCCCTCACATTCATTCTTGCAAGTTAACAAATGATGCTTGGGACACTTACAACTTTATAACAAGCAAGAAATGAGGTTCATGTTGCTTACCTGCAAAAATAGTTGGAGAGTGAGCATATGGATGAAGGCGATTCTATGGACATTTTTGTTACCGTTAGTGTCCATGTGAAAGGCCAAATGGCCACCGGACACTTTTGCATATGTTCTTTAAATATTTTATATAGTAGCCTAGTCCACCACTAACTATAAGTTCGATCGCATTTGTAACACCTAAAGAATTTTGTGTTCGTGCTCAACATGTACTATGTTTTTTTGTGTATTCTGCAGCCTCTATGCGGAGTGCTATGTGCAACACTAGGAGCTCAGTTTTCTACTCTGAGAATATCATCATGGAGTTCTCAAGAAGGAGAGCGCACTGTGGTGAATCGTCATCAAAATACTTCACTGGTATCAAAGCATTTCGATGCAAAAGCTTTGTGCCTTTTATGCGAGCGAAGCAAGCACCCACCCAACCAACCAATGTTTCCCCCAAGGTTTATGATGAAGGTGGTGACCAAGGCATAGACCTTAGCATACCTTGTCATCTAAGTCACTAGAGTCACCGTTGGTGCCGTTGGCTGCATGTGAGGGAGGACCTCAATGATCAAGGAAGATAGAGGTTCCCAGTACTTCTTGGGAGGTCACCCATCCCAGTATTGTTCCCCCCAAGCTCGCTTAACCATGGAAATATCTTGCCACTAAGCTACTCTTGTGTTGTTTGAAGAAGGAGAAAGACTAAGGTTAACATTACCTTGAACATGTTCTGGTCCCTCAAAGCTTCATTCTTTGCTTTCAAATCCTATTTTTGAAGCATTTTTCGGGTGATTTTTGGAGCCATTTTGGAGTACTTTCGTGCATAGTTCTCTTCACAAAGGTGGAAGAACATCAAGAAGAGTGTTCTTGGTACTTCTTTGACAACAAATGTTCAGCTTTTGGGCTGTGTTTTCATCCACACTAGTTAATCTACAAGTTCTTGAAAGGTTTTCGTTGTGGTGGGAGTAGCCACCGCAATTTATGCAAGTTTTTTGAGCATAAAGAATAGGGTTGATAGACACTTGCAGGTGTTGTTGGCCAGTGTTTGGGTAGTGAATTCAGCCTTTCAATGCCATTTTATTGCATATATTGAGCACATACACACTATGTATGCTTCTATGGATACGCTTATGTATGTCCATGTGGTCAATGATATAGCAGTTAAGTTTTTGCATAAAGCCTTTTACATTTGATAAAGAGGGTTGTGGTGAGGTTTTCTTAACTGGGAGACACCCAGATGTCGGGGTCTCTTCAGTGATGCAGGTGGAAGACTTACCCAGTCTCACCATAGGAGATGTATCATAGTTGTTCATAGGTGCTCGATAGCCTAATTGGCTTCTTTTGGATGATTGATTATATGTAGTGGAATCAGTGATTCACTATGCAGGTAAACATGTCAGTACTTGCAATTTTATGAGATTTTGACACTGGTCATATGCTCATTTGTAGAGGATACTTTGGCAAAATTATTCTAGTTTTTGGTCTTGTCAACTATACAGTGGTCGATTTACTCCTTGATACACTTATTGGTGTGAGCATATTTATTCTCACATAATCCTTTTGGTTGGTCATTATTGTTCATAAATTCACTTTTCTAAGAAGACTCCTGAATTCTCTTCCAAAATCTAACACTTGGTCATCCTTCTTTGAGCCTTAGTGGTGTTTGGACTCTTCTAGCTCCATTTTATTATTCTAGTTAGCTCTACCATCATGGCATCAGTGGTCTCAAACACATATGGTGGATCAGGGTCTAGTGCTAGTGTCTACAGAAGGAGCTATAACTTACATGGCAAAGGCCATTTTGAAATCCAAAAATTTGATGGCATAAACTTTGCTCTATGGAAGAATCAGATTAAAGATGTGCTGATTCAAAGGAGCCAGTGGAAGCCAGTAAATGGAATCTCAAAGAAGCATGTTGACATGGATGAAGATGATTGGGATGAGTTAGATGAAATGGCTAGGTCTACCATTTGGTTGCACTTGGTAGCTATGTAATACATATGAAAAAGAGGTGACATCAAATAAAGTGTATCTAATGAGAAACTTATATGACCTTTGCATGAAGGACACAGATAGTGTTGTTGCTCATCTAGATGAGTTTGATGCTATATTGTCCCAGTTATAGGCTCAAGAAATGGATATGGATAATGAAATGAAATCAATCTTGTCGTTATGCACCTTACAATCATCATGGGATACATTTTGCACAGCTATTAGCAATAGTGCACCTGGTGGTAAAATGGTCTACGATGACATATTTTGGAGCACTCTTGAGTGAGGATATTCGTAGAAATTCTATGGTTGGCACTAAGAGTGGAGATGCATATAATGTTCATGATTTTTACCAAGGAAAGAATAAGCAATGTGGCAGGAGCAAGAATAAGGAAAAGAATGGTCAAAAGAATAAGAGTAGAAGTAAATCAAGGAAGAGGGATATCAAATGCCATTATTTTCATAAGAAAGGACACATGAAGAAAGACTATTATGCATTAAAAAATGCTAAAGGTAAAGGACAGAATGTTGATGGACATGTTAAACAACTACCTGCACCATCTACTTTGACTGTGAAGATTGAAAAAATTAATGCTATTTCTAATGATGTTGATGTGTTTAGACTTGATAACACTGTGCCAATTGAGGTTCTTATGGCATATTCTCTTTCCCACACATGGCTGCTAAATTTTGGTGCTTCTTTCCATGTGACACCATGTTAGTGATACTTTCGCTTCTTGTACCACTTATTGGTGGTCGTCACGGCAAAGGCTTGAACCTTGTCAAGTCTGTGGAAATCGCCGCGCCACCAAAAAGATGCTAAGCTAGAGCGATATTAGAACACCTCTATAATCAGCAGTAGCTCAGCACAATTACTGTCACTCAACATATAAGACTGCGTTTTGAATTTACTGAACAATTCACTGGAACTTCACCGGACTGTCACCAGACTGACACCGTAGTTATACCGGAATCCTACCGGAATCAACTCCTATTCTGTTTGTAATTACTTCAAGTGAGTATACAAGAAGTAAGGAAGTGATATGTGAACTCCCTTCACTGAGTGAACACTTTCTGAAGTTTTAAGGAAAACTTCTCTGGTTCAGAATGTCTCTTTTCGGTTAGACTTTGTACTGTGTGTACATGTCCATTTCACCGAAATCCTTGACGAACTGATAGTAGAGATGTCTAGCTATAAGATAAGCTATCTCTCATAAAAAACTTAAATTTACTCTGCGAGATATACTTCGTTGTTCTACCGGAAAACATGTTTTCTGAGAAAACTATAACTGACCGGAAATGCTTCTACTGAGATAACTGTAATTGACCGAAGCATTCGTTGACTGAGATAACTTTAATTGACCGAAACATTCGTTTACTGAGAGAGTACCAGGGGGCACGTTTACTAACGAACTGTAACTGTTAACGGTTAACGAACTTCCTACCGTAACATGAAAATACTCAGAGTTCTTCACATACAAACAGTGCGCGCAAGCTTCCACATGAACATGTGTTTTCTATTAGAGAAGATGTGTACAAATTAGCTTGGCCTCTTCTTGCTCAAGATATGGAAACTCTCCTACACTGAGTAGTTTCTTCTACCATCTCTCTCAGATGAATACCTGACATCTCAAGTTTCTGTTATTCATATGTACATACGTGATCTATGGCGTCTTCTGAAAAACTTCTCACTCACTCTCTCTTCAGTCTCTATAGATATGCGATCTCTGGTGTCTTCTCACTTCCTCATTCTCTGTTCTCTCCCCTTCTCTTTTTGACCTCTGTATGTGCTCTATTTATACTGCACACTCTTCTCACGCACGTTCTAGCTCGCACTTCCCTCTCTCTTATTCTTATGCACATTCTCTCTGTATATATAGTTTGATTCGGTGTAACGAACTCTATCAAATTCTGATTCTGCGAGATTCTGTGTTGTACATAACGGCCGTGAATTTGTCCCTTCATTAAGGCTTTTGATTTTCTGAATATTTGATTCTGCTTATCTTGATCTTTCTTTTTCTTTTATGTCTATCTGTACGTCAAATTTGTGAGTGATTCTTCAACAGCTCCCCCTCAATCACTAATTTGACTCTTCCTGTCTTCATATATTTTCCTTTCTTTTATTCTTGCCATTTCTTTGAATCTTCTTGTCTTTGTTCCATCCAAGCTCTTTGTCAAAATATCTGCAATCTGATCTTTTGTCCGAGTGTATACTATTTCTATTTCCTTTTCCATTACCTTTTCCCTCAGGAAATGATACTGAATTTCTATGTGCTTTGTTCTTGCATGAAATACTGGATATGCTGCAAGATACAGCGAGCCCATATTGTCTCCATGTATGATAGGTATACCTTGATCAATACCCATGCTTTTGAACAAGGTCTGCATCCATATCACTTCTTTTGCTGCTTCTACAAGTCCTTTATATTCTGCTTCTGTCGATGATAAAGCCACTATGTGTTGTTTCTTTGAACACCAGCTCACTAGCTTATCTCCTATGTATATCATATACCCATGTGTTGATCTTTTGTCATCTTGACTTCCTGCACAGTCTAAGTCACTGTATGCTCTCAGCTGTATATCTGACGTAAAAGGATAGTATAATCCTTCTTTTACAGTTCTTTTTATATATCTAAGAACTCTCTGTCCTGCAACCCAATGTTGATCTTTCGGACAATGCATAAACTGTGAGAGAACTCCCACTGCATAGCTAAGATCCGGTCGTGTTAGTGTAGTGTAAATTAGACTTCCCACTAACGACTGATACTTTCTCATATCTTTAAACTCTGCACCACTATATTTGCTGAGTTTATGATTTGCTTCAAGCGGTGTTGAAGCTTCTCTACAATTCTCCATATTAAACTTCTTCAATAAGTTTAGGAGATACCTTTCTTGTGTAACATATACACCGTGATCTATGTATGTGATTTCCATTCCTAGAAAGTATGACAACTTTCCTAGATCACTGATCTGAAACTCCTTTTCGAGTAATCTCTTTACTTCTTTAATTCCTTCATCTGAAGTACCTGTGATTATAATGTCGTCTACATAAATGCAAATGTAGATCATTCCTTCTTCTGTTCTCTTGATGAGTAGACTTGCATCTGCCTTTGAACTTTGGTATCCAAGTTCATTGAGATATTTCACAAGCCTGTAATTCCAAGCTCTTGGAGCTTGCTTCAGTCCGTAAAGTGCTTTTCTTAATCTGCAAACAAAGTTTGGGTGTCTGGAACTTACAAAACCTTCCGGTTGTTCCATGTAGACTTCATCTGATATGTATCCATTCAGAAATGCGTTCTTTATATCTAGATGACTTAGCTTCCATCCTTTTGATGCTGCTATAGCAATTACTATCCTTATGGTTGACATCTTTGCCACCGGATTGAATGTCTCATCGTAATCTATGCCATGCGTCTGAGCATAGCCCTTGATAACCAGTCTAACTTTGTATCTGGCTATCCTTCCATCTGCAAGTCTCTTAACTTTGAAAACCCAATTATTTCCGATTACTTTCTTACCATTTGGTTTAGGAACAAGTTCCCATGTCTTGTTCTCTTCCAGTGCGATAAACTCTTCTTCCATTGCTTCTTCCCATTGCTTCTTGCCTTTAGCTTCATCATAGTTCTGAGGTTCTTCATCATCCTTGACCATATATGCATAATTTTTCTGAGTTATATACGAGGTACCATAAGAATACCTTTCTGGTTGTCTTCTATTCCTGTTTGACGTTCTTGGTTCAAACTCTTCATGTGTATCTGAATACACGTCTTCATCAAATCCCTGTTCATCTCCATTTCTCATACCTGATCTGATCCTGGACGTACTTGCCTGCATATGATCTTCATCTCTATTCACCTGTACAATTGATTTCCCTTTCTCTTTTCTTCTTACCTCTTCTTCAAATTCTTTCGTGGTATGACTTTGATCTGTATACCAGCTTTTGTGTTCATCAAATGTAACATCTCTGGAAATAGTAAACTGTTTTGTTAGAGGACTCCATAGCATGTAGCCCATCTGCTTTTCATCATATCCGACGAACACATATTTCTCTGCTTTTGGTTCGAGCTTATGTCTGAGTTGTGATGGTACATAAGCGTAAGCTACTGATCCAAACACTTTGCAATGATCAAGTGTTGGCTTCTTTCCCCACCAAGCTTCATACGGGGTCATTCCATCTAATGCCGTACATGGTAATCTGTTTACCAAGTATGTAGCTGTATTTACAGCTTCAACCCAAAGATAATTTGGACAATCCTTTTCCTTTAGCATAGCTCGTGCAAACTCAACTAGAGTTCGGTTCCTTCTTTCTCCTACACCATTTTGTTGTGGTGTATACCTGCAGGTTATTTCTCTCTTAATACCTGCATTCCAAAGATAGTCATTAAACTCTCGGGAGAAGTATTCTCCCCCTCCATCAGACCTCAGTCTCTTCAGCTTTCGACCTGTGAGTCTTTCAGCATATGCATGAAAATGCCTGAAAGCTCCAAACACTTCTGATTTCTCTTTCAAAACGTAAAGAGTTATCCATCTTGTAGCATCATCAATGAATAGAACATACTACCTTGATCCGCTGATCGATCCTTCTTTTGTTGGACCCCACACATCTGTATGAATGAGTTCGAGTACTCCATCATGTTTGAATCCTTTCTTTTGAAAAGGTAACCTGTGGGCTTTTCCCATCTGACATGCTTCGCACTTGTGAATCATATGTTGATTCTGTACATTCGGTAATCCCAGTACTGACTGATTTGAAATCATAGCTTTAATTCCTTTTTCATTGAAATGACCTAATCTCTTATGCCAGAGATCAAGTTCTGTAATCAACTTTTCACCATGTGTGATAAATGCTTGGCCAATGTTCCCTTGTACTCTTAAAGTAAAGAGTCTGCCTTCTTTCTTACCAAAGACAATCTGATTATATTCGTTCTCGGGATCTTCTACAAATACTCCTTCATTTGTAAATCTGACCTGAAAACCTTTCTCAAATATCTGTCCTATGCTAATCAAATTTTTCAGTATTGTCGGAACATACAAAACATTGGTTAGCAAATCTGCTCCACTTTTACATTTCACTTTTCCAATTGAATGTACACTATGCCTCGTATTGTCACCTGTTTGAACAGTATGACTGGAACTACCTTTTTCTAATTCTGACATTAGTTCTATATTTCCTGACAAGTGATTAGAACATCCAGAATCAATGTAAAATACCTTTAGGTCTTCGTTATCTGATGTGCTGATTGAGTTCATCATCAATGATGTATGACTTTCATTCTGAGTGTCATTTGCGTAGTTGTTGTAGGTGGTGTTGTAGGATTGATTCTGTCCCCAACTTCTTGCTCCATCTCTACCATAGCCTCCTCTTTGATTCTATCTTCCTCTTTGAAAGTTACTCTGATATCTTCCACTTCTACCTCTCTTGTTACTGTTCTGATTTTGATTTGATCCTTGTTGATTGTGCCAGCAATCATGAGCCAGATGATTACTTAATCCACAGATCCAGCAAGCCTTCTTATTGTTATTCTGGCTACTTCTTCCTCTTCCAAAGCCTCTTGCTCTTCCTCTGCCGGTGCCTTTACCTCTTGCATAATAAGCTTGAGAACTCGACTCTTCTTCGTCTTTTGACTTACCTTTGTCTGCTTTCTTCTTGTTCTTCATGTACATTGCAGAACTTTGTCCTTTATCTGCATCTCCTTTCAGGTCTTGCTCATATGTGAGCATCAAACCAAGCAACTGATTTAAATCTAGTACAAAATGATTTAGAGATAGTTAAGTCAAGAGTACGAAAGGTTTCCACCTTTCATCTCCTCTCAAACCTGTTAGCAGTTGCGCTATCAATCTGTGATCTTTGACATCTTCATTTATGGATCCAAGACTATCTGCTAGATCCTTCATCTTAGTGACATAGTCACTAATGCTTTGACTCGACTTCTTTTTGAATGTTGTGAATTCGGACCATAAGCTAGCCTTCCTAGCTTTCGTAGTATTTTGGAAGTGATCTTCCAACACACTCCATATGTCCTCCGCTTTCTCCAGACCTCTAATGTGCGGTAGTAGATTATCTAAAATGGTATTATAAATGTAAGCTCTTGCCGTTGCATCTTTTTTCTGCCACAGCTTCAAGGCTTCTAATTCTTCTTTTTCCGGTTGACTATCATCTTTGAAAGTCGGCTTCTTTTCTTCTCCGATCACATACATCATTAAGTCCTTACTCATAAGTAAGGCTTCCATGCGCATTACCCACGCGGGATAATTATCTCTGTCCAATTTATCAATTTGGACATGATCTGCCATGATCTTCTTGTTTCTGTTACTTCCGGTGAACTTTTGAGAATCTTTCTCGTTCTGGTTCCACTTGTTGTGGTTAACTGGCTCTGCGATACCAATTTTGGTATGGTGGCAACTCTGGCTCTGATACCACTTGTTAGTGATACTTTCGCTTCTTGTACCACTTATTGGTGGTCGTCACGGCAAAGGCTTGAACCTTGTCAAGTCTGCGGAAATCGCCGTGCCACCGAAAAGATGCTAAGTTAGAGCGATATTAGAACACCTCTATAATCAGCAGTAGCTCAGCACAATTACTGTCACTCAACATATAAGACTGCGTTTTGAATTTATTGAAAAATTCACTGGAACTTCACTGGACTGTCACCAGAATGACACCGTAGTTATACTGGAATCCTACCAGAATCAACTCCTATTCTGTTTGTAATTACTTCAAGTGAGTATACAAGAAGTAAGGAAGTGATATGTGAACTTCCTTCACTGAGTGAACACTTTCTGAAGTTTTAAGAAAAACTTCTCCGGTTCAGAATGTCTCTTTTCGGTTAGACTTTGTACTCTGTGTACATGTCCATTTCACCAAAATCCTTGACGAACTGATAGTAGAGATGTCTAGCTATAAGATAAGCTATCTCTCATACAAAACTTAAATTTACTCTGCGAGATATACTTCGTTGTTCTACCGAAAAACATGTTTTCTGAGAAAACTGTAACTGATCGGAAATGCTTCTACTGAGATAATTGTAATTGATCGAAGCATTCGTTGACTGAGATAACTTTAATTGACCGAAACATTCATTTACTGAGAGAGTACCGGGGGGCACATTTACTAACGAACTGTAACGATTAACGATTAACGAACTTTCTACCGTAACACAAAAATACTCAGAGTTCTTCACATACGAACAGTGCGCGCAAGCTTCCACATGAACATGTGTTTTCTATTAGAGAAGATGTGTGTTGAGGGAGAATCAAGTAAAAGAAAGAAAAGAAGAAGACAACGAAAGAAGCTTCACTAAAAAGGAATATCGGAAGATATATCTTTGCAAGAAGCCCCTCAAGGGCACAACACCCATCTCTGCACAGAGCCCCGTAGGGGCACACACACCAAGGAAAGGACGCAGCCCACAAGGGTGCTTCAACCTCTTGATCTTTGGCAAGTCCAGATCGAAGACTGTAGCACCTTATCCTCACACCTTCCACTGGTGGCGTGCGTGGCAACCCGACTTATCAAGCAAGACAAATGTATCAGACCTCGAGGATGTAAAACAAGAATTAAGAAGAGGCCGTCAAAACTGAACACCTGTTTTACAAACAGGCAAAACTGAGCAAGGGTTGCGTGCAAGGAAAAGAGAGTGAATAATACAGCAGGGTCCAATGTGTGCAACCAGGACAAATCAGAGGACCACTAAAACGTAATGCAAGACTGATGAACATGCAAAATTGACCAAAAAATGCATGCGGACAACAAACCGAAGACAAGAAGTAAAGCCTGTCAAGGGACGACAGAGACAAAGAGGGGGAGAGTGTTGCAGAGCTAAAGAGAACACAAAGCAGAGAAAAAGACGGGCCCCAAAATTTTCTGATTTGGACACCCAATTGTTGTATTATAACCATTCTTGTAATATATTTTCCGTTGTAAATGCACTAGAGGAGTCCTCTAGATGCATCCCCATAGAAGATTAGAAGCTTACCCATGTAAAATAGTAGGAAATTAGTCTTTTAGTGAATAAAGTGCCGGTCTCTTGTGTGAAAGGACCATTTTTAGGGCACAAGTATATAAGTCAATTTGTGACTCTTTGTAAAGACTTTTTGCCATTGTGAGAAGGGGGAGCACAGAAATTCGAATTTGTGTCTTCTTCACTCTGTATCTTCTTCTTGGTGAGCTTGTGTGCATGTGTATTGCTTGTAAAGAGTGTTAGGAAGTGTTGTCTATCCATGAAAGTGTTTGTTTGCTGTTGTTGAGGTGTGTGCGAAGTGTAGGAAGCACTGAAGTGTAGGAAGGTTTTTCCCGTGACTCAGTATTTCTCCCATAACTTGAGGTAGGAGTGTCAGAATTGAGTGAAAACTACCTCCATTGGATGCGTCTTCTTGAGAGCTTCGAAACGCATATGCTATTCACTATATTTGGAGTTCGGAGCTGAGAGAAAAGTCCAAATTACTGACAGCTACTGCACCAAGTATCGTGACACCATGACCGACAGTTGAACCTTGTTTGGATTAGTCTTTGCCTTGTTTGCACTCTTTGAGTAGTTCATTTGCATTGATCGTCACATGATTGCATGTCCTCATACACTCGGCTAGGTTTGTATACTCATCGGATTGATATTTAAAGCGTGAATCCCCACTATATGCACTTGAGGGGGATTGAGGTATAGTCTCTTTCTCCACAAGTCCCTAAGTTGGTACTTAGGCCAACATGTTTTTTTGGCACCGTTGCCGGGGAGTGTCGAATCAAACCGAGGCATTCGTGTGTTGGTAAGTAGCTTTTTGCATTGAAGCGAGAGGAGGAGTGGTGATTTTCTCTTCTTTGGTAAGTCATTTTCAGCCGCACTTACTACTTCTCATTCTTGGAATGTGTGTAGTGAGTTAGTCTAGGAAGTGAGTGGAGTGAGTAGAAGAGGAGTAGTAGGAAGTTAGTATAGATTCCATTTCTCTTTTCTCTTAGTTCTTTCAGCCTTTTAACTAGGAAAAATTTTTCACAAAGTATAAAAACCCAAAAACTTGTCTTCTGAACTTCAATTGTTGCAAAGCGAGTATCGTGAGAGTTGGGGAGCAGAGATTGCGATCGTGAGCAGAGTTGTGAAGTTACATTGAGTTAGAAAGGATTGTAGAGGAGGGAAGAGTAGCTATCAAGGTAAGCAAACTCACCTCTTACTCATAAACTCTCAGGAAATCAAATTTTTTAGAACAAACGATCTGTGTCAGGTATCGTGGGGAACTTACAAGGGGTAAACTGTGTGCTTGGAGTGATACAGAGAGTGAGGAGAGGGTAGAAGATATTGTAAAACATCTGGGTGCAATCAAAACTTAAAAAATCTCTCAAAAAATTGACAAAGGGTCAAGTATCGCTTTCTCCCGCGGTCGAGTATCGCGATACTTAACAAGTATCGTGATCTCCTGTGCTTGAGTATCGCGATATTTCCCAGATATCGTGTATCGTGTTGCAAAGATCGCGATACTTTGCAAAGATCGCGTATCGTGCTGTCACCGATCGCGATACCTACCGTGTATTGTGTATCGTGATCTATCGATCGCGATACTTGAGAAGTATCGTGTATCGCATTGGACAAGTATCGTGTATCGTCTCAGGAAAGATCGCGATACTTATATCGTGTATCATCTTTATCAAAGATCGTGTATCGTGTGGTCCAAGTATCGCGTTATCCAAGTATCGAGTATCGTCCCTCTTGAGTATCGTGTATCGAGTATCGTTTTCCATCCGGTATCGTGTATCGTGATAGTCAAGTATCGTGTATCGTGCATACAGCGATCGCGCTACCTATCAAAGATCGTGTATCGTGTGGTCCAAGTATCGTGAGTGCCAGGTATCGAGTATCGTGGTTAGCAGATCGCGATACTTGAGAAGTATCGTGTATCGTGGGCATCCAGAGATCGTGTATCGTGGTCCCTGATCAAGTATCGTGTATCGTTTGGGTTTAAAGATCGAGTATCGTGTAACTTTGAAGTCAAGTATCGTGGCTTGAAAATTTCATTTTCAGTCAATTCCCAGCCAAAATTTTTCTGGAATTCTAATCCATAGTGAAGAGTTCTGGAAGCTAGAGGTTAGCAAGGACTGATCAGAGTTGTGAAGTGGATGAACCTGAGATCCGAAAGAACCCTAGGAAGCCGAAGAAGTGTAATCTCTTCTGTAGGTAGTGTAGCCGAACCAAGTAGCCGTTCACATTACTCAGAGACCTCCAGTGAGTCAGAGGAAGAAATTCCCATGGCTTCAGAGGATATGCAGAACACAGTGCCCATGATTGGCATGATGTCAATCATTGAGGGAGAGTATCGGACCTCCTTGGAGTACGTGAACACCAACCAAAATGAGATCCCTATCTATTTGGATGGTCTAAACAGATCAGTGGCCAGACTAAAGAAGGCTTCAGAGGCTTACATAGTGCCTAGACCAGCAGTCAAGTATGCAGGAGGACTTTACATGGACAAAAGAGATATCTAGTATATTGTCACGGAGCACCCAGAAAACATTAATGAACATGGGGAAGAAAATAATGCTTCAAACTTAAATGGAGGAGGGAACGAAGAGCAAGTAACTACACCTAGAGGGAGATCTACTGTTGCTAGGATATGGAGAGGAGACCTGATTCCCCAAGATGACTCCCTAATAGATGTGTATTTGATCAATGGGATGGAGTATCTTCTTAGAGCACATTCTTCAATATGGGAAGCTGCCCCTAATCCTGTTACCATCTATGAGTTACAAGATCCTGATTTCCCCACCATCATCACATATTTGGATAAGAAACAGAGAAGATATTGGCCCTTAACGGAATTAGAACAAGCTGAGTTGAAATATCAGAATATTCCAGTGTTTCCCCCTAGGGACCAAGCCACTACTTCAAGAAACCCACTTGGAACGTCTCAGAATGATTCATATCAACAGTCGGGACAAACACAACAAACACAACAAACCCAAATCCCGGTCAGACTACATGTGCAATTTGCAATGCCTGCAAACAACCCTAATTACCGACCTCAACCACCTGTTGACCCAAGACATGGAATTCCTGCCCCAGTCAGACCACCTGTACCAAGAGGACCAGGCATACCCATAGGAAGACCAATTTTCCCAGTAATGCCTAGACCGCCTGAACCAGGAAGAAGATTAAGGACAATTCAAGTTGCCAAATGCATGAGAAACCACTACGATGGCTCCAGTGAACCTTACAATCATATAGCTGAATTTAAACAAGTAATCAGAGCCGAACAAGTAGAAGATTTCTTGACCCAATATGAGTCCTTTGGTCTTACTTTGTCAGACACTGCATTAGCATGGTTCGAGCCATTGGACCCTAATAATTTTCAAAACATGGAACAAGTTTATCAAGAAATGATTGAGGAATTCACTAAGTCTGGAATCAAAAACAACTCATCATCTTTGATCCATAGCTTTAAGCAGGCCCCTTCAGAATCAGTAAGATTGGCAGTAAGAAGATTCAAGCAGTATGTGGACAGATATCCAATGGAAGAGAGACCTACCCAAAATAAAATGGTGTCATTATTTTTGGAAGGATTATTGAATGGATCATTGAGATCTTTGGTATATGTAAAGAGAGTTCAAACCTTGCAAGAATGCATGAAGGAATGTATAGACCTAGAAGACAACCTAGCGGAAGACCTAAAAATACCTCAAGGTAGCTTGAAAAGTGAAGATTCTGCTAGCAGCACATCAAACCCTAAAAACAATGTAGAAGAAATAGCCGATTTGGTAGCAAAGAAACTGAATGTTCAAAGACAGAGGAACTACCCCAGTAACCCTCTAAGAGTGGCCATGCTCAGGAGATGTATGCAGTGCGGAGGTGATCATCCCTCTCACTTGTGCACTTAGTCTAGGGGAGTTGTCCCACCACCTGCTTATGCTTATAATAGACCCACCGTCCCTGGACCTCTACAATATTGCAGTATAGAACAAAAATATACCAATCACAGCACAGAAAACTGCCCTTACAATAGGCAATCAAGACCAGCACAGCCATATATGAGACCTTATGGATACCCTCAGAGAGAGCAAGGAGGTGAAGCATGGAGGTACCCTACTTATCAGCAGCAGGCTCCAGTGCCACGACCATATGTGTATCAAGGATACACCCAACCACAACCAGTACTAGGACAACAACCGCCCCATCCTCATAATGTTGTCCCAGTCAAGATAGCTCAACCTAAAGAAAACCTAGAGAGAGCAATAGTCCCAGCTACACCATTAGCTAGTAATGAACCATATGACTCATCTTACGACCATAGTCAAGGAGCATGTCCCAATTATGAAAGCTCTGTGATAGAATATGGACAACTGTATGAACCATACGCCTATGGTATGGAAGTACCAGATAGTTCATATGGATATGAGCAGGACTATGTGTCACTAATGTAAACAGCCCCGAGAGCAACCATACCACCCTGACCCATGAACAGACCGCCTGTGCCTAGAGGACCATGCTACAGATGTGGAGGTGATCACTATATCAGAGAATGCACATTGCCAAACCCACCACCACCACAACGAGTCTGGGAAGGCTACTGTAGTGATTGTGGTAAGGAACACCTTTTCAGAGATTGCCCCAAGAACCCTAACAAGGTTACATCCAACGTGCAAATCAATGTGATTGAAGTAATCGAATCATCAGGGAGCGATAATGAATACATTGTACCATTAAAGGCAATAACAAGAGCCAGAGCTAGAGAGACCCCAGAAAAACCTGAAAAACACAATCAAAGCAACCTAGAGATGAGTACACCCACACCCCAGAGAGTTGAAGACTCGGAAGAGCCTGAGAAAAGTATTGTAAGTAAAAGAACACAATGATGGAAGAACCGGAGAGATAGGATAAAAGAAAAGAAGTTACTGCAGAAGAAGGAAAATGAGACGAACGAAGAAAACCCAAAAGAGGAGCAGAAAATTGAAGAAGAAAACAAAAACGAAAAGTGTAAAAAAGAAGAGGTTGGATCAGTCTTAGCAGATCCCATGCCTGAAGAATTAGCCATGTGGATTCAAGCATACAAGGCACGAATAAGAGCAGGACCAACCATCGAACAACATGAAAGAGAATATCCTAGAGGAGATCTAGAGAAAGAGAGGTTGGAGATCTGCAAAAAATTAATAGAAGTCGCTCAACAGACCTTAGAGAAACCTGCGTTGCCATTACCCAATACTCGAATTTCCGAAAGAGAATTCCAAGAGTGCGTCATCATTCATGACCACACAAAACCCGAAGTAAGTAATACACAGAATGGCAATTATTGTGAGGATAAAAGGGAAGGATCCATTGTTCCTGAAGTAGAAGGGGAATGGCCTAAAGATTTGTGGGCTAGAGTCCAAGAGGACAGATGGAAGAAAGTAGAAGAAATTGAACCACCCTTTGAAGAACTAGAAGCAGAAGATGGAATAGAGGGTTCAATACCTGAATTAAATTCAGAAGAAATTTTACCAATGGATCCTAGTGACCAAGGAGATGATGGAGTAAAGGATTTGCCAAATTACACAGGAGAGTACGAACATAATTCAGAATTGTATTGCATCCCCTCAATAAGGAAAAAAGAACCAAACCCATCAGTCCAAACATCGGATATCATACAACATCTTAAAAAGGTAAAAATCCCTTGTACCCTAACATTAGAAGAATTGTTGAAGGTTAAGCCACATTTGAAGGAGAAATTAACCAGTCAATTGGAGAGCAAGACAGAAGAAAAAGAGATATCTGACGAAGTAAACACAGTAAAGATCCCTGTGGATAAGGTAGGAGATTTTAGTGAGGGAGATGAAGGAAATACGTGCCTTCCAATTACCTATAGGGGTTATACCACCAAAGCCATCTTAGATTCCGGAGTTGGTGTTGGCATTGCGACTAGAGAAATCTGGGAGAAATGGGGAAAACCAGCTTTAAGACCAACGCGTATGAAGATACAAATGGCAGACCGACACACAGAAAGACCCTTGGGATTATTGGAACGAGTAGTTTTCACCACATGCGGAGTTGAATTCGAACACACCGTAGCAATATGTCAATTTGAAAGGGCAAGCAACTATGAAATGATACTTGGAAGACCTTTCATGAGACAGCTAAAGGTTGTGCAAGATTGGGGAAAAGATGCAGTATACCTACAACATGAAGGAACTACCACGAGAATAAATCTCCACACTTATACTTATCAAGATGTTCCCCCCTTACAATGGAATCAAATTCATAAGGAGGAAGACGATCAGTCAATTCACAGCATAGGTTCTAGTGACCAATCTTGGATGAATGAGGACACTCATCTATGGATATGCCAAACTGCCAAAAAGGAAGAGGATAGGAGAAAGGGATGGCAGCAAAGGCAAGGAGTAGCTAGGTTTGTACAAGATCCAGGTTACATGCCTCAAGTCTTTTTGGATGAAGAGTTTGAACCTCATGGTTGGATGGAGATTTTAGCGACCCTCGATGTATGTGTGAACGAAGAAGTAATAACTATGAATGAATGTATTGATGAGGAAGGATATGACGTAAGTCTATATGTAGTAGTCCTTCAGGAGGCTGAAGAAGGAGAAGTGATAGAGAAAGAATGGAAGGAGGACTATGAGAGCATTGAGATGGAACAAGAACCAATGGAACCAGAGGATGAAAATCAAAAAATAGGTGTCTCAGCTAACGAAAACAACCAGGAACCTATACAGGAAGAAGAGATGGAGTTAGATAAAGAGCCAGAAGGTGAAGAAAACAAACTACAAGACCAGTTTGAAGTACCAGCCCACTTCAAAAAATATGAAGTAGAAGAGAGAAAAATTGATATTCAAATGCCTAAAAGAGAAGAACAGCCAGGAATAGCATATGACAATAAGGAGCAAACCAAGAAGATAGTAGTAACCTTAGAGGAAGGAGAAGAATGATGCACTTTCATAGGACAGGATGTCTCAATGGAGGAAGAACAAGAGTTAATACGCCTCATAAGGGAATATCGGGATGTCTTTGCCTGGACCTATAAGGACTTGAAAGGAGTAGATTCATCTATATGTGCCCATAGAATCCCCATGACATCAGAAGCCAAACCTTCTAAACAAAGACAGCATACATACAATGATGTGTACTCAGCAAAGATAAAGGAAGAGATAGATAAATTGTTAGATGCTGGATTCATATATGAGATTGAGCACACGGAATGGGTGTCACCTTTGGTGGTTGTACCGAAAAAGAATGGGAAGTTAAGAGTGTGCATCAATCTGAAGAAAGTAAATGCCGCTACCATAAGGGATAGCTACCCATTACCAATTACGGATCATCTGTTGGAAAGAGTGGCAGGGAAGGAAGTGTATAGTTTTTTGGATGGCTTTTCAGGGTATAATCAGGTAGCCATTGCTCCTGAGGACCAACACAAAACAGCGTTCACAACTGAATGGGGAGTATACGCCTTTAGAGTCATGCCTTTTGGTTTAACTAATGCCCCAGCCACCTTCCAAAGATTGATGTGCCATGTATTCAAAGAGTTCTTGAGAAAAAGTATGGAGGTATACGTGGACGATCTATGTACTTATTCAGCTATACGATCAAAGCACATACCTGAATTAGAAAAGATCTTTGCCAAGTGTCAACAATATCGAGTATGCCTCAATCCAGAAAAATGTGTCTTCATGGTTCGACAAGGAAAAATATTAGGACATATTGTCTCTAAAAATGGAATTTCAACTGATGAAGACAAAATCAAAGTAATTCTGGATTTACCAAGACCAAAGACTGCTAAAGAAGTACAAGCATTTATGGGACACTGTGGATATTATCGAAGATTTATACATATGTATGCCATAATTGCTAGACCTCTTTATGCACTCTTGACTCAATTTAATTGGACCGAAGAATGTGAGGAAGCCTTCAATGAGTTAAAGAATCGATTGAGTTCAGCACCAATCCTTGGAGTACCTAACTGGAATAAGCCATTTCACATTCATGTGGATGCTTCCAAGTTTGCCATTGGTTGCATCTTAGCTCAACCTGTAGATACAGGAAAACTAGATCACCCTATAGCCTATGCCAGTAGACAACTCAATCAAGCAGAGCGAAATTATACCACCACTGAAAGAGAAGGCCTAGGGATGGTGTATGCAGTAAAAAAGTTCAGACATTACCTGTTGGCAAACAAATTCAAATTCTTCATTGATCATCAAGCCCTACTGTACTTAGTCAATAAACCTTGCAATACAAGAAGGTTAGTACGATGGTTCTTATTACTAATGGAATTTGATTTTGAGGTAGTAGTCAAGAAAGGAAATACCCACATAAGAGCAGATCACTTATCAAGAATGACCCATGGAGAACCACCCATAGGAGTACCCGATGATCTGCCAGATACGTACCTTTTTAACCTGGAAGTATGTCCCCAATGGGCAGAAAAGTTGATCCCTATACTCACGCATGGACCTAAAGATGGGATCACACCAAACCGAACCCAAGACCTTTGGAAGACCAAAAACCTTCATATCATTGCAGGAAGTTTGTATCACCAAGATTCAAGTGGATTACTCATGAGATGCGTAGAAGAAGAGGGACAAGAAATGTGGCTTCAGAAAGCACATGTAAATCAATTGGAAACTCATTTGAATGCAAACGGAACATGGCAAACACTGAGGAGATTAGGCATATATTGGCCAACCATGTAGAGGGATGCACATAACTATGTATCAGCATGCCAAACCTGTCAAGAACAGAATCCAGATGAGAACTCTACTCTATGCTACTCCACAGTAGCACCAAGATGGAGCATGTCCTTGGTAAAGTTCTTAAAGACCCAAGAATACCCAGAAGGAGCCACTTCAGCAAGGAAACGTGCACTTTTAGAACAGAGCAAGGATTATGCCATTATAGGAAAACAACTTTTCAAGCGAGGGAGAGATAATCAATTACGTTTGTGCATTCATGAAGACGAATATCTTGCTGTTTTAGAGATGGCACATACAGGAGCTGCAGGAGGGCACTTCTCTGCAGATAAAACAACAAAAATGATCCTCTTTGCTGGCATGTGGTGGCCAACTCTACATCAAGATGCTTAACATATGTGCAACGATGTGATACTTGTCAACGAACAAAATATCCAATTAGAAGAGATGAGATGCCACTGAGACCCATGATGAGTGCCAGAGCTTTCACTAAATGGGGAATAGACTTCATAGGACCTATTAGCCCCCCAGCGAAAGGATCCCATGCCGAATATATAATCGTGGCCACAGACTATCTGACCAAATGGGTAGAAGCCAAAGCAACCAAGAAAAATTACGTAAGAACTACGGCCAAGTTTCTCTTTGAGAACGTTTTTACTAGATTTGGACTACCGATAGAATTGTGAGTGATAGAGGTACGCACTTTGTGAATGAAGTCATAGAAGCCTTACTGAATGAATTCCTGGTAATTCATAAGAAATCAGCTCCGTATCACCCACAAGCCAATGGACAAGCTGAAAGTTCGAATAAAATCTTGTGTACAGTTCTCACAAAAATTGTTAACAACGGTAGATCTGATTGGGATAAGCAATTACATCATGCTTTATGGGCATTTCGAGTAGCCTATAAAACGGCCATAGGCACTACTCCTTTTAACTTAGTGTATGGACAAAATGCTATTTTGCCAATTGATTTCTTAATTCCCACTCACAGAGTAGCAACTACTTACGAGTGGAAGGGACATGAACTATCAGCTCAATTGGATCAAATAGAAAAGCTTCACGAAACTAGGTTACAAGCAGTAGCAGGCATTTATGCTGCTAAACATCGACAAAAAGCCTACTTTGATGCTCACATTAAGGACAAAAATTTGAAGGAAGGAGATTTAGTTTTGGTATATACCTTGAAACAACACGCTAAGAAGTTGCAGAAGAAAAGATATGGCTCATTAATCATCAATCGTATATCAACAAGTGGAGCCATCAGCTTAGCAACCCTAGATGGGGATGTATTACCAAACTATATCAGTGGATGTCGAGTGAAAAAATATCTAGAACCATTGACCGAAGAAACAATGTCACGACTAATCAAGGGCAAAAATAGACGCATCGAAGAGGAAAGGATACGAGAAGAGGCGAGACAGGAAGCCCTAGAACGGATTAAGAAATGGAAAGAGTGGATGAGAGAGGGAGATGAGAGATATCGACTAGGAGAAGAACTCATCCCAATGGCTAATTTTAGAGCCACTAAAAACCTAGGTTCACAGAGAACACAACCATATTTGAATTTGGGAGCAGGTAAAACGGAGTACCACTTAGTGGATGCTCTCATTGACACAGGAGCCGCCATAAGCTGTATCAAACTTTCTTTGAACCAAAAACTCAAGGAAGAATTACGTCCATTGATGGCACAATTGATAGGAATAGGAGGAACAATTACTCAATGTATAGGTGAGATCACCTTACCTCTGCATCTTGGCAACAACACTATGGAAGAGAAGCTATTAGTGTGTCATGATCAGGATTTACTTGAAGAGGTAGTGTTAGTTCAAGACTGGATTTACGAATATGAGGTGACCATTCAATTGGCTTTAGGGTACATCTCAGCCAGGATAGGACATCGTGAAGTATTCAGTTTGCTAGACGAACGACCAATCAAAGCCACTTGTATAGAGCCAAAAGTTCATTCCAATGAACAAAGTCATGAGTGTATGTTCAATAGCACTCTAGAAACCCCGTCATCAAGTACTTCATGTGAGGACATATTGATTCCTGCTTGCATACCATCTTCTAGTCTAGCAAGTCACAAGAGTGTAAATCAATCTGAATCCGACTTCAGTGAAGCACCATACACAAGAACGACCAGTCCTCTGAGTAATTCAAAATCTGTACCTATTAAAATATACCCGATTCCATACACCAACCAAGCGTGGATAAGGAAGGATCAAGCGAAGGAATATCTTTGACGACAGAAGCACTATCGACATCATAGCAACCGATCAAATAGGAAAGTAAATCATTTTGAGCACCAAAGTCAACAACAAAGTACTAGGATCTGGATTCCAAAGAAAGTAGTAGCCGCCCAACCGGATCGAGTGCAAATATGGATTCCAAAATCATGTGCTCCAAAGACGCTAAACCGAAATGATGAACCTGAGCATAAGAAGAACCAATATGTTATAAGGGCAAAACAACCAAAGAAGGAAAGCTACAGGAAAGAAAAGAAGTCTGCAGTTGCAACAACAGCCATTCAAAGATTCAAACAGCAGATGGAACAGACGTACAACATGAGAAGCTCCACATTCATCACGAATGTTCGGGATACAATACGTCCCAACAGAATGAAGCAGATTTGGATACCGAAAGACAAAACAAACTGCATGCATCATTCAACTACTTCGAGTTGCACACATTTGGAGTTATCAGTACCCAAAGTATGCATGATAGGGCCACATTACCAGGCCAAGCATTCGGCACATCTTTCTTCTATTTCAGGATAGTCGAGCACATTTTCCCACTGGGAAATAGGAGAGTGATTGTACATACATTAAGAAAATCACTCTAAAAATAATAACTGCTTCGGCTATGATCTAACTTTTCTATTTTTCCTTTTAGATGAAAATATAAAAATATCTAAAATATGGAAAAATCCAGGTATTACCTTTCTCACACCCACGGGAAAGGGACGACACCATTCACTCGGAGCAATGTCAAGCAAATAAAGGAGGATTTCTGATAGTATATGGACACTAATTCATACTCTATATTGAGTGCAGATGGCATCTACTAATTCCGAAGCCACGCAAGAGGAAGAGGTGCAGCTTCTTCCACTGGAATCAATCACGAAAGCAAGAGGCCATTGGTTTTTGGATGACCAACCCATGTCAGACCTCATTTTCATGGCCACCATAAAGATCATGGATAGGGATCACTATTTCCCCATTATGTCGCAAGACTTCAAGACTATAATACAAGGACTGCGGCATATCGAGGATGTGTGGACACAGGCAGGCCTAGAGGCATTTCTCAAATTGCCTATTTACCTACCCGATTTTCAAAGATGCACGCAAGTAATGAATACACTGCAGCCTGCCGCAACGAAGATATCAGTTCCAGAAGCATGAGTGTTGGATAAAGTAGGAACATGGAAAACCATTCAATTCACCCATGAACTAATCAACAAAGCCTTCGGATGGAATCAAGAGGGGATCACTAATGTGAAAGAAGAATGTCATGATCCTAAAAAGAGATCATTTTTGGATATCAACAGAACTGATATTGAAGATGTTGTCCGCCTGATGCACCAACATTTTTGTTTCCCAAGTATGCACAGGTATACTGCACCACAAAAGATTGTCGTACAACTACTTTCGCATGCAATGAGACAAGTGGGAAATAAAGTAAACATGACTGGTTATGTCCAAGAAAGATTATTTGAAGCCCAGAAGAAGTGGGGCCAGAAGAAGTTTCTAAATGGGAGCTCAGTGTTAACCTTACTTATATATGAAGCTCTTGACATGAAAAACTGCTTACGTGAGATGCCAACCTCAGAAGGGCTAGCCAAATATGCCAAATCCGCTACGGTCCCCAAGAAAAAGAAAGCAGCTATTGTCGTGGAAGAGGCAGGGACCAGTTCACAGAAACCCATGAGGGGTACAAAGTGCCTAAGAGAGGAGGAAGCCCAGGCTATACCCCAATCAAAGCGGACACACGTTCTTCCAAAGATTACAATGAACCAAATGCCTATTACCAAGAGAGACCTCTCTGCCGCCCTAGAAGAGACACATCAGTACATGCAAGGGTAGGTAAATTTAAATGTCCAAGGTCATCATTATAGACAAGCTAGTCAAGAGAAACAACAACGGAGTAAAGAAAATACCCCAAAACAACCTGGGAGATACAAAGAATTGGGTCTAGATGATTCGAGTTCAGATGCAGAATCCAGTCACAAAAAAGACACCCTAGACACTGACATAAGGACAGAAACTCAAGAAGAAGAATGGAATGAGATCAATCAAGTCGAAGTCACGCCAGACAACCACGAAGAAAAGGAAAAGAACATAGAAGATTCCAATAAGCCTGAGCATGTCATTCAATTGAATGATACTACAAAAATCAGCATCAAAGAAGCTCCAACCACTGTTACATATGCAGAACCACCTATCAAAGAGGAACTACAAACTCTAGTGAACGCGGATTCGGAGCTATTACAAAACAAAGAGCAGATTGTGATTGAGGTACAAAATGATACACCTCAAGGAAACGATGCAAACATGGTGACTGAGCCAAGGATCCAGCTTCAGATTAGGCAACCCTATGATGCTACGTTACATGTCGCACAAGGCAAAGATGTCACAACAGGCGAAGAACCGAGTGTCCCGAAAACATGGCTCAATGTGGATGTCACTTAGCTGAAACCTGTAGTCAAGCAAATGATTCAGACAGCTATGGATACACAACAACAGATGATGGACATAGATGCAGATTATGATAAGGCCATGAGAGAAAAAAGTCAATTCCAACTAATGAGCGAACAATTGCCATCGCAATTAAATCAGGCTCAAAAAGAGACATCAGCAAAAAGCATGGAGTTACTTGAAGTAAAAACGAAATGTGATACATTAGTGACTCAGCACCACCAACTCCAGGCGCACCTCGCTGATTTACAAAAATTACATGATGCAAGCGAGGCTGAAAAAGAAAGAATGAGAGCTAGAAGTACTTTGCTCGAGACACAGCTAAAGGTGTACATGGAAGAGAATGACACTTTACGAAACAGGAATAAAGAATTGATGAAATCATTATTATATGATCAACCTATTGAACAGCAGGAGATATCAGAAACTAAAGAAAAAGAATTGAGAGATCAGGTAGCACAATACGCAGATGTGCTAAGACAAGAGCGAGAATTGAAAGAAGAATGGGAACGGAAGTACAATCAGGAGATAAATGAACTAAAAAAGTAGTTGAATATAGCACATGGGAAACTTGCAACAAGCTACAATGAAAACATGGACCATGTCGCTGAAATTGGTAATGAATTGCTTGCAGCAAAGGAAGCGCTAAGAGCAGCCATGCAAGAAAATAAAGAGAATACTGAACGTATAGCACAGTTAGAACTCCAAGTAAAGCAGAAAACACTAATCGGGACACTAGTAGAGCCAGCTAAGGAAACTCCTACTGACGAGGTAGAGGTACGTCCTCTATCTCCCCCGATTTATCATTCTCCAATACATGAGCAGATGGCG
This sequence comes from Ceratopteris richardii, assembly GCA_020310875.1. Classification (NCBI taxonomy): domain Eukaryota; kingdom Viridiplantae; phylum Streptophyta; class Polypodiopsida; order Polypodiales; family Pteridaceae; genus Ceratopteris; species Ceratopteris richardii. The sequence goes on along the minus strand of CM035425.1, from coordinate 149,098,182 downwards.
GATATACATGATGATCATCCAATGCCATACACTGCAGAAATAAGTCAGAAGGAACGGGCACTAGTGGTGTCCCGATTGACGGAAAATTTTGAACATTAAGTAATCAAAGTAATGAAGGAAGCCAAGATCAAGGGTAAGGACTTGGAAAAGATCATGAAGCCTTTTAACATTCCGTACGGATTATTGAAAGAGAAAACCAGACAATATATAAAGAAGATTACAAAGAAAAGTCCAGATGAGCAGCTAAATTTTAAACATGATACATTCGTATATAGTCAAGAAGAATTTGAAGCTGCACAACCTATGTGGCGAAGAAAGTTTTTGGAGAAACATCCCACAGTACGGGTGCATTGGCAAGCAGCACCATATTTCTTACAGGTAAACCCTTCATTTTGTCCTATACCACGCAGAAGGGATAATAGCGAATTTTTGGATCTACAAAGAAATGGTGCTATAAATAATCAGTGGCTGAATTACCCTCTGCTTCCAAGCCCGCCACATAATTACTTGCCAACGGAAGATTATATGGTCAAAACCATCGAATTTTGGCTGCAAAATTATGCGACAGTACCCGACCTAACTATCAAAATGACAAATAAAATACTCAGTATGATACTTACAATGTTGAAGGTCTTCAAGCATGCGGCCAACACATTTTTGAATTTCATTGGTATTAATCAGGGCACAGAGATCCTCATTTTTTACCTATCTGTTATGCCTAGCCGACCAACAATAATGGCTTATTATTCAAAATTGATGTTCTTGCCAAGTGTATATATGCAAACTTTTGAAGCGTTCTTTACAAGATTTTTTGAAATTGATTTAGAGGTCTTTTTGAAGATGTCATCTAATTTGAATGCAAGATTAGTGGCATACGAACTTAGCTTCTTCGCAGATCACGGATGTTGGAACTGAAGGACTCACTAGGCAAGGAAGCTTAAGAAGGGAGTCAGAGAGAAGAGAAAGTACAAGCAGACAGAGCAGTCAACGACGATCTGGCAAGTAGGCCAACATTTTTTTCAGGACACTAACGCATATAAAAGAGGTGGACACACAAGGAGAAGGAGAAAGTAGGGAGCTCCAAGAAGTGTATTTCAAATCTTCAGAAGAATCCCCTACAAAAACAATGATTTTCATCACTAAAAACCATTGTAAATACCATTTCACATTTTTGTAGCTCCATTTTGTGCAAGCCAAGGAGTCCTTGAGCTTGAGGAGCTTTAGAAGTATCTACCTGTCAGTTTTCACATTTTTTAGACTTCGTTTGAACCTCCAAATAGGGTAGAGAACCTAATTTTTAACTAGGCCGGACACTAGGTCTGGACAAGGCCAAAACCTAGTCAAAAACTATAAATAGAGCTAGAGAGCTCATTTTTGAGGTTAGCTTGTAATTGATTTGAACTTGTAAGAGCTTTCTGAAAGTAATCTAAGAACTCCATTGCTTCTCACTCTTTGTCTTACTGTGTGTGCACGTGTGTGTGTATGTGTGTGCATGTTAGAGTGCTTCTCACTCACGCACTTGTGCCTTCACTTGCTCGAGGTCTTCATACCATCCTCACGTCTTCCCGGATTGACATTAAAGGAGGTGCTACTCATCACTGAGCTACACCAAATTTTGGCGCCGTTGCCGGGGATCGAGCTTTGAGGACGAGCGTATGATGGTAAGACGTAGATTTGAGACGTTGGCGTTGTAGGTAATCTCTTTACTTTCCTTATTTTTCTCTTTCTTACCTCACCATCATCATCATCACCATCTCCCACCTCCATCTCCATCATCGCGAAAATTTTCAGTTCTTGATTATATCACCTTCTCCATTTCATTTCCCTCATTCCACTTGTGAGAGAGAGCGGGAGAGCGATATTGTGTGCGTTGTTTTTGCATGTTTCTTGAGCTTTCTTGCAGGTACTAGCACTATCATCATCTCCAGCACTCCGCGCAGGTACGAAACGTCACGAAACTGTCTCTGTGTCGCAGGCCTCTGTCGATCGCGATCGACAGAAAAATCGCCCATTTGGTAAAACAAAGTGCACCACCATAATCTACATGATGAGCACATTCTAAATCACTAAAAATAGTTAGAAAATTCCGAGTTTCTCTGTCAATCGCGACCGACACCATCGATCCCGATCGACAGCCACGACCGACAGACCCTGTCAATCGCGACCGACAGACCCCACGACCGACTGACTGCCACGTAGGACCCTGTCAATCGCGATTGACACCGTCGATCGCGATCGACAGCCACGACCAACACCTCTGTCAGTCGCGATTGACACCGTCGATCGCGACGGACTGAATTTCAACGATTGATTGACTTATTCGCGTAGCCATGTGTCCATCGCGACGGACACATCCCCGATTGACTGAAATCACGGCAAAAATCCCGGAAAAAGTGTCGATCACGATTGACACCATCGATCGCGATTGACAGGACCCACGACCGACTCTATCGATCGTGATTGACACTGTCAATCGCGACTGACGTGTCGATCGCGACCGACAGGCCCCGACGGACACCTCTCTCAATCGCGATTGACAGACCTGTCGATCGCGATTGACAGGCTTTTCGGCCAAAAAAAATAGGGTAAATTTTTACAAGTCTTTGGGATAATTTTGGGCATAATTAGCAAGCTATGCGTGATTTGTGAGGTCCCTACACATGTATTTTTGAGAAAAATCCTGAGAACAGTTAGCCTGTTTGAACCCTGTTTTAGTCCCAAAACCCTGAACTGACATAACTTTCTCATACGAAATCCGTTTGCTGTGATTCTTGTTTTGTTGGAAAGATCGTGGAGAGTACAACCAAAACTTCCACTGGTTATGTGAAAATTAATATAGGGTATTTTGAAGTTGACCATACCCCAAGGTAGGAAAGCTAAAGGGTCCTTGGGATTGTTTTCCATAAAGGCAAAGGGGATTTGGCCTGTGAATTACATGCATGAAAGTGACCTATTTGTCATTTGAAATTAAGTCTTGAGCTAATTTTGGGACTTTCACAGGTCCATTGAGAGCAATTGAGAGCTTCCAAAGCAAGGGTTTCTTTGCAAGCTTGAGACCCAGGTTCTCGAGCATCATAAAGCAAGGGTTTCTTTGCAAGCTTGAGACCCGGGTTCTCGAGCATCATAAAGCAAGGGATCAACAAGAAAGGTCAGAATATTCTCAACTCCCTTTGTCAATTCCTAGCTTAGGCTAAGTTCGAGTAGTGCTAGGAGTAAGTCAGGACACGATAGGCACGAGACAAGTCAAAGACTATCTAAAAATCAAGTTTAAGACAAGGGCTAACTTGTGTGTGATCGATAACTTTAAAGGAAAAGAACTTAACGTAGGACGATCAACTTAAGTGCGGAAAATTAAATCAAATATACCTGACAACGTGATATCAGACAAGAGTATAAACACGATAATCAACATAAGAAGGAATCAAGTAAGTGGTACAAAGGAACTCAGCAACGAGGTTGTACTTGGGCAAATTTGGGCTATTCAATTAGGCTTATGAACCTTAGATCAGGACGGCATCTAGTAAGGGATAAACAAAGCCTTAGGTCTTCAGAGGCTAGTGTTAATCATACTGCTAGGTCTTGGGCCCAGCAGTTGAGCCACCACTCGCGTTACCCTAGCTCTGAGACTAGCGAATCAGAGATGTCTCAAGGCATGGACAGACCTACAGGAAGTTCAAGAGTGCCATATCTGTATAGGGTGGAAGGCCCCTACAAGACGCAATTGGAATACATTAGGACCAACCGATTAGGTGCTAGCATCTATGAGGACGGTCTAGGAAGATCAGTGGTCCAGATTAAAAACCCTGACCAATCCATAAGACTAGAGCACCCAGCTGTCAAGTTCGAAAACGGAGCATACTTGGACAAAGAAGGAACCATATACGTAGTCACCAGTCACCCAGATAGGACAGATGAATTTGGAAATGTGATCTCAAAAGCGGATTTAGGTGACCTGGAGCAAGGAAACATGGGTGTAGAACCTAGAACCCCCGGAGGCAAATCTGTTCTCACTAGGATTATCACACCAGAGTGGATTCCTCAGGACAACAAGAGTATAGATCTGCTTCTGAACCGAGAGACTGACGAAGCCTTTTGGAGGTATAAATCTGATCGGCCAATTGATATAGGAACAATCATGATCTATGAGTTTAAAGATCCAGATAGCCCAGGTAGAGTGACCTACTTAGATCACGCTTCAGAGAGGATCTTTGTGGTTACAGAACATGATAGACATGCTTATACTTGGAAGGGTGAATTTTTTTTCCCCCAACCCAGATCAAACGTGTCCTATGGTCACCCTGGAGCTGGAACATCCCAAGCTCATGGAACTCAAAGAGACAGAAGTAGAGATAGGCCAGAAGTAAGCTTTGCCAACCCAGGGGGCAGAGAAAGAACGAGGACGGAAACAAATAGAGTAGAACCGGAGGGTCATAGAGCCCCAGGAAATTGAAGAAATGCTGATGATTTCCCTTTGCCAAGACCAAGAGAGCACACGAGGACCCTGAGACCGACCCAACTAGTTAAGTCCATGAAGAAATACTTCGATGGCACTGGTGATCCATATAATCATGTGGCTGAGTTCAGGCAAGTCTTGAGAGCTGAACAAGTGGAGGATCTATTCACACAGTACAATGCCTTTGGTCTAACCCTTAGGAACACAGCCCTTACGTGGTTTCAACCACTGAATGAGAGACAGTTCAGGTGCATAGACCAACTCCTAGAGGCTTTCATCACTGAATTCTCTAAAAGTGGCATAAGGCATAATACTTCCTCATTGATACATAGCTTCAAGCAGACCCCTCAAGAAACCGTGAAACTTGCAGGAAGAAGATTTAGGTAATACTTAGAGAGATGCCCTGTCCCTGAGTTACCCACGCCAGCTAAGCAAGTGGCTTTATTCCTTGATGGATTGCTGAGTACAAAATTGAGATCTTATGTGTACTTGAAGGACCCTAGGACCATAGAAGAGTGTGTACGCATGTGCATTGACATCGAGGATAACCTAGGGGAGGAGTTAGAGCTTTCCAAGATATACAAAGAATCAGATAGTGCATCTAGCCTCTCTTCCACGCAATCCACATCAATTGAGGAACTTGCAGAGAAAGTAGCTCAGAAATTAGGTGTCTCTAGCAAACAAATCCCAAGGTTTGCCCCTGTGAAAAGATGTTATACTTGTGGGGGTGACCATATGGCAAACGTATGTCCCATTATGGCTCAACCCCAAGTAAATCCTAGTAGCCAGTACTGCACCATAGAACGAAGATACACAAATCACACAGCACAAGACTGCCCATACAATAAGCAAGTTGTGAGGCAAACCTACCCTCAGCCATACCCTCAACAAGGCAGATACCAGAATCAGTACCCACCGCAGCAGTATGCTAGGCCTCAACAAACCTACCAACCACAATACCAAAGCCAACAAAGGCCTCAGCCTGTGTTAGCACAACAACCCTGTTAAACGATAATACTTCTATCCAACTTTCGGAAGAGTATTATCGTGTCCTCGGGTTCTTGGGAGTGGTAGGGGTCTGTTAGACAGAGGCCCTGTACTATTTTCCCAATTTTTCACACAGTCATAAATACTCCCTCACGTCTTAGCACAGTGGGTGAGTCTGAATACGGACCACTCTTCGGCACGGTGAGTGTTAGGACTTTCAGACTGAATCTGCTATGGTAATGAAGCAGTGATCCTGCTGTGACTTATAACTACGAGAATACGCACTTTTCAGTAATTGAATACTTCTCAATGTGATGATTCCATGTGCCAGGTAAGTACACCGAACACAGACAACTATAATCGAGATTACGCCAAACTTTTCGTATACTGACTCAAGTCACAAATTCCTACCGCAATTGATAAACTTACCAATACTTCTATCCACATACAGATCTTATCGAATTATCAGTGAACGCAGACTATTGTCTCGAATCTGGTCACTTAACCGAAAAGATATTAAACGTAGATGTTTAACTTTGACCTTACACAATCTCACGTAGGATGACAAACACACAATCTCATGACAGAAAAGATCCAGAATCGTATATAACTGATCATCAAATAGACTCACAACACAAGACTACCGAATGGAAATCGATTCAACCAAGAGAATCACAGAATAGCTAGATAGGGACAGAACTCAATGTACTCATCAATATCTCATACATAGTCTTAAAATATGATGCTCGCAATCTCCCAGATTGATTCAATCTAATGGACAAACAGAATACAATACGATACTTGCAATTTCCAAATACTTCAGTTCGCGATGTGATCAACTCTACTTACTACAGTGCTCCACAGAACAGAGACTCCTTCCGAAAAACTGCCGATCTTTACCGCTTTCCTTTATGCGCTTTAAATAGAAATCTGCTACAATGTTTCCGCAAATCCACTTTTTACGGCACCTATCCGGGTTCATCCATCCCGGCTCGGCGGCCCTCTAACACTGGCACGCACGGTGGACTCGAACCCGCAAGTGCAGTACTGTTGGTAATATCCTTTTGCCTGGGCTATTCCAATGTTCCCTTCCTTTACATGCATCCACAAAGGCTCTGGCTAAATGTTCAAGATGCCGATATCCTGGTGGTGATTCAGCAAATATCCTTCAACCCCGAATGTGTCACCGTACGTGATAGGTCTTCTCTTTCTCTAGAACTTCCTCAAACTCGTATAACTGGTCTAGTTGCCTCTTCATGAAGTCCCGCTTTCTTATATGCTGTTGCCTCAAAAACTCATGCTTTACATACTCGTATTCTTCAGTTGCAGCTCTTCCTTTTTGACTTAAATAGCTTTTTGAACATCTAAACCATCCTGAAAAACATGTCTATTTATACATACAATATGATTGTTAGCTGCTTCGAGATCACGCTTTCAAAATCCTGTGCATCACCATAGCCGATCATATCCTTTTGAAACTCCAGTATTGCAACTCCAAGGTGTCCTTGATAGTTCCACTTCGTCTGGACATCTTTCAGATTGAAGCGTGAGAATCTACTCTTGATCTCGTTGTTACCTGGACCCACCCTCTTGATCATGTGCTTTAAGCGCTTCGTCTATGGAATCAAAGTACCCTCTGTGCTGTTGAATCCTCTTCTTCTTGAAAGTTTGTACGTGTTTGTACCAACTTGGATATGCCTGTGCTATGCTTGTTGAAAATATCCATGTCTTCTGCAGAAGCCATGTACCCATACAATATCCTATCACCACCAGGCTGAAATATCCTTTTACAGTGTCTGTCGGTCCATACCAGGGTTTGACTCCCCAATCCTTTCTGATCGCACTTGTTCTAGTGGCGGAACAAGTATAGCCAGCCATCTCCTGCGAAAAAGTGTCCAGCTATTTTGAACATGGCTATCCAACTGTTGTTTTATTAAATCTATGTCCACATTTGTCATCAATGTGGCATTTAGTTCTACACCCTCATCTTTTAATATCTGCTTTTCGAACTCCTGCAATACTTGTATTCTTGACTGCAAAAGTTCATTTTCGGCTTGCAGGTGAGCATTCAGGGTAGAAAAACTGGACATTTCGGTTTGAATTTGTGTTTGGATAGCTTGCTGCCACTGATTAAGGTCTTGGACATATTTTTTTACGGTGATCAATTCGGCCGTAATACGCTGGTTGTTTTGCTGTAACACTTGTATTAATGCATCTTTGTCATCCAATTCTTTTTGCATCTGTGTCATTACTGAGTTGGACTTAGTCATCGTTGCTAATAACAACTCGTTTCTGTGCTGAATCGCTTGTTCTTGTTGCCGTAAATATTGGGAAACCTCTTGGAGTTGGTTTTGCATTCTTGTAACAAAATTGGGTTGAGGGTCATCCGGTGCTTGCTCTGGACTGGCAGTTGGCACGTTGTCTGCCATTCGTCTTCTAATGGACAGCCGAAATGGCGTCCCTACTGTCTGATTCTGTGCGCTGTTACCTGTGTGGAATAAAGATGCAGACGAGGTGGAGGGTTGGGCTTCTTCCTGAGGCTCTGTGTGGTATTTGGGGTAAAAAGGGGGGAACCAGTGTAACTGTTTATTTTTTACAGATTGGACAAAATTAAATATAGCAGCTAAATAGGCTGCTAATCTGCTATTGGTGTGGGATCTTCTCTTATCCCCAACAATGATTTGTGCGTAAAGGTGGTCATAAAGCCAATGTGCCTAGCTAACCGGACCTCCTGCTTTGGCATGCAATAGGGGGGAAAAATTTTCTTTCGACATTAAGTCGAATTTTACTAATAAACAAAGTTTTTCTAAATACCATTTAAGTTGTTCTCGTCGGTGATAGGGGGCGTTTTTCAACAGATAATACCGTCGGGGGCCTTCACAGTTGCCAAATTCCTTCTTCAGATCCTCATTTGAACATTTAAGATATCGGGCACCATCATAGATTGGTAGTTTAAATACGGCTGAGACAAGCTGGGGCGAAAATCGTACCTGCTTGAGAATAAAACCGTTGGTTTGTCGCATACTATGTAATTGGTCCTCTGCATCATCATTCGCAATCCACTGTTCCCACGGTAATTGGGCAAACTAGAGGAGACCTATCTTCTGTAGCCATTCTTCATTTTTTGGCGATTTGGTGTCGAGCTCGATTTTAAATTCGGTGGAGAATTTATGCTGAGTTCTTTCTGATGCAGAAGTTACTGCATCATCTGATTCATCTTGTAGAGTGGTATCTGTTGTTGTTACCACATAGGTCTGCGTATGGGCGCGCTTTCTGAATTGCCAGCGGAGAGTATCAGATTCCGACATGCTTGGTGAAGGTATACTGAAAAATATACTAGAAGTTGCTAACAGGTGCTGAATCTGGAAGAATGCTAATTTAGAAAGCTATACTCTGTAACCGCATTTTATAGACACCAATGCTTGAACGGCCATTTGCTCTACTGATTGTATGTCAGTATGACATGACTCTTCCCTCCCTTGATAATATTTGTATCCGAATAAAAATCATTATGCCGCATGTTACATTGTCGATTGGTGTTAGACTGATCGAGACTTGTCATGTGCGAAAATGTGAGAAATCCAAAATTTGATTATCGTATTCATACATTATGAATTTGGATGAGCGAATATACTCATTCGTCGATGAGACCTTCGAGGTACATACTCCTAGCCGCTCTAAATGTTCGAGCTATCTTTTTCTTAAGGGTTTCTAATAGTTGTTTTAGCGTATCAGGCTCTAGAAGCTGGGCATCTATTCTAGCAGAGCTAAGTGCGATGGCTTCGGTGAGTACATTCTCGGCCTGGGTCTGCACAAAAGCTTCCTGTAGATAAAAATCATTGGCTAGTGCGGCATCCTTGGAAGTCTTCATTTCGTCTAGTTTGGTCTTTAGCTCTGCAATATACTCCTTTTGGTTGCGTATTTGGTTGTCTTGGCGCTCAAACTGCTGGGTTTGGAAATCCAGAGTTTTCTTCAGTGAATCTCGTTCTCTGCGCGTCCTGTAGATATCCTTGAGGTATTGTCCTTCCCGTATCAGCTGGCGTTTTAGGATACTGTTTACTTCCTTTGCGCATTCTTCGGCTTTCCGTAACTGTTCTTGGATTTGTTCGGTTTCTTTCTGCTGCTCCTGATTCTTCTAGATTGCTTCCTGCAATTGAATCTTTGTCTCTGCGACCAGTTCTTCGAGGGAGGTGTTGATATCTTCATTTTCGTGGAGGGTGACCTTTAGGGCGCGGATTTCTTCATGCGCAGCGTGTAGGAGTCGATCTTTGGCTGTAAGTTGTTCAAGGGCTGCATCTCGTTGTTCTACTAAGGTCTGTTCTGCCGAAAATTTAGCTTGTAGCTCTGCTAACTGCGTCAGGAGCTGATGGTTCTCAATCTTTGCGGCTTCGATTTCTTCCTGGAGAGGGGTGATGTCTGCTTCCAGTACGTCGACCTTGTTTTGATATTCGGCCTTCAGGTTGTTCGTGGCTTCCTTAATTTGTATGGGCAGTTGGTGTGATAACTGCATGAGAAACTGACCCATGGATGCTAGTTCTGAAAATACGGTTGGTGGTGGTGGTGGTTGGCGAGGCTGAGAGGAGGTATCGGTGAGTAGGTTTTGGGAGTTTGGCGGAGAGTAGTTAGGGGAGGAAGAGGAGGAAGGTGTAGGTTCAGAATCGAGTCTGCAGGATGGTTCCGGTGGGAGGTCAGGGTTGACAGGTGGGATGGGTAGAGCAGAGTCAATAGTGGTTACCTTTGTAACATTCTGTTGTTCGGCTTCTGTATGATTGATGGCCTCAATAAGTTCATCCAATGCTTTTGTGGCAGTTTCCGGTTCGTCCTGTTGATGCTCAGACTCCTTTTCGGTAGACAGTATCTCTGTATCTGCTTGTTTTTGTTGGTCTTGTTGCTCTGTCGAAGTGTCGTTATGTATTGAAGTGGCAGTGTCGTGGTAAGTTTCTTCTTGCTGATCTTCTTCGGCGTCGTGTTTCTTTCCGGCGGATCCTTGGACTTCACTTTCTGAAGAGCTGATCCTGATTCGCTTTGTACGGAAGAGTTGATTGATCTCTTCGTCGTCTTCTTCAGTTTCCTCGAGTGGTTGTGCTGATTCTTCGTGCCTAAGTGCTGGGCCTGTGGGTGGGGGTTGTGCAGCTAGAATGGTTGGGAAGAGAAAGGAGATGATGTGGGGAAGGCGAGAGCGTGGAGAGCTGCCTTTCTGGAGTTGTTTCACTATAGCGACGGATTCTTTATGGATTCGTTGGAAGAAATAAGAGGCAAAGTTTACAGGTTCACGGGTGGCTAATTCTAGAGCGGAGTAGAAGGGGCGAGAGATACCGTAGGTTCGTTTTTGCAGGTTGAGGATGGGTACAAGAAACTGTAGGGCGGATCGTTCGGGTTCTGGGCGGCAGAGAATGGCATATTCGTTGGACGAGGAGTGGGGAAAGAATGTGTTCATGCGAGCGATAGGGATGCTAGGGCCATTTTCGCGTCCTTATGGGGTGAGGCGGTAAATTGCAGAGAAGGCTTGGAAGGTGATGACGGTCCTATATGGGGGAGAAGGGAAGACCCACTGTCGTTCGGTGACAGGGAATTGGGCGATGGCGTGGATGATTTGTGCGGAGAAGGGATGGGCTTCCACTGAGTGCCAAGGCAACTCAGCGAAGTTGGACAATCCTCTACAACGCAGGTATTCGCCGACGTCTGTCGGGATACCATCACGGAAAACAGTGTAGTTGGCTAGCGCTTCCATGGTGTTTGCAAGCACTCTTACAGATAACACAGAAGACAAGGAAATACGTATAGTCTCGAGAGCACAATAGTGTTTAGGCGCAACTGAGGGGGTTAAATAAGTAGAACACGGTGAGAAAGGGAAGGGGAATGGGTATCATTGTTCGGTGCGTGAAAGGTACTGTTTGCATGCTGGCGTGTGTGCTTGAGTGACCGGTAGGAAGAGGCGGCTAGTAACATAAAGATTCCTACAAAAACTACTAAAAGGGAAGAAAAGAAAAACACAAATATTTATACAAAATGCGGTTCGCCGCCGAATAATTTAATGCGTACTAGTACTGGGATAATACGGGCGCAGCTTCGACCCATTGATTACCTTTGAAAGTGGATTTCCGATCAACGTAGTCAACCGAAAAGTTGCCGGACCAACTTGTTCTGAAATCTTGAATGGACCGAACCAACGCAACTTGAGTTTTCCTGCTGATCTATTGGACTTCGCATTGTAGAAAAGAACAAGCTGTCCCACCGAAAATACTGAGGTCTTTAAATTGCGGTCATGTGTCCTGGCCTGTCTTAGTTGGATTTCTTTCATAGTTAAGAAACTGAGCCATCTGTGCTCATCTAATTCTCTAAGTGTTTCTAACCGAAATACCAATGACTCTTCGGGTAGAAGCTTCTGAGAAATTGCTACTCTTAAACTTGGTATTACAATTTCCATCGGAGCTATTGCTTCTAGTCCATAGGCTAACTTGAATGGTGTCAAGCCGGTGGTTACCTTATATGTAGTGCGATAGGCCCATAAGACTGCAGGTAGCAACTGATCCCATCTTTCCGGTGTTTCTCTAGTCAATTTCTGAAGCATGTTCAGCAAAGATTTGTTGGTACTTTCTGCCAATCCATTTGCACGAGGATAATATGGTGAGCTGAATTTATGACTGATCTGGAATGACTGTGTTAATGCTTTCATCAAATTGTTCATAAAATGGGTGCCCTGATCTGAAACAAGCTCTAGTGGCAATCCAAATCTTGGAAAGACATCTGATAATAGACATTTTGCTACTTCAACTGCTGTAGCCGAACGTAAAGGCCATGCTTCTGCCCACCTGGTTGCGTAATCTGTGCAAGTCAATATATACCTGTTATTACTGAATACCGCGGGAGGTGTGATTGGACCAATAAAATCAAGACCCCATTTCTGAAATGGTTCTAAAGGAAGTACTGGATGAAGTGGAAAGTAATGGCGTTGTAGTGGTTGTCCAATTCTTTGACAGCTATCACAAGTTTTGATAAATTCCAATACATCTCTGTACATAGTTGGCCACCAAAGTCCACTTTGCAGAATTTTTCGGTGAGTAAGATCTGCTGCAAAATGTCCTCCTGTTGGACTTGAGTGAGCTAAATTGATGACTGAATTTACTTCATGTGTAGGGATACATCGGAGTAAGGTTCCTGTATGATCTGCATAATAGAGTTCTCCAACAACTAACCGGAATCTTCGACTAAAAGCTGCAATTTTTCGGCGTGTAGCTGTAGGGACTTCAGAAGGTAGACATCCATCTGAAAGGAAGGTCAATAACTGATCATAATACGTAGTTGGTACTGGTTGGTTTGACAATTCCTCAGTAGTTGGTTCTGAAGTATAGATGGCTGGCGTTGTATCATTTATACCAACCGGAGGTTCACCTGAATCTAGTCGTGACAAAAAGTCTGCTAAAACATGTGAACTACCTGGCCGATGAATGACATCATAATCGAATTCCTGCAATAGTAGAACCCATCGTGCTAGGCGGCCACCTATATGTTGCTGCCGAACCAAGTAAACAAGTGCAGCATGATCGACATGAAATGTAAATTTTCGGCCCAGCAAATAATGTCTGAATTTTTTTACCGAATACACTAGTCCTAAACATTCCCTCTCAGTCACCGAGTAGTTCTTCTCTGCAGGTGCTAATCTTCTGCTAGCATAATATACTGGTCTAAACCATTTATCTGTTTGTTGCATCAGTACACTTCCTATTGCTATATCAGATGCATCAACAAATACGTGAAATGGGTGATCCCAATCTGGCGGCTGTAAAATGGGAACCTGTGTTAATAACTGTTTCAGTCGATCAAATGCTATCTGACATTCCTGAGTCCATTCGAATTGCCGTGGCGTCTTGGAAATTAATTTGTTCAGTGGTATTGCCACATGAGCAAGCCACCGTAAATGCCTTCCATGCCATCTCACTTGACCCATAAATCGCATTACTTCCTTAGGTGTATTAGGCACCGGAGCTTCTAATACTGCTGAAATTTTATCAGGATCGACTTGAATACCCTGTGCCGATATGATGTGACCAAGTAACTTACCACATGAAACCGCAAACACAGATTTGTTTGGGTTTAAACACAATCTATATTCTCTACATCTCTGAAAGCAACATCGTAAATGTACCAGATGTGCGATCATCTTACCGAAAATTGAAAAATCGTCAAGGTATACCTGCATAAATGAGGTGAGATAAGGAGAAAATATCTCCTGCATACATCTTTGAAATGTGCTTGGCGCATTCCTCAATCCAAACCACATTACGGTACAAGCAAAGACACCCCAATTTGTAATAAATGCAGTTTTTGGTATATCCTCTTCAGCCATTCTTACTTGATTATATCCACTGTATCCATCTAGAAATGAATACATCTCATGACCTGCTACTTTGTCAAGCATAGTATCCAAAAAGGGAATCAGAAAAGGATCCGGTATTGTTGCAGCATTTAATTTCCGATAGTCTACGCAAATTCTCAATTGCTTGTTTTTCTTTGGTACAATTACAATCGGTGAAATCCATTCCGCATGTTCTATTGGTACTATGAATCCAACTTTTAATAACCTATCAAGTTCAGCCTTTACCTGTGATGCATAATGTGGGTTCATCCGGTAGCTAGTTTGCTTCATTGGTTTTGCTTCTGGTTTTAGCATAACTCTGTGTTGATAAATACGAGGATCCAAGCCCTTCATGTCTTTGTAATCCCATGCAAAGACGTCAGTAAATTCTTGGAGTAACTGAATTAAATCTGCTTGAAAGGCTTCAGGTAAGTTTTGCTTTATCTTTACAGGACGAGGGTGATCTTTATCTCCAAGATTATAAGTAATTAACTGGTCTTCTGGAACATAAAATTGTTGATATTTCTCTGTATTAACTGATGATTCGAGAAGTTGCTGTAGTTCATTACCGTGAATCGAAATGGTATCTTCCTCCTTAGTTTCTTCGGCAATGGGTATTACTGTGCATACTGAAGCATTCCAGGTATCTATCACAGATTGTAGATCAATAGTTCCTAATGTCATCAAATCAACATTATTCTTCAGAAATTCTTCTTCTTCGTCATCCGACAACCCATCTAACATATGGACTGGTTCGGCAAAATATGGTCGAGCATGTAACTCACAGGGTTGTATCGCATCTAACTTTACAACACATTTGCGATTTTTGTCTTTGAACGTAAGTTCCTGGGCTGACCAATCTTGAATTACCTTGGCTTGTTTCAACCAAGGACGGCCGAAAAGTAGATTGTAATCTAGGGTGGATTCCGGCAATTCTAGAACAACAAAAGTCATCTTGAATGTTGTGTCTTGCACAGTTATGGGTATATCTCGGACCAGTCCTACTGGATGAACTCTAGATTGATCAGCCATCCTAACAAAGAATTGAACTGGTTCTATCTTAGTCCATCCTAACTTCTTACAAAGTGACGCAGTGGCAATATTCACGCCAGACCCCCCATCAATTAAAACTTGTGGGATTTGATGTTTATGAAACCATACCGTAATCAGAGGAACTGAGTGATCTACCGTAGAGTCTGGCTCTGGTTGTACTGTTGCGGTAGCCGGAATGCAAGCAGATTTTGTAGTAGACTGTTGTTGAAATTGTTGGCGTATTCCTGGTACTAATGCCAGTAATTGCCCGAAAGGCAGTGTGATGGATGCTTTTGACAATAGATCCCAAGCTGGTTGCAATTGATTTGCATCTTCCTTAACTGTTGAAGATGAAGCTTGGTCTGAAGATGGTAATTCTACTGCAGATGAGGTACCTGCTTCTGTATTGTCAGCACGAGCTTGTGTCGTATCCGGGGACTGGATTACTGGAGTAGGTTCTGGAAAAACAGGTGGTTCTACGGTAGTCCACTGGCTCGCTTTATGATACATTCTGTGTTGTTCACGTATCCCTGGTTCAAATAATTCTGCTGCTGGTTGCAATTGTTTACCGGAACGAGTTTGAACTGCTGCTGCCTGCGTCTCTACAGGTGTGATTGTTACCACATTGGCCATTGGGTTTTGACGTTCCTTTTTCCTTTGATCATATTCTGCTGCATCTCTACAGAATCTTCTAATATGGCCCAACTGTCCACAGAAATGACATCGAGGTGGTGGTAAATTATGATTTTTCGGTGGTGGTCCATTCTGCCAGCGTGATGTATTATAGTTGTTATTCCTCTGTCCTCGATAATGTCGATAACCTTGTTGTTGATTGTTTCTCAAATGTGGGGGTACATATTGATTGGCTGGCTGCCCTTGTTCCTGAATAATTGCATTAACTGTTGTTGTTCCTTGTCTTCTGACATTGTATGCACAATTCTCAGTGGTATGTCCCACAATGTTACAGATGGCGCAATAGGTCTGATTTAACGCACACTGGGCACTAGTATGTCCTGAATTCTTGCAGGTGGTGCAATATACTTGCCTAGTTATATCTTCAGCCACATGTTTGTTTGTTTTTATCCATTCCAAATCCTCTGAAAATCCACCAACTTTGTTTTCCAACTGAAGGGTCATTGCGATCACTGCATCGAGGGTCATGGCTCCTACACATCTTATAATCATGATTTGCCTAAGTTGAGGAAGTAAGCCATTGATAAACCACTGTGTAATAACATCGTCTGGTAAATTAGCATGAGCCTCGGGTAACTGTCTTAAATGTGTTCTGAAAAGGGTAGCATACTCTTGTACAGTTTGATTTTGTTTCTGTCTGTTGTTCTGTAAATACTCAAAGATCTCTGCAGGATTCTTTTTCAGCCTGAATCGCTGCAGAAAAGCATCTCGTACTGCTTCATAAGTACCGAAATGATTAATATCGTATTCAGTAAGCCATCTTGCTGCTTCATTCACAAGTGTAGATTGAAAAACAAATGCTTTGTATGCCGGATCCGGTGGATGATTGAGGACAGCGTAACTGATTTCAAAGGTGCGTACGTGAGCATCTGGATCATCTCCTGGAAATCCACTAAACTTTGTGTATGTTACTCCCGTTGGAGCCAATCTAGGTTGATCTAACTGTCGTTGCGGTTGTTCATTCATCGTAAATGTATTATACACTCCTTCTGTACTTCTGTTTTGAGTTTCTGAACTACCGGAATTTGTTTCACCAAATGGCACGCTTTTCGGTGCAATTAGCTTACTTACTATATTGTGAATTTCTGTTTCAAATAGTCTTCCTTCCTCCTTGGTATCCAGAGTAGGAGGACTTGCTTCCAAACGTTGTAGTTGAGCTGAAGATTCAGCCGAAACTGCTGAACCGTCGTCGAAAAACTGTGTTTTTCTTACCGTATTTCCACCGGAAGGATTCGAAATTGTAACTGGATACAGTGTAGATTCACCTGTGTTAATTTCCTTCCCTAAAGTGTTTCTAATCGTATCTGAATCTATTCTGAAAACTTTTAGACTAGATTCCAACTGCGTCTTGGTGGGTTCCAAAATTGCTGTATTTTCGACAGTCTGCACCGTAGTGATACCAGACAGTTCTAGAGATGTACTACGTTCTACCGTAATTTCACCGGAATCAGTGTTATCGTTCGTCACTTTTTCGACAACTGGGTCAGGTCTAATTGCACTAGTACCTCCCAAAGTTGTTCTTAATACCCCTAACTGATGATTCTTGGGATACTTTTCACCTGATCGAGTAATCGGCATGTAGCATTTCCGTACTAATCATATAGTATTACGAACAAAACAGTCTTGCAACAATCTGATTCTGTTGCTACTGTCCATCCAACAAAATTTAATTCAAACAAAATACCAGGCAATCTTTAATGCCACTTCCCCAGTAGGATCGCCAATGTTAAACGATAATACTTCTATCCAACTTTCGGAAGAGTATTATCGTGTCCTCGGGTTCTTGGGAGTGGTAGGGGTCTGTTAGACAGAGGCCCTGTACTATTTTCCCAATTTTTCACACAGTCATAAATACTCCCTCACGTCTTAGCACAGTGGGTGAGTCTGAATACGGACCACTCTTCGGCACGGTGAGTGTTAGGACTTTCAGACTGAATCTGCTATGGTAATGAAGCAGTGATCCTGCTGTGACTTATAACTACGAGAATACGCACTTTTCAGTAATTGAATACTTCTCAATGTGATGATTCCATGTGCCAGGTAAGTACACCGAACACAGACAACTATAATCGATATTACGCCAAACTTTTCGTATACTGACTCAAGTCACAAATTCCTACCGCAATTGATAAACTTACCAATACTTCTGTCCACATACAGATCTTATCGAATTATCAGTGAACGCAGACTATTGTCTCGAATCTGGTCACTTAACCGAAAAGATATTAAACGTAGATGTTTAACTTTGACCTTACACAATCTCACGTAGGATGACAAACACACAATCTCATGACAGAAAAGATCCAGAATCGTATATAACTGATCATCAAATAGACTCACAACACAAGACTACCGAATGGAAATCGATTCAACCAAGAGAATCACAGAATAGTTAGATAGGGACAGAACTCAATGTACTCATCAATATCTCATACATAGTCTTAAAATATGATGCTCGCAATCTCCCAGATTGATTCAATCTAATGGACAAATAGAATACAATACGATACTTGCAATTTCCAAATACTTCAGTTCGCGATGTGATCAACTCTACTTGCTACAGTGCTCCACAGAACAGAGACTCCTTCCGAAAAACTGCCGATCTTTACCGCTTTCCTTTATGCGCTTTAAATAGAAATCTGCTACAATGTTTTCGCAAATCCACTTTTTACGGCACCTATCCGGGTTCATCCATCCCGGCTCGGCGGCCCTCTAACAAACCCCCTGCCCCAGCTAATGTAATTCCGGTAAAGTATGATGTTGCAAAAGAAAACCTGAATAGAGCCATAGTGCCAGTAACCCCATTGCTATCAGAAAGTGACCCCAGTGACCATAGCTTTGACTCGACGCATATTGACAGCCCCCAGGCCTACTACATGCAATCTCTCGAACATGGTGAGTCCTACTATAGTGAAGAGCCAAATGAATCTAGTTGGGAGTCAGACTACACAAACGTCATGTATGCAAACCCCAACCCTAGACCTCAACCTAGACAAGTAAGACCCCCATTCCCTAGAGGACCATGCTACAGATGTCAGGGAGATCACCTCATTCGTGATTGCCCCATGCCTGCACCTACCCAAACCCAATCAGTGACGATCCAGGGCTTTTGCCAAGAGTGTGGAAAGGAGCATCTCTTACGAGACTGCCCTAAGAATCCTAATAATATGCCAAAAATCACTCCTATTAACGTTATTGGGTTAGTTGTAGACTCCACAGGGAGTGTGACTTCCACTGCACCAGTACAAGTAATCACTAGAGCCCAAGCCTTGCAACAGAACCAAAGCGTAGGCCAGGAAAAGAGCCCAGATGTTAGTGAAACGGAGAGCATGACAAAGAAGAGGACTAGAGCGTGGAGAGATAGTCGTGAAAGAATGCAAAGGCAATGGGCAAAAAAGATGAGTGAACTCGAGGAAAGCCTCAGAGAAACAAAGGCCAGGATAACTGAACTCACATCTCAAACTCCCTCTCACACTACCCCACCACCACCATTCCCATCTCCATCTGACCCGCCACCTTCCAACCCACCTCACACAATTCCACCACCCCCAAGAGTAGGATCAGTCCTAGCAGATCTCACTCCCGAGGACCTTAATATGATGCTTAAAGCATATCAGGCCAGAATCCAAGAAGGGCCAAACGTAACTGATCATGAAAAGTGCTACCCTAGAGCACAATTAGAGCTTGAACGAACCAAAATCTGTGCCAAAATGGTGGAGTTGGCTCAGACCATGTTTGAAGCCAGTCGCCTATTTAATATCTCTAGTTCAGCTAAGACACAGTTGCACTTCGAAGGACTGTTAGAAAGAATAGAGAGGTTAATTGCACAATCAGAGAAGGAACCCGCCTCTCAACACAAGGACAAGGCAAGTGAAAGGGCAGGTCTTCCTGCCCAGGAAGCCTATGTGCCTAACTCTACGGAGCCAGACACATCATCTTCTATGAATCGGTTCACACCCGAATTCTTACGAGAGATTCAAGAAGACAAATGGGCTAAAGAAAGTGAAGTCCCTCCTCCTATTGAACTTGTGGATGATGCACATGACCAATTTCCACAGGACATCCCATCCATTTATGAGGAGCAGGAGAGCACCCAATCTCAGGAAAGATTAGACTTTGAGTCTAACTCTCTGCAAGAATTACCCCACTTCACAGGCCCATGGGAAGCTAAGTCTAATTGTATGAGAGCACCCACAGTCATGGTACGAAATGAGGACTCAGTCATACCTAGGAACACAGAGGTAGTGAGAAACACTAAAGTACAGTGCAACCTCACCTTAGAAGAGCTACTCAAAGTAAGGCCAGAGCTATGGAAACATGTAGCCAAACAAGTACCAGAGATAGCAAAACCTCGTTCCCAGGTAGGATCACAGAGAACAGTGCCAGAAATACCCTTGGACAAGATAGGAGACATGAGTGAGGGCGAAGAGGAAAACACATATCTTCCTATCACCCATCAAGGATACACCACCAAGGCCATTCTAGACTCAGGCGCAGGTGTTGCAATTGCTACCACTTCCCTATGGAAGCGTTGGGGCAAGCCAGCACTCAGGCCCACAAGGATGAAATTGCAAATGGCCGATGGTCACATAGAGAGACCCCTAGAGTTGCTAGAAGGAATAACTCTCACCACCTGTGATGTTGAGTTCGAGCACACATTTGTTATATGTGATTTTAGCAAAAATCATGCCTATGAAATGATCTTGGGAAGACCATTTATGCGACAGTTGCAAGTGGTACAGGATTGGGGAACCAATTCTTTATACTTGCAACACTTAGGTGTTACGACCAAAGTGAATCTCAAAGATTACTCTCATAGAGATGTCCCTCCTATCCAATGGAATCCCATCCATAGAGCCAAAGATGATACGGAATCGATGCATTCCATAGGATCAGGATCCTCATGGATGCATGAAGACACCCACTTATGGATGTGCAAAGTAGCAGTCGAAGAAGAGAAGAGAGAAAAAGCCAGAGAGGTAGGTGCAAAAGAAACACATAGATCAATTCAAGACCCAACCTATGCACCTGTAGTTTTTCCTGACGAAGAATTTGAACCCCACGGCTGGGCAGAAATCCTAGCAACAATGGATGTAGCCATCAATGAAGAACAATGGACACCTCACTGTGATGAAGATGGCTATGACATTTCAGTCTTCTCCATAGAGCCAATCATGGGAGAGGCAGTGTTAGAAGAGTGTGAACCTAGCCCTGATGCATTTGAGGATGCAAGTGACTCCGATCTAGAGTCAATCATTATGGACCCACCTTTTGCATCAGATGAAGAATACTTCCATGAAGTAGAATTTCAACCCCAGAGGCACGGAGAGCTTATGAATGATGTAAGGTTAGCCACACATGTGACCCCGAAGGAAGAAGGAAAGAAAAGAAAGAAGAGAGAAGTCACACCAGAAGAGGAAGAATCTTTGTTTGAGGTCCCGGAAAATTTTAAAAAGTATGAGATAGACGATAGAAGAGTCATGATCAGAATGCCTAAAGGAGAGGCGCAATCAGGGGAGGCCTATGATAACAAAGAAACCACGAAGAAAGTAGTTGTAGCCATAGAAGAAGGAGAAGAAAGATGCACGTACATAGGCCATGACCTGACAGAAGAGGAAGAACATGAGCTAATAGCCTTGCTAAGAGAATATAGAGATGTATTCGCTTGGAGTTACAAGGATTTGAAAGGAGTGGACCCTGACATATGCTCACACACTATTCCCATGACCTCAGATGCCAAACCTTCTAAGCAAAATCCATACACATATAATGATAACTATGCTGCTAAGATCAAAGAGGAGATAGATAGACTGGTAGAGGCTGGATTCATCTATGAAATTGAGCACACTGAATGGGTATCCCCCATCGTAGTGGTGCCCAAGAAAAATGGAAAGCTGCGTGTATGCATTAACTTGAAGAAGGTTACTGCAGCCACAATTCGAGATAACTATCCGCTTCCTATCACAGAGCATCTCTTAGAAAGAGTAGCAGGCAAGGAAGTGTACAGCTTCCTTGATGGATTTTCGGGCTACAATCAAGTAGCTATTGCTCTAGAGGATCAACATAAGACAGCTTTTGCCATGGAGTGGGGCATTTTTGCCTTTAGGGTAATGCCATTTGGGCTTACCAACGCACCAGCTACCTTCCAAAGGCTAATGTGCCATGTGTTTAAAGAGTTCTTGAGGAAGAACTTAGAAGTCTATGTTGATGATCTTTGTGCTCATCCAACATTAGACAAACCCATATTCCTGAACTCAAACAAATCTTTGACAAATGTAGAGAATATCAAGTCTGCCTAAACCCAGAAAAGTGCGTTTTTATGGTCAGGCAAGGCAAGATTCTAGGACACATAGTGTCAAAGAATGGCATATCCACTGATGAAGAGAAAGTGAGAGCCATAGCCGAGTTACCTAGACCAAAGAATGTCAAGGAAGTACAAGCTTTCATGGGGCATTGTGGTTATTATCAACGGTTTATACACATGTATGCCATCATAGCAAAGCCTCTGTACAGACTTTTGACTAACTTTGAGTGGACTGACGAGTGTGAAAATTCCTTCAATGAGCTTAAACGACGATTATGTTCAGCCCCAATCTTGACTACACCAGATTGTTATAAACCCTTTCATGTTCATGTGGATGCATCCAATTACGCTATTGGGTGTGTACTCGCACAACCTACTGGTGAAGGTAATATGGATCTCCCAATTGCCTATGCCAGTAGACAGTTGAATGCGGCTGAACGAAATTATACCACTATGGAGAGAGAAGGATTAGGCATGGTATATGCGGTTAAAAAGTTTAGACATTACTTGCTTGCAAATAAATTTAAATTTTTTACTGATCATCAGGCACTGCTATATCTCGTGAACAAGTCATGCAATACAGGTAGATTAGTAAGATGGTTTCTCTTACTAATGGAGTATGACGTTGAGGTTGTAGTGAGGAAAGGTAAGACTCGCTTGAGAGCAGACCATCTCTCTAGGCTTACATCTGGAGAAGCCCCACAACATTAGGGGAAAAAGTGAGCCTTGCATGGGCCTTGTAAGGATCCCTAATTTTCAGGGATTAAAATTAAGATTGTATGTGATTAAGGGGACA
The DNA here is from genome assembly GCA_020310875.1 of Ceratopteris richardii. Taxonomy (NCBI): domain Eukaryota; kingdom Viridiplantae; phylum Streptophyta; class Polypodiopsida; order Polypodiales; family Pteridaceae; genus Ceratopteris; species Ceratopteris richardii. The sequence continues at coordinate 149,075,561 of CM035425.1, read as the reverse complement.
TAAAATACCAGGGTGGTTTTCTCTATTAAAATATAAGAGAAAAAGAAGCTTCCATGATATGCTCAGTCGAAGTGGATCGCAACCATTAGATTTTCCCCTTTCAATGGCTAGGATTTCAAGCACATGTGATACCATAATAAATGCATGGACGTTTGAAAAGTAGGACAGTAGAAAGAGATGAAAATTGTGAGTACCACAGTAGAGAGAGAGGCGGACGCCACAGTCTGCGTGAGCCCTTCATCTTCGACGATCTACGGTGTGCAAATAAAGGCGCAGATCCGTTAGGTAGAGTGCAGTCATCGCCGTCGGATGGATCTTCCAATCTAATGGCTGAGCGCAAATTCAGCTGATCTTCTTTTTTGTTTGAACCTCACCTGTCCGATGCAAAAGAGATCCAACAGTCTACATTGACTGGCGCCCTCATTGAGAGATATTTATTAGTAGCCCTTCGATCTCATCCCCATCGAAGGGTGTAGAAGGAAATGCGCTGTCCCAAATGTGTGTTATTTATAAGCCCTTCGATGGGTAGAAAGATCCTACGGTTGAAGGAGTGTTGCGCATTTTTCAATGTCCTTTCAAACGGAGCCACATGATTTCTTTATTATCTAATGGCCTACGGTTCATGGAGCCTTGACTTTTGCAGCAAAACTACATCCGTTGGATTCTTTAGAAGAAACAATGGCCATGATTGAAAGTTTTGAAATCCCAAACCACTCTTCTCACAAGACCCACGAATTTCTGGTGGTTTTAGAAACTTTGACTAGCAAAAACTAAGGAAAGCCTACCCCTAGACTACCAGCTTAAGAATCTAGACTGTGTCCACCACCCTCCTCTCATTGGTCCATCTCTAATCACTCCTTAATCTAAAAGGCCCATGCAGGGTTCATTTTTTCCCCTAATGAAGGAGTGTCAGATGACCTTCCTGATGCTTACTTGTTTAATTTGGAAGTGGTGCCGCAGTGGGCTAAGCCATTAGTGCCAGTATTGACATACGAACCTAACCACCCAATAATACACACACAGGATAAAGAGGTAGTGAAAGCCCAAAAGTATCACATCATGGCAGGAAGTATGTACAAGCACACGGATCAAGGGATTTTGGCGTGTTGTGTAGAAGAGGACGAGTACGCTAAATGGTTGCAATTAGCACACGTAGGTGCATTAGAGCAACACTACTCAAAGCAACGAACCCTACAGACACTAAGGAGACTAGGAGTGCATTGGCCGGCGATGGAAGCTGATGTCGAGAAGTTGTGCAAGGAATGCCCAATCTGCTGCACTAAACCACCTGTGGAACATGCCACTCTTTATCAAGTGTCCATAGTGCCAGATTGGAGTGAACCACTAGTATCCTTTCTGAGGACGAAAACATTCCCTCTAGACATGACTCTGTCTAGGAAAAGGAGTTTAGAACAAGAAGCCCAGGATTACTCACTTATTGGTGATAATCTATACAAGCGTGGTAAAGATGGTTACCTGAGACTATGTGTCCATGAGAGTGAATATCTTAAGATCTTGGAAACTGCTCACCAAGGTGTAGCAGGAGGACACTTTGGACCAGATTGGGTGATCAAGGTGTAGCTCAGTGATGAGTAGCACCTCCTTTAATGTCAATCCGGGAAGACATGAGGATGGTATGAAGACCTCGAGCAAGTGGCGGCACAAGTGCGTGAGTGAGAAGCGCACAAACATGCACACACATACACATACACGCGCACACACGGCAAGACAAAGAGTGAGAATCAATGGAGTTCTTAGATTACTTTCAAAAAGCTCTTACAAGTTTGTTTCAATTACAATCTAGCCTCAAAAATGAGCTCTCTAGCTCCTTTTATAGTTTTTGACTAGCTTTGGCCCTGTTCAGACCTAGTGTCCGGCCTAGTTAAAAATTAGGTTCCAGGGCTTATTAGAGGGGTCAAACGAGATCTAAAAAATATGAAAATTGGCAGGTAGATACTTCTAAAGCTCCTCAAGCTCAAGGACTCCTTGGCTTGCACAAAATGGAGCTACAAAAAGATGAAATGGTATTTACAATGGTGTTTAGTGATGAGAATCACTTTGAATGGGTGTAAAGGATTTGAAAAATTAAAGGTTGCCTTAATGCTAGATCTGCGTGAGTGCTCGTACTTGCTTCTTCATGAGGAAAATTATTGGCCTATTTGCCAAATCTTCGTTGACTCCCTTGTCTGCTTGTGCCTTCTCTCCCTTCTGACTCTCTTCTCTGACTGTCATGCCTCGTTAGTCCTTCAGTTCCTTGTCTGCTGCTAACACCCCCCCCTCTCTCGCGTCTGTCGTCCCTGACAGACCCTTGTTGTGTGGGTTTTTGGATGTAGTACTCGACGACATCCTGCGCTAAGTGATGTTCGGCAATTCTCAATCCTTTGGCCAAATCTGTGAGTAGAGCATCCCAGTCTACCGGCCCGGGAACCTCTGGATGTGGTATACGTAGCTTTTCGGAATGGAGAGCTTGTTCCACTGCAAACAACTGCAAGAGATGGGATGGTCTGGGAATGAATATCTCGGAGTGATATTCCCAGAATCCCGTGACAAACATCTCTTCAAACGTTTGTTTGAAGCAGGCCGGTAGATATTTGATGCGAGCGTGCCATGCATACACAACATTAATCGATGGGGTTGTGCTCATGTCGTATACAAGGTCCTGATTACCTTCATTAAATCCTAGTGCTGAGAGATGCGGTTCCTTGACATTTTTGAGGGTCTTGAAGGTGACCAACATAAGTTCGAAAATCTTCAGGCACATCTGAGTCATGACATCAGGTACATTCTTGAAACGGACCCCCCAATGTCGAATCGTCGAAATCATATATCCAATAGTAGGTGGGCCCTTAGGGGGTGCGAAGTACACATAATTGAGCCACTTCTCACATCCTTTAATCGTCAGCACTGTTTGTGTGTACTCCGGCCATGATCTCCTTCGAAATACAGGGCAATAACATGGGTTATATTTGATGTACAATGGCATGTTGTTCCATGTTCTTACCATTTCCGGGTAGGTTTCAAGCAGCCGAATTCTCCAAGTCGTTTGGCGAATATGTCCCTGCTTGGCACTCTCTGGGATGTCGTCAGGTGCAAACTGTGTGGCAGAGGTTGGTTCCCTTGAGGTGTGGTGCTTGATCTCCGCATTATAATCCGCCATTAGAACGCAAAAAGGAACATACAGGTCGTCCGATGGGCCGATCCACCTATGGTGTGAGAGATTCTTAAAATAATCGGATTTTATTACAACCTCTTCCAATTTTGACATCAATGCGATTTGGACTGCCACCCTGTCATCATGTGTCATGGCTACTTTCTCTAACTTTTGCATCCATTCCGGTGCCTCAATTTCAATTGTGTCCATGCCCTGTTCTGTTCGCTTACCCCCGGGTGTTGGCATCGGGACATAGGGATCCTCGAATGTTTCTTCTACTTCGATTGGCACAAGATCGTCAGGCTCGGGCTCTACCAGAGGGGAGGGCTGACGCTCGTATTGCATGACCTTGCTACGTAATTCCTCAAGTTCTGCCCGGAGTTTAGTGACCTCTTCAGATGTATCTTCTGCGGTTGTGATCTTGCTGGGTGATGTCTGTCGGGTGGCCAACTGCCTTAGCAATTCATCTCTTTCTTTTTCTAAGGCGGCATGGGCCTCCATTAGATCTGCATGAGTTTCTAACACCACTTTCATATTCTCAGAGGGAATTTCCTTGAATCGCTCTGGTTCAATCTCCTGTGGGGAACCCTCCATGGCCGCCTCCAGATTTTCTTCGTTCTGTTTCTGTAATCGTTTATTCTCCTCTAGCGTTGTAGACATATGCTTGCGTAGGAGGCCCAAGTTCCGTCGAAGCTTAAGGTTTTCCGTGATCTGAGAATGTAGCAGCTCGTCCATGTGTCGTCGTTCTTCATCATCTGCTTGGGGTGGGTTGGCTACTAATTGTGCATATTGTTCCTGTAATGTCACGTGCTGCTGTTGTAGTAGCTGCCTCTGCTCTTCAAGATCCATACATCGTGCTTGGAGATCTGCGTGGCTTCGGAAAAGCCTTGTATGTTGGTTGTCAAGGTGTTGGTAGTGTTGCTGAAGTTGGGACATGCATTGATGCATATTATTAAATACATTATTAAGAGGAATGGTGGGAGAAATGGTGTTGAATGCAGAGGGGAAGGGAAAGGGAAAGGGAATTGTGGATGCAGTACTGGAGAAGGGTGAGGGGGGAGGTGGGGGAATGGGAGATTGTGGGTAAATGGGGGGTGGGAGAGGTGCAGAGGTGGGTGACACCTCCATGAAAGTGGAGGTCGTGGTGGGAGTGACTGTGAACATGGGGATTGTGGTTGCGGTGAGAGTTGTGAACGTGTATAGAGGTGTGTGTAATTGTGAACTCCCAGGAAGTGTGATCGGAGTAGTGGGGTTTACCGTGGCTGTGGTTAGACTTATGTTTTCAGTGGAAACAGAGTATGTGGGTTGACTGATGGTTTGTGCGTCGGTGTGTGTAGTGGGTTCGGAGGTGGTGACAGTAGAGGTTACAGTGGTAGAGGGAGGTGAATGGGGTGGATGTGGGGGAGAAGGTGGCAAGGGAGGTGATGGAGGTGCACTCGAAGTGTGGGCTTCCTCGGTGTCATGAACAGTGTGTGCTGTGCCAGTGGTTGTGGGGGTGCCTTGTGGTCCTGATCCTAATACATTCATTCGTTTTCCCGTTCGTGGGGGGCGTCTGCCATATCTTTTCTCTGTCCTTCGTGATTGCACTAGTGCAGTATGTACCGTTTCAGGTACTCCCAAAGCGTCCGATATCATTTCCAAGGTGGCACGGTATTGCTCGTCCACACCTTCCTCCTCCAGAATCTGGTTCATGAGGGCTTTACCTGCAGCTAATGATAGTCTGTGTTGCTCTTGAACTCGGTTCATCGTATCGTAGAGCTTCTTTAATGCGTTAGTATAGGCTGGGGCACCTTCCAGTACTTGTAGGGCTTCTTGATCATACTCTTGTTCTTCTGCTTCTGATTGTCCACCATGTGCCTCCTCATGTGCTTCTTCTTCATCGTCCACATTGACTACGTCCGGTTGGCTGGGCTGGGCTTGGTCTGGGGCAGTTTGCTGTCCACCAGCTTGCTCTGCTTCAACTTCCGCATTTACAGCTTCGATGATTCTAGCAACTTCTTCATCCGTTAGATCCTCCAAAGTGAATCCATGCGGGAATTCCAGATCAGTAGGTACTGGTGGAAACACAAGGTTAGGGCCATCTGTGTTGTGCCTGGGTAACCTGATAGTAAATGGCTGTACTCGTCGGGGAAGTCTTGGGGTTGTTTCAGGCGTTAGGGTTGCACCGCGAGCTTGTGCACAAGGCATCTGGACAGCGCCTCTCATCTTCTTTGAGGGAGGCCCAACAGCTGACAATCTGCGTTGAAACTCCTGTGCTCTGGTCCAAATGAGAGCCCTTTGCACCGGTACATCATATGCGAGACATCTGTATACAATTCTTGTAAGCGCACAGCAACCATACAGTACAGACTTTTGCTTCTTATACCATCTCTGATGAGCCATGTGAATCTGGTCGATAATCCAGTGGGGCATATTGATTGTCAAATCAAAAGCATCCGCTAGGTAGAGGCTAAACCAGATCTTTTTGGGAGGCATTGTGAACCTTTCCTGCGCGGGGAATGCGAAATGTTGCATGACCATGCGTAAGTGAATGGCGATCGTAGGTGTCATCGCAACCATGTCCTTCAACTTCGTCAGATTCCTGTTCTTCATGTTGTCTGGGACCATAGTCTCTTTCTCTGTTGGAATGTGCATACCTTTCATGTCGAGTGCTTCTCTTACCAAGTTGATAGTCAAGCGGAAACGCTTCAGCTCATTGCCCCTTGTGAGCGATGGGAGCACAAAGGAGCTGTATCCTTTCTTGTCTTTGCTAGGAGTGAGGGTACTAATTAAGTATGAGCACCTTAGAAAATCTGGCTTTGGTAGTTGGAACTTGAAGTAATCATAAAGCCCAGCCTTCTTCCATATCGACTTCAGTCCTTCATTATTCTGTAGCTTTTCAAACTCCCTGGTAAAGAAATGGTATCTGCCCCAACGTCCATTGAACTCTACCTCGGACTCCCACATGTATGTGCCTTCACCCAGAGGTCCAACAACGTCACTGAACCAGTGTGAGGTTTTGCCCACCGGCATTGTGTGACCCTGTGGAGGATTCTGAATCGGTATGGCATGTAATGCCCTTAATGCCACTGGTCTTTCCTTTAATTCCTCCTTGACCGGAAGGCTTTCGATGTCCACCATTTGGGGGCTGGTGCCTGCCTGGGAGCTAGTTCCTACCGTATCTGGCATGTTACTTCTTGCTGCCTGTCTCTGTGAGAATATACAAACATGTGTTAACATTGTACAGGACAAGGGAGGACCGTTGTTGTTCCCATTACAATATTAACATGAGGGTCGGGAGCGAATAAAGGGTTAGTAAGTGCTCGGTGCAAGTGTGTGTGCAGTTAGCCGTTCGGTAGATCTAAGAGTTAAGTGGAATGATGGAGTGTGATAGTGATGTGGTTAGTAAGTTATCATGGATTTACAAATGGGGTCTGGGGTTTGTTACAAGTCTGAGGCTGCCAAATGCAGTGGATGGGTTTTGCTCTTGGTTTCGTAGAGACTCTAGAGAGCTTTATCGGTGTCTCGGTTTGAAAATGAGACCTTTTAGGGACCCATTTACAAGTGATTATGTGCGTGCTCATGGGCCTTGGTGTGTTCCTGAGTGTTGAAAACGAGTGAGTACTGGCTGTGCGAGTGGATGGGTTATGCTGTATAGGTTGTGGCCTCGGCGTAACTACTTGCACCCGCAAACAAGCCTTAGGCACCCAAATTTGTCTTGATTGTGGGCTAGCCTTTATCGACTTCTTGGGCACCCAAATAGATGTCACGTTAGCAGAAGAATTTCTGAAAGACTCCTTATTAGTATTGTGTTGTTGGTGACTAATAAGAGGCTTTGCCTGTGTGGTTGGCTTGAGTGCAACCGGGTGTTCGCCTTTCCGTACCCACACTTGTTTCACTTGCTGGGACATTTTGCTGCGCAGGTACTTTTGATTTCTGACATAGGAAGTACTCTGCTTCTTCTGCCTTTGATCCATCTTTGGTTGTTGCCTCCTTCTGGCCTTTGGAAAAGAAGGGAGTTCCGTTGGGGTTCTGACTCCTTTTTTGAGATCTTCATTCTTCTGCATCACATAGCCTTGGACAAGAACGACATGGTCAACTTCATGTGCTCCCCTGGAGGGACCAGGAGTCTGTGCCTTTCCTAGTTCCTTGAGTGCTCCATTATCTAACTCTACTGTAATTCGACTATGATTGACCCATACCTGAAGAAGTCCACTTCTTAGGTTTAAGTTGACTGCTTGGTCATAGATCCAGTCTTGACCCAAGACAAGAGGTTCAGTGAGATCCTCGTCTTGACACACTAGTACTTTAACTGTTATTGCCTCATCATGAATGTAGAGGGGAAGTTCCACCTCGCCCATGCAAGGGGTTTCCACGCCTCCCAATCCTATGAGGTATGCTTCCACAGGATTGACAGTTAACTGCAGCTCTTGACAGTAAGACAATTTAACAGCACTAGTGGCTGCACCTGAGTCAATCAAGGCTCTTACGGTCCTTGCACTCTTTCCTTGTCCTATATCTAGGGTTATGAAAGGACGTTGATCAATTATCCTATGCGAGCTTGTTCCTGCGACTTCACACATGGCCATAGGATATCCTTGATCTGCATAGTCATTCATTCTAGGTTGATCTCTACCTTGCCTTCGTAACTTCATCCTTCTGATGCGTTCTAAAGCTTCTGCTTGAGCTTCTTCTCGAACTCGCTTTTCTTCCTCTTTGCGTTTTTTAGCAGTGTTGAGTCGGCTAAGCATTTTCTCCGTGAGGGGTTCCTGATACAACTTGACTCTGCAACCGCTAATATAGTTTGGGAGAATATCGCCCTCTAACGTGGCTAGTTGTACTGCTCCACTCGTGGAGATCCTATTGATGATCATAGGTCCGTAGCCTCTCTTTTCTAGTTTCCTTGCGTGTTGTTTCAGTGTGTAGACTAAAACTAGATCTCCTGCTTTCAAACCCTTATCCTTCACATGGGCATCGAAGTATGCCTTCTGTCTCTTCTTAGCTGCATATATCCCTACAGCTGCTCTCAGTCTTGTTTCTCCTAATCGTTCAAGGTCAAAGATCCTAGAGGAGAGCTCATGACCTGTCCATTCGTGCTCTTGTGCTACTTTCAATGTAGGTATTAAGAAGTCCAAGGGTAGCACAGCGTTTTGGCCAAATACCATCTGAAAGGGGGTGGCTTGGAGTACCGTTTTGTAGGCAACTCGGTATGCCCAAACAGCATGGTGCAGTTGTTTGTCCCAATCAGAGCGTTTAGTGTTCACTAATTTTGTCAGTACATTGCATAAGATCTTATTAGTGCTCTCAGCTTGTCCATTAGCTTGAGGGTGATAGGGGGCAGACTTCTTGTGTATTACCAAGAATTCTTGGAGTAGATTTTCGATCACTTCGTTCAAGAAATGGGTGCCTCTATCACTTACAAGCTCTATAGGTAGCCCATATCTTGTGAATACATTCTCAAACAAGAATTTAGCAGTTGTCTGAGCATCATTCTTTGTCGTAGCCTTTACCTCTACCCACTTGGTGAGATAATCTGTTGCAACAATGATGTATTCTGCATGGGAACCCTTAGCTGGGGGATTAATAGGACCTATGAAGTCTATTCCCCACTTAGAGAACGCACGTCCACCCATCATAGGTTTCAGTGGTATCTCATCTTTACGTATAGGATACTGAGTCCTCTGACAGACATCACACCGTTTCACATAGGTATGTGCATCCATGTGAAGGGTCGGCCACCAGAAGCCCGCAAATAGTATTGCCTTGATCACCCGATCGGGTCCAAAGTGTCCTCCTGCTACGCCTTGGTGAGCAGTTTCCAAGATCTTGAGATATTCACTTTCATGGACACATAACCTCAGGTAACCATCTTTACCACGCTTATATAGATTATCACCAATGAGTGAGTAATCTTGGGCTTCTTGTTCTAAACTCCTTTTCCTAGCCAAGGTCATATCTGGAGGGAATGCTTTCGTCCTCAGGAAGGATACTAGTGGTTCACTCCAATCTGGCACAATGGATACTTGATAAAGAGTGGCGTGTTCCACAGGTGGTTTAGTGCAACAGATTGGGCATTCCTTGCACAACTTTTGGACATCAGCTTCCATAGTTGGCCAATGTACTCCGAGTCTCTTTAGTGTCTGTAAAGTTCGTTGCCTTGAGTAGTGTTGCTCTAACGCACCTACATGTGCTAATTGCAACCATTTAGCGTACTCATCCTCTTCTACGCAACAAGCTAAGATCCCTTGGTCTGTGTGCTTGTACATGCTTCCTGCCATAATGTGGTACTTTTGGGCTTTAACAACCTCTCTATTCCGTGTGTTTACTACTGGATGGTTAGGCCCGTATGTCAATACTGGTACCAATGGCTTAGCCCACTGCGGCACCACTTCCAAATTAAACAAGTAAGCATCAGGAAGGTCATCTGACACTCCTTGTGGGGCTTCTCCCGATGTGAGCCTAGAGAGGTGATCTCAAATGAGTCCTCCCTTTCCTTACCACAACCTCAAAATCATATTCCATTAGTAAGAGAAACCATCTCACTAATCTTCCGGTATTGCATGGCTTGTTTACGAGGTATAGCAATGCTTGATGATCAGTAAAAAATTTAAACTTATTTGCAAGCAAATAGTGTCTAAATTTCTTAACTGCATATACCATGTCTAAGCCTTCTCGCTCTATAGTGGTGTAATTCCGTTCAGCCGCATTCAACTGTCTACTGGCATAGGCAATTGGAAGATCCATATTACCTTCACCAGTAGGTTGTGCAAGCACACATCCAATAGCATAATTGGATGCATCCACATGAACATGGAATGGCTTATTCCAATCTGGTGTGGTCAAGATTGGTGCTGAACACAATCTTCGTTTAAGCTCCTGGAAGGAATTCTCACATTCATCCGTCCACTCAAAGTTAGTCAGAAGTCCGTACATGGGCTTTGCAATGACAGCATACATGTGTATAAATCATCGATAATAACCACAATGTCCCATGAAAGCTTGTACTTCCTTGACATTCTTTGGCCTAGGTAGCTCTGCTATAGCTCTCACTTTCTCTTCGTCAGTAGATATGCCATTCTTTGACACTATGTGTCCTAGAATTTTGCCTTGCCTGACCATAAAAACGCACTTTTCTGGGTTCAGGCAGACTTGATATTCTCTACACTTGTCAAATATTTGTCTGAGTTCAGGGATATGGGTTTGTCTAATGTTGGAATGAGCACAAAGATCATCAACATAGACCTCTAAATTCTTCCTCAGGAACTCCTTAAACACATGGCACATCAGCCTTTGGAAGGTAGCTGGTGCATTGGTAAGCCCAAATGGCATTACTCTAAAGGCAAAAATGCCCCATTCTGTGGCAAAGGCCGTCTTATGCTGATCCTCTGGAGCTATGGCTACTTGATTGTAGCCAGAAAATCCATCAAGGAAGCTGTACACTTCCTTGCCTGCCACTCTTTCTAAGAGATGTTCTGTGATGGGAAGCGGATAGTTATCTCGAATCGTGGCTGCATTAACCTTCTTCAAGTTAATGCACACACGCAGTTTGCCATTCTTCTTGGGCACCACTACGATGGGGGATACCCATTCAGTGTGCTCAATTTCGTAGATAAATCCAGCTTCAACAAGTCTATCTATCTCTTCTTTGATCCTAGCAGCGTAATTATCGTTATATGTATAGGGCTTTTGCTTAGAGGGTTTGGCATCTGAGGTCATGGGGATGGTGTGTGAGCATATGTCTGGGTCAACACCTTTCAAATCCTTGTAACTCCAAGCGAATACATATCTGTATTCTCTTAGCAAGGCAATTAACGCATGCTCTTCTTCCTCTGTTAGGTCATGGCCTATGTACGTGCATCTCTCCTCTCCTTCTTCTAGGGCCACTACTATTTTCTTGGTAGTTTCTTTGTTATCATAGGCCTCTCCTGATTGTGCCTCTCGTTTCGGCATTCTTATCATGACTCTCCTGTCGTCTATCTCATACTTCTTAAAATTTTCTGGGACCTCAAACAAAGATTCTTCCTCTTCTGGTGAGGCTTCTCTCTTCTTTCGTTTCTTTCCTTCTTCCTTCTGGGTCACATGTGTTGCTAATCTTACATCGTTTGTAAGCTCTCCATGCCTCTGGGGTTGAAATTCCACTTCATGGAAGTATTCTTCATCTGATGCAAATGGTGGGTCCATAATGATTGACTCTAGATCGGATTCACTTGCATCCTCAAATGCATCAGGGCTAGGTTCGCATTCTTCTAGAACTGCCTCTCCCATGATTGGCTCTATGGAGAAGATTGAAATGTCATAGCCATCCTCATCACAGTGAGGTGTCCATTGTTCTTCATTGATGGCTACGTCCATTGTTGCTAAAATTTCTGCCCAGCCATGGGGTTCAAATTCCTCATCAGGAAAAACTACAGGTGCATAGGCTGGGTCTTGAATTGATCTATGTGTTTCTTTTGCACCTACCTCTCTGGCCTTCTCTCTCTTCTCTTCTTCTACTGCTACCTTGCACATCCATAAGTGAGTGTCTTCATGCATCCATGAGGATCCAGACCCTATGGAATGCACAGATTCCGTATCATCTTTGGCTCTATGGATGGGATTCCATTGGATAGGAGGTACATCTCTATGAGAGTAATCCTTGAGATTTACTTTGGTTGTAACACCTAAGTGTTGCAGGTACAAAGAATTGGTCCCCCAATCCTGTACCACTTGCAACTGTCGCATAAATGGTCTTCCCAAAATCATCTCATAGGCATGATTTTTGCTAAAGTCACATATAGCAAATGTATGCTCAAACTCGACACCACAAGTGGTGAGAGTTATTCCTTCTAGCAATCCTAGGGGTCTCTCTATGTGACCATCGGCCATTTGCAATTTCATCCTCGTGGGTCTGAGTGCTGGCTTGCCCCAACGCTTCCATAGGGAAGTGGTGGCAATTGCAACTCCTGCACCTGAGTCCAAAATTGCCTTGGTGGTGTACTCCTGGTAAGTGATGGGAAGATAGGTGTTCCCTTCTTCGCCTTCACACATATCTCCTATCTTATCCAAGGGAATTTCTGGCACCGTCCTATGGGATCCTACCTGGGAACGAGGTTTGGCTACTTCTGGTACTTGTTTGGCGACATGTTTCCATACTTCAGGTCTAACCTTGAGTGGCTCTTCTAACTTGAGATTGCACTGCACGTTAGTGTTCTTCACTACCTCTGTGTTCCTAGGTATGACTGAATCGTCGTTTCTTACCATGACTGTAGGTGTTCTCATACAGGTGGACTTAGCTTCCCATGGGCCTGTGAAGTGGGGTAGCTCTTGTATGGAATTAGACTCAAAGTCCAATCTCTCGTGAGACTGAGTACTCTCATGTTCCCCGTAAATAGATGGGATGTCTTGTGGGAATTGGTCGTGTGCATCATCCACAAGTTCAAAGGGAGGGGCGACTTCACTTTCGTTATCCCATTTGTCTTCTTGAATCTCTCGTAGGAAGTCTGGTGCAAACCGATTCATAGAAGAAGAAGTGTCTGGCTCCGTAGAATTAGGCGCATAAGCAACCTGGGAAGGAGGGCTTATTCTATCGTTGGCTCTCTCCTCGTTTTCATAGATGGCTGGAGCACAAACTTCCTGGGGAGGATTACTTATTCTATCGCTTTTCCGAACAGGCTCATACGCTCCTTGAGAAGGAATGTAGGCAACCTGTGGAGGTACGTAAGCTTTCGAGGGGGGCTCACCTGCCTTTTGGGGGGGAAGGTAAGCTTCTTGAGGAGGCACATGGGCTTCCTGAAGAGGCTGGTTTATCCGTTCTCTTGCCCTTTCCTTTCTTTGAGGGGCAGGTTCCTTTTCTGATTGTGCAATTAGCCTCTCTATTCTTTCTAGCAGTCCATCAAAGTGTAACTGCGTCTTAGCTGAGCTAGAGATGTTAAAGAGGCGGCTAGCCTCGAACATGGCTTGAGCCAATTCCACCATCTTAGCACAAATTTTAGTTCGTTCAAGCTCTAGCTCGGCTTTAGGGTAGCATTTTTCATGATCGGTTATGGTTGGCCCTTCTTGGATTCTGGCCTGATATGCTTTAAGCATCATGTTTAGGTCCTCGGGAGTGGGATCTGCTAGGACTGATCCTACTCTAGGGGGTGGTGGGTTTAGGTGAGGCGGGTTGGAAGGTGGCTGGTCGGATGGCGATGGGAATGGTGGTGGTGGGGTAGTGTGAGAGGGAGTTTGAGATGTGAGTTCAGTTATCCTGGCTTTGGTTTCTCTTATGCTTTCCTCAAGTTCACTCATCTTTTTAGCCCATTGTCTTTTCATTCTCTCCCGACTATCTTTCCAAGCTCTAGTCCTTTTCTTGGTTATGCTCTCAGTTTCACTAGCCTCTGGGCCCTTTTCCTGGCTTACCCCTTGATTTTGCTGCAATGCTTGAGCTCTAGTGACTACCTGGACGGGAGCAGTGGACGTGACACTTCTTGTGGAATCTACCACTAACCCAATAACGTTGATAGGAGTGATTTTTGGCATATTATTGGGGTTCTTTGGGCAATCTCGTAAGGGATGCTCTTTTCCACAATCTTGGCAAAAGCCTTGGATCGTCACTGACTGAGTTTGTGTAGGTGGAGGTAAGGGGCAATCACGAATGAGGTGATCTCCTTGGCATCTGTAGCACGGTCCTCTAGGGAATGGGGGTCTTACCTGCCTTGGTTGAGGTCTAGGGTTGGGGTTTGCATACATGACGTTTGTATAATCTGACTCCCAACTAGGTTCATTTGGCTCTTCGCTGTAATAGGACTCACCATGTTCTGGAGACTGCATGTAGTACGCCTGGGGACTATCAACATGTGTAGAATCAAAGCTATTGTCACTGGGTTCATTTTTAGAAAGCAAGGATGTTACAGGGACTAAGGCTCTATTCAGGTTCTCTTCTGCAGCAGTATACTTTACCGGAATCACATTGGCTGGGGCAGGGGGTTGTTGTGCTAACACAGGTTGAGGCCTTTGTTGAGCTTGATATGGTTGCTGATAAGGTTGTTGTGGCCTGCCATATGGCTGTGGAGGGTATTGGTTCTGGTATCTTCCCTGCGGTGGATAGGGTTGAGGGTAAGTTTGCCTAACTGTTTGCTTGTTGTAGGGGCAATCTTGAGCGGTGTGATTGGTGTACCTTCGTTCTATAGTGCAGTACTGGCTACTAGGATTTACTTGGGGCTGAGCCATAATGGGGCAGACATTCGCCATATGGTCACCACCACAAGTATAGCACCTTTTCACAGGGGCAAACCTTGGGATTTGTTTGCTAGTTACACCTAATTTCTGAGCTACTTTCTCTGCGAGTTCCTCAATTGATGTGGATTGCGTGGAAGAGTGACTAGATGCACTATCTGAATCTTTGTACATTTTGGAAAGCTCTAGTTCTTCCCCTAGGTTATCTTCAATGTCAATGCACATGCGTACACACTCTTCTATAGTCCTAGGGTCCTTCAGATACACATAGGATCTCAATTTCGTACTCAGCAATCCATCAAGGAATAAGGCTACTTGTTTGGCAGGTGTGGGTAGCTCCGAAACAGGGCATCTTTCAAGATATTGTCTAAATCTTCTTCCTGCCAATCTTACAGTCTCTTGGGGAGTCTGTTTGAAGCTGTGAATCAATGAGGAGGTATTGTGTCTTATGCCACTCTTAGAGAACTCTACAATGAAAGCCTCTAGGAGTTGGTCTATGCTCCTGAACTGCCTCTCATTGAGTGGCTGAAACCATGTCAGGGCAGTGTTCCTAAGGGTCAGACCAAAGGCATTGTACTGCGTGAATAGATCCTCCACTTGTTCAGCTCTCAAGACTTGCCTAAACTCAGCCACATGATCGTATGGATCTCCCGTGCCATCGAAGTAGTTCTTCATGGACTTAACTAGCTGAGTCGGTCTCAAAGTCCTTGTGTGCTCTCTAGGTCGTGGTAGAGGGAACTCATCCACATTTCTTTGATTCCTGTGAGCTCTGAGTATCTCAGGCTCTACTCTATTCGTTTCCGTCCTCGTTCTTTCTCTGCCCACTGGGTTAGCAAAGCTTACTTCTGGTCTATCTCTACTTCTGTCTCTTTGAGTTCCATGAGCTTGGGATGTTCCAGCTCCAGGGTGACCATAGGATACATTCGATCTTGGTTGGGGGAAAATGAATTCACCCTTCCAAGTGTAAGCATGCCTATCATTTTCTGTCACCACAAAGATCCTTTCCGAAGTGTGATCTAAGTAGGTCACTCTACCTGGGCTATCCGGATCCTTAAACTCATAGATCATGATAGTTCCTATATCAGTTGGTTGATTGGATTCATACCTCCAAAAGGCTTCGTCAGTTTCTCGATTGAGGAGCAACTCTATGCTCTTGTTGTCTTGGGGTACCCACTCAGGTGTGATAATCCTAGTGAGAACAGATTTGCCTCGGGGGGTTCTAGGTTCCACACCCATGTTTCCTTGTTCCAAGTCACCTAAGTCCGCCTCTGAGATTACATTCCCAAATTCATCTGTCCTATCTGGGTGACTGGTGACTACGTATATGGTTCCTTCTTTGTCCAAGTATGCTCCGTTTTCAAACTTGACAGCTGGGTGCTCTAGTCCAATGGATTGATCAGGATTCTTAATCTGTACCACAGATCTTCCTAGGCCGTCCTCATAGATGCTAGCACCTAATCGGTTGGTCCTAAGGTATTCCAACTGTGTTTTGTAAGGGCCTTCTACCCTGTACAAGTAAGGCACTCCTGAACTTCCCGTAGGTCTGTCCATGCCTTGAGACATCTCTGACTCACTGGTCTCAGAGCTAGGGTAGTACGAGTGGTGGCTCAACTGTTGGGCCCAAGACCTAGCAGTGTGGTTAACACTAGCCTCTGAAGACCTAAGGCTTTGTCTCTCCCTTACTAGATGTCGTCCTGATCTAAGGTTCATATGCCTATCTAAGTAGCCCAATTCTTTGCCCAGAGTACAACCTCGTTGCTGGTTACTTTATATTAGTCACTTGGTTCTTTTTAGTTATTTCTCGTGTTTAAGGTCTTGTCTGATATTACGTCGTCAGGAATACTTGAATGTTCTTCGTGTTTTTAGGTTGATCGTTCCACGTTAGGTTCTTTTCCTTTATGTTATCGACAGTACAGAGATTAGGTTTTTAGCTTGAACTTGAGTTTTTAGGTAGTCTTCAACTTGATATCTGCCTATCGTCGCCCTGACTTACTCCTACCTCTAGTCGTTCTTAGCCTAAACTATGAATTGACAGAGGGGGTTAAAAGTTTCCAACCTTTTGTTTCCTGCTTGGTTGCCCTTGAGTGCCCAGGAAGTGTGTTCCCAAGCTTGCACTTACACTTGCTTAGAACACCTTTCGAAGCTCTCAATAGATCTGTAAGAGTTCCAAAGTTAGCTTTAAGATTTAAATTCCAAAGACAGAACCGATGATTTTCAGTCCTGTAGCACAAACACAAACTTGCATAGTGATTTTTAAGAAGACAATTCTAAAGACCCTTGACTTTGATCCCCCTGGGTATGGTTAACTTCAAAATTCCCTCTCTGAAAATCAACGCATTATCTTTACAGAAAACAGTTGAGGGCGTGTAGTATAGGCTACGAGATTTCCAACAAGCCCTAGAGCTCAAAAAATTGATTTCGTATGAAGAGGTTATGACTGTTCAGGGTTTAGGGGGTTAGGACAGGATTCAATCTGGCTGACGGATCCTATGATTTTCTCCCAAATCTTAGGTGTAGGAACCTCCAATTATGCCACTGGATTGACTATTTGCCCCAAAATTTATCCCAAAGTTTGAACAAAAGCAACCCTAATTTTTGGCCGAAAAGCCTGTCAATCGCGATCGACAGGTCTGTCAATCGCGATTGACAGAGGTGTCCGTCGGGGCTGTCAGTCGCGATCGACGATGTCAATCGCGATCGACAGAGTCGATCGTGGCTGTCAATCGCGATCGACAGTATCAATCGCGATCGACACGTTTTCCGGATTTTTTGCCAAAATTTCAGTCAATCGGGGGCCTATCAGTCGCGATGGACACGTGGCTACGCGTAAAAGTCAATCGGTCGTTGAATTTCAGTCGGTCGTGACTGTCAATCGCGATCGATGGTATCAATAGCGATTGACAGGGTCCTACGTGGCAGTCAGTCGATCGTGGAGGTCTGTCGGTCGCGATTGACACGTCTGTCGGTCGCGATTGACAGGTCTGTCGGTCGCGATTGACAGGTCTGTCGGTCGCGATTGACAGAAAACCTCGGAATTTTTCTACTGTTTTTAGTGTTTTAGGATGTGCTCCTTGTGCTTGTTCTAGTGGTGCACTCAATTTTGTGAAAAACCAAAAATTTCTGTCAGTCGCGATCGATAGAAGCCTGTGACTGCGAGACAGTTTCTGAGTTTTTCATACCTGCGCAGAGTGCTGAGGATGATGATACAACAAGAACCTGCAATGAAAATCAAGAAACATGCAAAATCCGCACACACAAACAGCTCTCTTGCTCTCTCTCTCACAAGTGAAATGAGGAAAATGAGGTGGAGATGGTGATATTATCAAAAACTGAAAATTTTCGCGATGATGGAGATGGAGGTGGGAGATGGTGATGATGATGATGGTGATGAAGATGGTGAAGAAGGTAAAAGAAAATCGATGAGAGTGAAGAAAATACCTACAACTCCAACGCGTCAACTCTACGTCTTACCATCACACGCTCGTCCTCAAAATTCGATCCCCGGCAACGGCGCCAAAATTTGGTGTAGCTCAGTGATGAGTAGCACCTCCTTTAATGTCAATCCGGGAAGACGTGAGGATGGTATGAAGACCTCGAGCAAGTGGCGGCACAAGTGCGTGAGTGAGAAGCGCACAAACATGCACACACATACACATACACGCGCACACACGGCAAGACAAAGAGTGAGAATCAATGGAGTTCTTAGATTACTTTCAAAAAGCTCTTACAAGTTTGTTTCAATTACAATCTAGCCTCAAAAATGAGCTCTCTAGCTCCTTTTATAGTTTTTGACTAGCTTTGGCCCTGTTCAGACCTAGTGTCCGGCCTAGTTAAAAATTAGGTTCCAGGGCTTATTAGAGGGCTCAAACGAGATCTAAAAAATATGAAAATTGGCAGGTAGATACTTCTAAAGCTCCTCAAGCTCAAGGACTCCTTGGCTTGCACAAAATGGAGCTACAAAAAGATGAAATGGTATTTACAATGGTGTTTAGTGATGAGAATCACTTTGAATGGGTGTAAAGGATTTGAAAAATTAAAGGTGGCCTTAATGCTAGATCTGCGTGAGTGCTCGTACTTGCTTCTTCATGAGGAAAATTATTGGCCTATTTGCCAGATTCGTTGACTCCCTTGTCTGCTTGTGCCTTCTCTCCCTTCTGACTCTCTTCTCTGACTGTCATGCCTCGTTAGTCCTTCAGTTCCTTGTCTGCTGCTAACACAAGGCAATACTATTTGTAGGCTTCTGGTGGCCGACCCTTCACATGGATGCACATACCTATGTGAAATGGTGTGATGTTTGTCAGAGAACTCAGTATCCTATACACAAAGATGAGATGCCACTGAAACCTATGATGAGTGGACGTGCATTCTCTAAGTGGGGAATAGACTTCGTAGGTCCTATTAATCCCCCAGCTAAGGGTTCCCATGCAGAATATATCATTGTTGCGACAGACTATCTAACAAAGTGGGTAGAGGTAAAAGCTACAACGAAGAACGATGCTCAAACAATAGCTAAGTTTTTATTTGAGAACGTGTTCACCAGATACGGGCTACCTATAGATCTAGTTAGTGATAGAGGCACTCACTTCTTGAATGAAGTTATTGAAAATCTGCTCCAAGAATTCTTGGTAGTACATAAGAAGTCTGCCCCCTACCACCCACAAGCTAATGGGCAAGCCGAAAGCACAAACAAGATTTTGTGCAATGTGTTGACCAAACTAGTGAATAATAAATGCTCTGATTGGGACAAACAGCTACACCATGCTGTTTGGGCATACCGAGTTGCCTACAAAACGGTACTCCAAGCCACCCCCTTTCAGATGGTATTTGGCCAAAACGTTGTGCTGCCGTTGGACTTCTTAATACCTACACTGAAAATAGCGCAAGAGCACGAATGGACAGGTCATGAACTCTCCTCTAGACTTTTTGACCTTGAACAATTAGGAGAAACAAGAGTGCGAGTAGCTACAGGAATATATGCAGCTAAGAAACGACAGAAGGCGTACTTTGATGCCCATGTTAAGGATAAAGGCTTGAAGGCAGGAGATTTAGTACTAGTCTACACTTTGAAACAACATGCGAGAAAACTAGAGAAAAGAGGCTACAGACCTATGATCATAAATAGGATCTCAACCAGTGGAGCAGTTCAACTTGCTACACTGGAAGGTGATGTTCTCCCTAGCTACATAAGCGGATGCATGGTCAAGTTATATCAGGAACCTCTCACAGAGGAAATGCTAAGTCGACTCAATATTGCTAAGAAATGCAAAGAAGAAGAAAAGAGAATTCGAGAAGAAGCTCAAGCAAAAGCTTTAGAGCGCATACGGAGAATGAAATTAAGAAGACAACGTAGAGAGCAAACTAGGATAGATGCATATGCAGATCAAGGATATCATGTGGCTATGTGTGAAGTTTCAGGTGTTAGCTCTCATAGGATAATGGATCGACGTCCTTTTATAACCTTAGATATAGGACAAGGAAAGAGTGCAAGGACTGTAAGAGCCTTGATTGACTCAGGTGTAGCCACTAGTGCTGTTAAATTGTCTTACTGTCAAGAGTTGAAATTAATTGTCAATCCTATAGAAGCATATCTTATAGGATTGGGAGGTGTGGAAACCCCTTGCATGGGCGAGGTGGAACTTCCCCTCTATATTCAAGACGAAGCAATGACAGTCAAAGTACTAGTGTGTCAAGATGAGGACCTCACTGAGCCTCTTGTCTTGGGTCAGGACTGGATCTATGATCATGCAGTCAACCTAAACCTAAGGAGTGGACTTCTTAAGGTATGGGTAAATCATAGCCGAATTACAGTTGAATTGGAAAATGAGGCACTCAAGGAACTAGGTAAAGCACAAACTCCTGGTCCTTCCAGGGGCGCACATGAAGTTGACAATGCTATTCTTGTCCAAAATTGTATGATGCAGAAAGAGGATTGTCTCAACAACGGATTCAAGGATAAGACGGCACTCCCTTCTTTTCCAAAGGCTAGAAGGATGCAGCAACCAACAGCAGATCAAATACAGAGAAAGCAGAGCACTACCTATACTGGAAGCCAAAAAGAGGAGCAACACAGATTGTTTCAACCGTTGAAACAAGTATGGAGGCGGAAAGGCGAACACCCTGTTGCGGCCAGGCCAGCCCCACGGTCAAAACCTCTTATTAGTAATCAACAACACGACACTAATAAGAAGTCGTTCATTAATTCTTCTGCAAAAGTGACGTCTATTTGGGTACCCAAGAAGTCGATGAAGGCCAGCCCACAATCATGACAAATCTGGGTGCCTAAGGCTTGCTTGCGGGCTCAAATAGCTACACCAAGGCCACACCCTGTACAACATGTTTCACTCACTCGAACATCTGAGGCCCAATCTTACACATCACGCACGGACACATATTCTTCCATGAGCACAAGTAGAATCACTTGTAAATGGGTCCCTAAAAAGCCCCATTTTCAAGTAGATACCCCTATCACACTGTCCAGAGTCTCCATAAAATCAATATCAAAACCCATCCACTGCATTTGGCAACCTAAAACTTGTCATAAACCCCCGGACCCCAGTTGTAAATCCTTGTCCACCTACTAACTACGTCACTCTCACACTACATCATTCCGCTTAGTTCTGAGGCCTACCCAGTACCTAACTACACACACAAGCACCAAGCACTTAATAGCCTACTAATCTTTCCCGAACCTCATGTTAATGTTGTAATGGGGACAATAACGGTTCTAGTTTGTCCTTTACAATGTTAACACATGTTTCTATATTCTCACAGAATCAGGAGACAAGAAGTAACATGGCAGATACGGTAGGAACTAGCTCCCAGGCAGGCACCAGCCCCCAAGTAGTGGACATTGAAAGTCTTCCCATTGAGGAGGAATTGAAGGAACGCCCAGTGGCAATGAGGGCATTACACGCTATACTGGTTTAGAACCCTCCACAAGGGCACACTATGCCAGTCAGTAAAAACTCTCATTGGTTCAGTGATGTGGCAGGACCCCTAGGTGAAGGCACTTATATGTGTGAGGCCGAGATAGAATTCAATGGGTGTTGGGGCAGATATCACTTTTTCACTAGGGAATTTGAGAGACTGCAGAATAATCAAGGACTGAAACCTATATGGAAGAAGGCAGGACTCTACGAGTACTTCAAATTCTAATTGCCAAAGCCCGACTTTCTAAGGTGCTCTTATCTGATTAGCACCCTCACTCCGAGCAAAGACAAAAAGGGATACAGCTCCTTTGTCCTCCCATCTCTCACAAGGGGCAATGAGCTCAAGCGTTTCAGATTAACTATCAACTTGGTAAGGGAAGCTCTAGACATGAAAGGTATGCACATTCCTACGGAGAAAGAGACTATGGTCCCCGACAATATGAAGAACAGGAATCTGACAAAGTTAAAAGACATGGTGGCAATGACACCTACGATTGCCATTCATTTGCGAATGGTCATGCAGCATTTTGCATTTCCCGCTCAAGAGAGGTTCACAATGCCACCTAAGAAGATATGGTTTAGTCTATACTTGGCTGATGCCTTTGATTTGACAATCAACATGCCCCACTGGATTATTGACCAAATCCACTTGGCTCATCAAAGGTGGTATAAGAAACAAAAATCTGTACTGTATGGATGATGTGCTCTTACCAGGATTGTGTATAGATGTCTCGCGTATGATGTACCAGTGCAAAGGGCACTCATTTGGACCAGGGTACAGGAGTTTCAGCGCAGATTATCCTCTGCAAGGCCACCCTCCAAGAAAATGAGAGGTGCCATTCAGATGCCATGTGCACAACCCCGTGGTGCGACATTGACACCAGAGACAACTCCACGAGTTCCAAGGCGGGTACAACCCTTCACTATCAGATTACCAAGACACAGCACTGATGGACCTAATCTGGTGTTCCCACCCATACCAACCGACTTAGAGTTTCCTCACGGATTCACTTTAGAAGACCTAACTGATGAGGAGGTAGCCAGAATCATAGAGGCTGTTAACGCGGAAGTCGAGGCAGAGCAAGCTAGTGGACAACAAACTGCCAGACCAACCCCATCCCAGACAACCAGATGTCATCGATGTGGAGGGTGAAGAAGAAGAAGAACAAGAGGAGGAACATGATGGACAATCCGAAGAAGAAGAGCAGGAATATGATCAAGAAGCTTTGTAGGTACTTGAAGGTGCCCCAACTTATACGAAGGCATTGAAGAAGCTCTATGATACCATGAACAGAGTTCAAGAGCAACATAGACTATCCCTAGCAGCAGGCAAGGCCCTCATGAATCAAATCCTTGAGGAGGAAGGTGTAGACGAGCAATACCGCGCCACTCTTGACATGATTTCTGAGGCTTTGGGAGTACCTGAGACGGTGCATACCGCCCTTGCACAAGCACGAAGAATGGAGCGAAGATACGGCAGACGTCCCCCTCGATCAGGAAAGCAGATGAATGTACTAGTATCAGAACCACAAGGCACATCCACAACCACGGGCACCGCACACACGGTCCACGATACTGAGGAAACCCATGTATCAAGTGCACCTCCGTCACCCCCGTTGCCACCCCTGCCTCCAACTCCACCACATTCACCTCCTACAACCAGTGTAACCACTACTGTCACCGCCTCCGAGTCCACTACCCATACCGAAGTACAGACCGTCACACAACCCACACACCCTATCTCCACTTCTTTTGTATATACGGCCGCTGAAACAGTAATTCTAACTTCAGCCACAAAAAATCTCATTCCCCCAATTACACTCCCGAGTAGTTCATATTCACAATTGCACACACCACTGTACACATTCACCACTATCACCGCACCCACAATTCCAATATTCACAATCACTCCCACTACTGCATCCACTGTTGATTTTATGGACATCTCACCCACCTCTGCACCTCTCCCTCCCCCCATACCCCCAACATCTCCCATCCCCCCACCTCCCACATCACCATTTTCCAGCACCGTATCCACACTTCCATTTCCCTTCCCCTTTCCCTTCCCCTCTGCATTCAACATCCTACCCGCATCCACCCCTATCAATAATGTATTTAATAATATGTATCAGTGTATGTCGCAACTGCAACAGCACTACCAACATCTTGATAACCAACACACACGACTCTTTCGAAGCCATGAGGAACTTCAACTCCGATTCATTGATCTCGAAAGGGAAAAGCGGCTACTACAACAACAACATGCCACTTTACAAGAACAACATGAACAGTTAGCAGCCAATCCACCCCAGTCAGATGCAGAGGAAAGACAACATATGGATGAATTGCTACACTCCCAGATAACGGAGAATCTCAAACTTAGACACAACCTGGCCCTCCTACGAAAACACATGTCTACAGCTCTCGAGGAGAATAAACGGCTGCAGAAACAGAATGAAGAGAACTTGGAAGCAGCCATGGAGGGTTCCCCGCAGGAAATCGACCCAGAAAAATTCAAGGCCATTCCCTTAGAGAATATGAAAACTATGTTAGAAACCCATGCCGACCTCCTGGAGGTCCATGCAGTGCTAGAACGAGAAAGGGATGATCTACTTAAGCAACTGGCAACTCAGCAGGAGTCACCAAGCAAAGCCACAGCCACAGACGACACATCCGAAGAAGTCACAAAACTCAGAGCAAAACTCGAAGAATTACGTAGCAAAGTCATGCAATACGAACGTCAGCCCTCTCCCCTTGTCGAGCCCAAGCCTGAAGATCTAGTGCCAATCGAGATAGAGGAAACTTTCGAAGACCCGTATGTTTCCATGCCTGCACCAGGGGGCAAGCAAACAGAACAGGGTATGGACACCATCGAGATCAAGGCTCCCGAATGGATGCAGAGGTTAGAGAAAGTGGCCACAACCCATGATGATAGAGTGGCAGTTCAGATAGCATCAATGTCTCGTTTGGAAGAGGTAGTTATAAAATCCGATTACTTTCGAAACCTCTCCCATCATAGGTGGATCGGCACATCCGACGATTTGTATGTTCCTTTCTGTGTCTTAATGGCGGACTACAATGCCGAAATCAAGCAACACACCTCAAGAGAACCAACCTCGGCCACACAGTTTGCACCGGATGATATCCCAGCAAGTGCCAAGCAGGGCAATATACATCAACCAACGTGGAGGATTCGTCTGCTAGAAACCTACCCAGAGATGGTAAGGACTTGGAATAACATGCCTTTGTATATCAAATACAACCCATGCTACTGCCCTGTATTTCGAAGAAGGTCATGGCCGAAATACACAAAAACTGTGCTGACAACCAAAGGATGTGAGAAATGGCTCAATTATGTCTACTTAGCACCACCTAAAGGCCAACCTACCATAGGATATATGATTTCGACGATTCGGCATTGGGGGGTCAGGTTTAAAAATGTACCAGATGTCATGGCCCAAATGTGCCTTAAAATTTTTGAACTCATGTTGGTCACCTTCAGGACTTTCAAAAATGTCAAGGAACCTCATCTATCAGCTCTTGGATTTAATGAAGGTAATCAGGACCTGGTCTACGACATGAGCGCAACACCATCTATTAATGTTGTATATGCATGGCACGCGCGTATCAAATATCTACTAGCCTGCTTCAAACAGACGTTTGAAGAAATGTTCGTCACGGGATTCTGGGAATATCATTCAGAGATATTCATTCCCAGACCATCACATTTATTGCAGTTGTTTGTAGTGGAACAAGCTCTCCATTCAGAAAAGTTACGTATACCACATCCAGAGGTTCTCGGGCCGGTAGATTGGGATGCTCTACTCACGGACTTGGCCAAAGGGTTGCGGATTGCAGAACATCACTTAGCACAGGACGTTGTGGAGTACTACATCCAACGACCCACCCAACAAGGGTCTGTTAGGGACGACAGACGCGAGAGAGGGGGGGGGTGTTGGAACTGAAGGACTCACTAGGCAAGGAAGCTTAAGAAGGGAGTCAGAGAGAAGAGAAAGTACAAGCAGACAGAGCAGTCAACGCCAAGAAAAGGAACTAAGCTTAAGGCTTTACGTTCAGATAACAGGGGTGAGTATACCTCACATGCATTCAACCTTTTTTGTCACTCTAGAGGGATTCGTAGAGAGTTTACAACTCCTTATACCCCAACACAGAATGGAATAGCTGAGAGGATGAATAGAACTATTCAAGATAGAGTAGTCTCTATGTTGCATCATGCAAACCTCTCACAAGGTTTTTGGGCAGAAGCAGTATTGACTGCAGTTCATGTGATTAACCTTTCACCTAGTACTGCCAAAGGTTTGAAAGTGGCACAAGAGTTATGGATAGGGAAGCCACCGTATTATGATAATCTTTAAGTTTTTGGGTGTGAAGCATACGTTCATATACCCAAGAATCTTAGACAAAAGTTGCACCATAAGTCAAAGAAATGCATTTTTCTTGGATATGGTTGAGAAGGACAATTTGGATATTGCTTATGGGATCCTAAAACATGGTCAGTGGTCATAAGTAGTGATGTCATTTTCAATGAGTCTAAAATGCATAAACAGCCCATTAAGGAGGTTAAAGTGAGAAGAGTGGTGTTTGAGGATACTAGTCCTCCGGTTAGCATGCACAAAAATGTTGCACATAGGGATGTTCAAGAGACTGTCCATTTAGATCAATCCACACATATTCCTTTTTAGCAACCATTGAGATGTTTTGCATGTGTCTCACATCCACCTGATAGATATGTTCCACGTTAAGATTTTCTTATGCTAACAGATGCCGGTGAGCCTTCTTGCTACAGAGAGGCTATGCAGACAGAGGATCATGTCAAGTGGGAGCATGCCATGAAGAGTGAGTTGGATTCTATTCACAAGAATGGTACTTGGGATTTTGTACCTTTGCCAAAGGGTAGGAAAGCTTTACCATGTAAATGGGTATATAAGCTGAAATTCACATCAGATAGTGCTTCTCCAAAGTATAAAGCACGACTTGTTGCAGAGGGTTTTAAGCAACAACATGGTGTTGATTTTGAGGAAATCTTCTCTCCAGTGGTCAAGATGACTACCCTGTGCATGTTGCTTGGATGCGTTGCAGTGGAGGACTTAGATTAAATCCAAATGGATGTGAAAACTGCTTTCTTGCATGGAGATCTTATGAATGAAATCTATATGGAACAACTAGAGGGTTATGTAGTTCCTAGCAAGGAAAGTCTAGTTTGTAAGCTCAAGAAGAGCTTGTATCAACTTAAACAGTCCCCTAGACATTGGTACCAAAAGTTTGATGCTTTTATGAAGTCTCAAGGCTATTCCCATAAGCAATGAGGATCATTGTCTCTACACAAAGAGATGCTCAGATGGCAACTTGATATGTTTGATACTTTATGTCGATGATATGTTGATTGTTGGGAAGTCCTCTTATGACTTGTCAATTCTCAAAAAGAAGTTGAGTCAGACATTTGATATGAAGGACTTGGGGGATGACAAACATATTCTTGGCATGTGCATTACTCGTGATAGGAGTAAAAGATGCATATACTTGTCTCAAAGTGAGTACATATCCAAAGTACTTCACAAGTTCAATATGCAGGGTGGAAAGGCATTGAGTACACCTTTACCCACATATGTGAAATTGAGCAAGGATGATTGCCCCAAATCAAATGAGGAAAAGGAATTCATGACCAAAGTTCCCTATCAGTCTGTTGTTGGTAGTCTCATGTATGCTATGGTATCTATGAGACTAGACATTGCATTTGTAGTGGGAGTTGTGAGTAGATATATGTCTAATCTTGGCAAGAAACATTGGGAAGCAGTCAAGATGATTTTGAGATATCTGAGTGGTACTAAGGACAAGTGTCTATGCTTAGGTAGACGGAAAGCATCCATTATTGGTTACACAGATTCTGACTATGCTGGTTGTGTAGACAATCGTAAGTCTACATCAGGGTACATTTTTCATTTTGCTAGAGGTGTTATCTCTTGGTGATCTCATCTTCAATAATGTACAATTGTTTTGACCACAGAAGCAGAGTATGTTGCAGCAAGT
Source organism: Ceratopteris richardii (assembly GCA_020310875.1). Lineage (NCBI taxonomy): Eukaryota > Viridiplantae > Streptophyta > Polypodiopsida > Polypodiales > Pteridaceae > Ceratopteris > Ceratopteris richardii. The sequence goes on along the minus strand of CM035425.1, from coordinate 149,048,261 downwards.
GAGGCATGTAAGGAAGCATTGTGCCTTTCTCATCTTGCTTGTGATATTGATTTACCTCAGCATGTACCTCCTTTGCTCAGTGACAACCAGAGTGCCATTGCTTTGGCTAAGAATCCGTTCTATCATGCAAAGACCAAGCACATTGAGGTGAGGTATCACTTCATAAGAGATTGTTTAGCCAATAAGCACATTATTCTTGAGAAGGTTCACACTCGAGATAATGGTGCAGATGCTTTGACTAAAGGACTACCACAGGATAGCTTTCGACACTGTTGTCACTTGATGGGGGTTACTTGATTCATGATCTTACACAGTCACTTGTATACTATGTAACATGACCATCAGGTGGGAGGTATAGTTTGTATACTTACACTCAGTATTCTTTATCATTCTTTATTTTTTTCTCCCATAGTTACTTTGGCCATATTGGCCTTTAGTGGGAGATTGTTACTGTTAGTGTCCATGTGAAAGGCCAAATGGCCACTGTACACTTCTTTGTATATGTTCTTTAATCAAACATATAGTGGCGTGGTCAGCTACAGACTGTAAGTTTGACAGCATTTGTAAGAGCTGAGAAGTCTATCTTTGTGCTCCCTGTGTATTGTGTTTTTTTGCATATTCTACACTCTCTATGCAGAGTACCGCGTGCGGCCTTAGAAGCTCGGAATTTCTACTCCGAGGATATCGTCGTGGAGTTTGGAGAAGGAGAGTGCACTGTGGTGCATCGCCATCAAAATACTTCAAGTATAGGTATCAAATTTTCAGCCCACTGTGGACAAATTTATAAGTTGAAAAGATAAGTGTCAGGCAAGTCATCCGCCACTCTAGTGGGATCCTATGGAAAATTGGAAGCATCCACATGGATATGAAATGGTTTCTTCCAATTTGGTACCTTTAGAATAGGCACTGAACTCAGCTTGCTCTTCAACTCATTGAAGGCTTTCTCACAATCTTCAGTCCAAATGAATTGAGTTAGTAAGCCATATAGAGGTTTGGCAATTATGGCATACATGTGGATAAATCTTCGATAGTATCCACAATGTCCCATAAATGCTTGTACTTCCTTTGCATTTTTTGGTCGGGGTAGTTCTAGAATAACTTTGATCTTGTCCTCATCGGTAGATATTCCATTCTTAGACACTATATGACCCAAAATTTTTCCTTGTCTTAGCATGAAGACACATTTTTCTGGATTTAACCAGAGTCTATATTGTCTACACTTCTAAAAAATCCTCCTCAACTCGGGTATGTGGTATGCTTGTTGTTCGAAATATGTGCACAGATTGTCCACGTATACTTCCATATTCTTCCTGAGAAATTCCTTAAATACATGACACATCTGGAAGGTAGCTGGTGCATTGGTTAATCCAAACGGCATAACCCTAAACGCATATACTCCCCATTCTATGACAAATGCCATTTTGTGTTGATCCTTTGGGGCAATTGCAACTTGGTTGTAGCCAATGAATCCATCAAGGAAGCTATAAAATTCCTTGCCTGCCACCCTCTCCAAGAGGTGATCTGCAATGGGTAAGGGGTAACTGTCTCGAATGGTGGCTGCATGAACTTTTTTGAGGTTGATGCACACCCTAAGTTTCCCATTTTTCTTTGGCACTACTACCAAAGGTGATACTCATTTGGTGTGTTTGATTTTGTAAATGAATATTGCTACGAATAGTTTGTCTATTTCTTCCTTAATTTTGGCTAAGTACACATCATTGTATGTATATGGTCGTTGTTTGGATGGTTTAGCATCAGGAGTCATGGGAATACGATGGGAACAAATAGAGGGATCCACTCCTTTTAAGTCCTTGTATGTCCAAGCAGATACATCCCTGTAGTCTCAAATCAACTCTATAAGATCTCGTTCTTTGCTTTCTGACACATCTTTCCCTATGTAGGTGCATCTTTCCTCTGAATCTCCTTCTATGGACACCCTAACTTTTTTAGTCTGTTCTTTATTATCATATGCTATTCCTTCCTGTGCTTATCGTTTAGGCATTTGGATAGCAATCTTCATTTCCTCCACCTCGTACTTTTTAAATATCATGAGTAATGCGCATGCCAAGAATATATTTGGCATCCCCCAAATCCTTCATATCAAATGTCTGACTCAACTTCTTTTTGAGAATTGACAAGTCATAAGAGGACTTCCCAACAATCAACATATCATCTACATAAACTATCAAACATATCAAGCTGCCATTTGAGCATCTCTTTGTGTAGAGACAATGATCCTCATTGCTTCAAGAAATCCTTGAGACTTCATAAAAGCATCAAGCTTTTGGTACCATTGTCTAGGGTACTGTTTAACTCCATATAAGCTATTCTTGAGTTTACAAACTAGACTTTCTTTGCCACGAACTACATAACCCTCTACTTGTTCCATATAGATATCATCTGTAAGATCTCCATGCAAGAGAGTAGTTTTCACATCCATTTGGACTAGCTCTAATTCCTCTATTGCAACGAATCCAAGCAACATGCAGAGGTTAGTCATCTTCACCACTGGAGAGAAGATTTCCTCAAGTATGTTTTTGCTTAAAACCCTTTGCAACAAGTCGTGCTTTATACTTTGGAGAAGCACTATCAGATGTGAATTTTAGTTTATATACCCATTTACATGGTTATGTTTTCCTGCCCTTTGGCAAAGGTACTAAATCCCAAGTACCATTCTTGTGAATAGAATCCAACTCACTCTTCATGGCACCTCCCACTTGACATGATCTGTTGTCTGCATAGCCTCTTTGTAGCAAGAAGGCTCACCGGCATCTGTTAGCATAACAAAATCCAAACTTGGAACATATCTATTAGGTGGATGTGAGACACTTCTAGAGCATCTCAATGACTGCTGAACAAGAATATTTGTAGACTGATCTGATCGGACATTCTCTTGAAAGCCTTATGTGTAACATTTTTATGCATGCTAATTGGAGGACTAGTATCCTCAAACACCACTCTTCTCACTTCAACCTCCTTAATGGGTTTTTTATGCATCTTAGACTCATTGAAAATGATATCACTACTTCTCATCACTAATCATGTTTCAAGTATAAGCGATATCCAAATTGTCCTTCTCGACCATATCCAAGAAAAATGCATTTCTTTGACTTATGATCTAACTTTTGTCTAAGATTCTTGGGTATATGAACATATGCTTCACAGCCAAAAACTCGAAGATGATCATAATATGGAGGCTTCCCTGTCCATAACTTTTGTGCCACTTTCAGACCTATGGCATTACTAGGTGAAAGGTTGATCACATTAAATGCAGTCAATACTGCTTTTGTCCAAAAGCCTTGTGAAAGGTTTGCATGTGCATCATAGAAACTACTCTATCTTGAATAGTTCTACTCATCCTTTCAGCTACTGTACTAGGGGTATAAGGAGCTGTAAACTCTCTACGAATTCCTATAGAATAACAAAACCTTAAGCTTAGTTCCTTTTTCAGTCTCAATTGAAGCAAGCCATATTTTGAAATTAGGGAATACCTCAACCTTTGCTTTGATAGGATATACTTAGACTTTTCTAGTAGCATCATCTATCAAAGTGACAAAATAAAGAGAACCATCTCATGACCTTGTGGGCAGAGGACCACACACATGTGTATGAATGAGATCTAAAGGCTGAATTAAAGAGTCAGTGTGCATCTTGTGCACATTCCTAGTTTTCTTTCCATATTGACAATGCACACAAATGAAAAATCAGAAAGATAACACGAGTAAGTAGCCAGAACAAGAAAAATTTTCCATTCAACTATGTGATATATGGCCCAAACAGCCATGCCAAATACAAGCCATAGGATGTTTAGTAACAGCTAACAAGTGTTCTTTCTGTGATACAAATAAAGGATAAAGTGAGCCAACTTTGCTTCATTTTGCAATAACCATATTGCCCTTTGATATGCAAAAGGACTGAGCATAGAAGACCACCTTGTAACCAAGGCCATCAAGTTGACCGACTGACATCAAAATGCATGATAACTGAGGTACATGGCGTACATTATGCGTAATAAACTTTGAACCATCAATGAACTGCACAAGCACATCTTCAATCTCGACAACATCACAATAGTAAGAGTCACCAAGTCTCATGGTACTAAGAGACTTCACTGCATAATTAGAGAACCATTCTCTGTGCGGTGTGTTGAAGAATCACTCACGAATTTGACGTACAGACAGACATAAAAGAAAAAGAAAGATAAAGATAAGCGAAATCAAATATTCAGAAAATCAAAAGCCTTAATGAAGGGACAAATTCACGACCGTTATGTACAGTGCAGAATCTTGCAGAATCAGAATTTGATAGAGTTCGTTACACCGAATCAAACTGTATATACAGAGAGAACGTGCATAAGAATAAGAGAGAGGGAAGTGCGAGCTAGAACGTGCATGAGAAGAGCGCGCAGTATAAATAGAGCACATACAGAGGTCAAAAAGAGAAGGGGAGAGAACAGAGAATGAGGAAGTGAGAAGACGCCAGAGATCGCGTATGTATAGAGACTGAAGAGAGAGTGAGTGAGAAGTTTTTTAGAAGACGCCATAGATCGCGTATGTACAGATGAATAACAGAAACCTGAAATGTCAGGTATTCATCTGAGAGAGATGGTAGAAGAAACTACTCAGTGTAGGAGAGTTTCCATAGCTTGAGCAAGAAGAGGCCAAGCTAATTTGTACACATTGTTGACCTAAGTACCAACTTAGGGACTTGTGGAGAAAGAGACTATACCTCAATCCCCCTCAAGTGCATATAGTGGGGATTCATGCTTTAAATATCAATCCGATGAGTATACAAACCTAGCCGAGTGTATGAGGACATGCAATCATGTGATGATCAATGCAAATGAACTACTCAAAGAGTGCAAACAAGGCAAAGACTAATCCAAACAAGCTTCAACTGTCGGTCATGGTGTCACGATACTTGGTGCAGCAGCCATAAGTAATTTGGACTTTTCTCTCAGCTCCAAACTCCAAATATAGCGAATAGCATATGCGTTTCGAAGCTCTCGAGAAGACGCATCCAATGGTGGTAGTTTCACTCAATTTGGACACTCGTACCTCAAGTTATGAGAGAAATACTGAGTCACGGGAAAAACCTTCCTACACTTCAGCGCTTCCTACACTTCGCACACACCTCAACAACAGCAAACAAACACTTTCATGGATAGACAACACTTCCTAACACTCTTTACAAGCAATACACATGCACACAAGCTCACCAAGAAGAAGATACAGAGTGAAGAAGACACAAATTCGAATTTCTGTGCTCCCCCTTCTCACAATGGCAAAAAGTCTTTACAAAGAGTCACAAATTGACTTATATACTTGTGCCCTAAAAATGGTCCTTTCACACAAGAGACTGGCACTTTATTCACTAAAAGACTAATTTCCTACTATTTTACATGGGTAAGCTTCTAATCTTCTGTGGGGATGCATCTAGGGGACTCCTCTAGTGCATTTACAACGGAAAATATATTACAAGAATGGTTATAATACAACAATTGGGTGTCCAAATCGGAAAATTTTGGGGCCCGTCTTTTTCTCTGCTTTGTGTTCTCTTTAGCTCTGCAACACTCTCCCCCTCTTTGTCTCTGTTGTCCCTTGACAGGCTTTACTTATTGTCTTGAGTTTGTTGTCCGCATGCATTTTTTTGTCAATTTTGCCTGTTCATCAGTCTTGCATTACGTTTTAGTGGTCCTCTGATTTGTCCTGGTTGCACACATCGGACCCTGCTGTATTATTCACTCTCTTTTCCCTGCACGCAACCCTTGCTCAGTTTTGCCTGTTTGTAAAACAAGTGTTTAGTTTTGACGGCCTCTTCTTAATTCTTGTTTTACATCCTCTGGGCCTGATACATTTGTCTTGCTTGATAAGTCGGGTTGCCACGCATGCCACCAGTGGAAGGTGTGAGGATAAGGTGCTACAGTCTTTGATCTGGACCTGCCAAAGATCAAGAGGTTGAAGCACCCTTGTGGGCTGCGTCCTTTCCTTGGTGTGTGTGCCCCTACGGGGCTCTGTGCAGAGATGGGTGTTGTGCCCCTGCGGGGCTTCTTGCAGAGATATATCTTCCGATATTCCTTTTTAGTGAAGCTTCTTTCGTTGTCTTCTTCTTTTCTTTCTTTTACTTGATTCTCCCTCAATACTGCTCCCCTCCTGGACTCTGTCGTCCCCGACAGGCTTTGACGAGCGACGGGCATATGTGTTGGTGCATATCAAGCCTTCACACATTGGCTTGGATTCATGGAAGACTAGCTTGGACAAAGCTTCATCAAGGCTTCACTTGAAGCAAGGCTCATATGAACATATGCTTAGATGTTCTTACCTTTTTACCCCTTTGTAAAAGTCTACATGACTTGGCATTTATTTGTAATCACTTGAGTCACTTACCTACTTCATTAGTCGTGGAAAAAGGAATGATTTAGTGGAGAGAATATCTCCCTACTTTTTAGTAGAGATATTCTTGGGAGCCTAAGTTTGAATTTGAAATTCAAATTAGTCTTCAACTCCTATAAAAACTACAAGCAAAATGTCGCGGGAGTCCATCATCAATCCCGAGGCTATCTGTACTATCTAGTGAGTGTGTAAGGTCTACTCCATAGCCTACACCTCTGAGTACCATTGTGCTATGTCTATCATGCCAATGGGAATGTACATTCATATGATATAATACAAATAGTTACATTCATCCTCTCTGTTTTGTCTGAGTTTCCTACTCCAAGTCTGTCAACTTCCAAGGAGCATTTCTCAGTGCTCACTGAACCAAATCAAGAGATCTATAGCTCATTGGAACCAGCTCAAGGTCCTCTACAAGCATACAAAATCTCAAAAGATTTCATTCAGCCATTTGGGAGAAATCCGCTTCAAAGTGCACACTGGTCTGTGTTTGCAGAGTTCCTAAAAAGTCGGGGGTAATCAGATTTTTCTTAAACTTATTTCTCAGTGTGTGGTTTATCAATTTGAGTGATTCCACTTGTGATTGGTAGCTTACTAAGGTACTTTAATACTCCCAAAAGGAATTGTTTCAATTTTAAGTGTACTGGTCACACTGAGCATAACACTGAGCAGGTATCATTACAGAAATAGTAAGTTTTTGGGTTTGTGAAGGAACCAAGTTATCTGTTTTGGTTTGATCATTACACAAACCATTTTCAAAGTACATATATGGTTTCTTTGAGTCATTTGGAAGCTAAGCAAGTGTACTAAGTATATCTGGAATCAAAGGAGGGCAGGTGTGAAGCAGGTTTTGCAGCATCAACTCAGTTCTTGAGTGCATCCAACCATCACTCCCAACAGTGGTATCAGAGCAAAGAAGGTAAACATGGGTGATGGTTTCCCTTCCTTCATTGACAAATTGGACAGAAACAATTATCAGGCTTGGTCATTGAGAATGAAGACCTATCTACAAGGGAGAAGCTTATTTGGATACATATCAGGAGATGAGGAATTGCCCTCATTCAAGACTAGAGGACTACCCACAAAGGATGAACATGAAAGGCTCAACCAATGGTGTGCAAAGGATGCTTTGGCAAGGTCTTATCTCTTAAACTCTATATCTGACTTTCTTTTACCTCATTTAAGGAATTGTAAGACTTCCCAAGAGACTTGGGAAACCTTGTCAAATTATTTTTCATCCAACACAAGGGCTAGGAAGAATCTATTATGGATTGAGTTCACAACCCTTAGAAAGCAGCCCAAGCAATCAGTCTCAGAGTATGTGACAAAGATCAAAGATGTGGAAGACCAACTAGCAAGCATTGGAGAGGAGATTGAAGAGGAACAAATAGTCAGGCAAGTAACAAATGGACTCAAGGCAGATGATAAGTGGGAAAGTTTCACCACTGCAATGGACCTCTATATGGACATGCATACCCCTGATCTCACAACACTCATGGGCCAACTATTTACACATGAAGCAAAGTTTACAAAGGCTGGAGATCAATCAAAAGGTAATAACCCCTCTGCTCTCTATACTGATAAGAAAGTTAAAGATAAAGGAAAAGGGAAGAAACAGGATGAAGAAGGCTCTACCTCTCAAGCTAATTATGCAAGGAGAGGTAGGTCATCTAGAGGAAGAGGCAGAGGAGGTAAGTCAGGTAGGGGGAGACCCTACAACTCATCACCATGCAACATTTGTGGATTGTCCAATCATACCACAGATGAATGCTACAAGAACTACAAGAATCAGAGAGGAAGAGGCTACTCAAGAGGTGGATACTCTCAAGGGAGAGGCAGATTCAACCAACATCAAAGCTACAATGGATACAACAACCAATACAACAACAACTACAACAACAACCGCAATGGTAACTACCAAGGTGGATTCAGAAATAGAAGAGACTACAACAACTACACAGAGGAGCAAGATGACTCCCTATTGATCATGAATATGACCTCCAAGGCATGTACAAATGATGAACATTTATTTTATATTGACTCAGGATGTTCTAACCATGTAGCTGGCAATGTGGCACTACTTTCTGATTTGGAAGAGCCAAAGGGCAAACATCAGGCACAAACAGGTGATGACACTAAACATTCTGTTGTTAAGATTGGAAATGTGAAGACATGTGATGGTAACCAGAACCTATTGAGCAGGGTACTCTATGTACCAACCATCACTAAGAATCTAATGAGTGTTGGTCAGATTGTGGAGAAAGGGTTGCAGGTCAGATTCACACAACATGGAGCATATGTGGAGGACCCAAAACATGGATTCAGAAGGATAGCCAAAGGGGAGAAATCAGGTAGATTATTTACATTTGAGCTAGAAGACACCAAGAACATTGCTTTGTATAATTATAAGGATCAGACACTTTCAGAGTTAGAAATATGGCATAAGAGATTAGGGCACATAGGTGAAAGGACTCTAAAGCAAATGTGCAGGGATCAATGTGTGCTTGGGATACCTAATGTATCCAAGCAACACATGATTTACAAATGTGGATCATGTCAATTTGGTAAGTCTCACAGATTACCATATTCAAGGAAAGGTTTCATGCATGAAGACTACCTAGACTTGGTACACACAGATGTTTGGGGACCTAGCAAGGACCCTTCCATTTCTGGTTCAAGGTATTATGTGTCCTTCATTGATGATTATAGCAGGTGGACCATTTTATACTTTATGAAGCATAAAGATGAAGTGTTTAATTGTTTCAAGAGGTATCTTGCACTTGTTGAAAATCAAACAGGAAGAAGCTTGAAGAGGCTAAGGTCAGATGGTGGAGGAGAGTACTTCTCCAATGAGTTTGAAGATTTCTTGCAGGAAAGAGGCATCAAAAGGGAGATTACTACAAGGTACTCACCTGAACAAAATGGGGTAGCTGAAAGAAGGAATAGACTCATTGTGGAAACAGCTAGGTCTATGCTTAATGAGAAAAAGTTGCCAAATTATCTTTGGGCAGAGAGTGTATCCACTGCCACTTATCTCATCAATAGGTTGCCATCCAAATCACTTGATGGCATGACACCATATGAAGCTTGGCATGGTAAGAGACCCTCTTTGGATCATTGCAAAATTTTTGGTTGTGTAGCATATGTGCATATTCCCTCACAGGTAAGGGGAAAGCTAGACCCCAAGGCTGAAAAATGTATCTTCATTGGTTATGATTTGAACCAAAAGGGATACAGATTCTACAATAAAACAAACAAAGGGTTCAAGGTAAGCAGAGATGTCATATTTGATGAGAATGACTCATGGTATGAGAATGAATGCAGGAAAGTGAGTCTACCCTATGACATGGAAGAAGATTTTCCAAAGCTCACCAAGGAAGAACCAATTCAGCAAGAAGATTCAAGCTCAGATGATGATGATACAATAAACCTTGAAGAGTTCAAGGCTTGGAAGTCCAAAGGGAAGATGAAGATGAAGCAACTAGAAGATAAATCAGAATCTTCAACTCAAGCAATGAGGAGATCTCAGAGAGAAAAGAAGAAGCCTATCAGATTTGGGTATGACACATCACTTGTAACTAAACATTCTATATATCTTGCAAAGGACTTGTTGAATGAAGAACCAGGTACCTATGAAGAAGCAATTACCAAACCAGAATGGAGAGAAGCCATGGATGAAGAGATGGAAGCTCTCAAGGAAAGTGATACTTGGGACTTGGTACCCAAGAAAGACTCTATGAAGGTAATAGGATCCAGATGGATCTACAAACTAAAGAAGAATTCAGATGGAACAATAAACAGGTACAAAGCTAGGTTGGTAGCCAAGGGTTTTGCACAAACCCAAGGCATTGATTATGAGGAGACATTTTCTCCTGTGGCTAAGATGCCCACTATCAGAATTTTGGTGAGTGTAGCTGCATCCAAGAATTGGAATATGTACCAATTAGATGTCAAGAATGCTTTCTTGAATGGATGGATATCTGAAGAAGTCTACATGTCACAACCACCTGGCTATGAAGATCCAAAAAAGGTACATTATGTTTGTAAATTGAAGAAGGCTCTGTATGGTTTAAAGCAGGCACCTAGAGCATGGAATTACAGGTTGACAACCTACCTCCTAGACCAAGGATTTGTGATGAGTAAAGCAGACACTTCTCTATTCATAAAGAGAAGTAGCACAGAGGTAATCTACTTGTGTGTTTATGTTGATGACATCATTATTACAGGCAATGATGTCAATGGGATTAGACACATCAAAGGACAGATGATGAAAGAATTCAAGATTAGTGATCTTGGATTATTAAAGTATTTCTTAGGTCTTGAATTGGTCTACACAAATTCAGGTATCTACATCACTCAAAAGAAGTATGTTCAGGATATGGTCAAGAAGTTTGGCTTGCAGGATGCTAAGGTATCTACTACTCCAATGGAGGTCAACCTAAAGCTAAGTGCTCATGAAGGAGAAGAAGTCAAAGACATCACAGGATATCAAAGTATGGTAGGTAGTTTGAACTATGCTACCTTGACAAGAATTGACATAGCATATGGAGTTAGTGTGCTTAGTCAATTCATGCACAAACCAAGGGTACCTCACCTAGAGGCAGCAAAGAAGATCTTGAAGTATCTGAAGGGAACTCAAAGTCATGGTTTGTACTTTCCTTATACATCAGATATTGACATTAAAGTTTACTCAGATGCAGATTGGGCAGGATGCAAGGATGATAGGAGAAGCACCTCAGGATATATTTGTTTTGCAAGAGATAAGCCTATTTCTTGGTCAGCCAAGAAGCAACCTACAGTGGCATTGTCATCCACTGAAGCAGAGTATAGAGGGCTTGCCAATGCCACTCAAGAAGCTATCTGGTTGAAGCTTTTATATACAGAGTTAGGTCTACACACAAGACCACCAATCATCTTTGGAGACAACACTAGCTCTCTTCACCTTGCAGCAAATCCAATTTATCATGCCAGAACCAAACTGATAGAGGTTCATTACCACTATGTGAGAGAGAAGTTACTTAGTAAAGAGATTCAATTGACATATGTGTCTACTAATATGCAATGTGCAGATTTGCTCACTAAAGCATTGGATGGAAACAAGTTAAGCAGATTCAAATCCATGATTGGATTGCAGGAAGTGATTGAAGATTGAAAGAGAAGACTTAAGCCAAAGTGTTTGGCTTGAGGGGGAGCTGTTGGTGCATATCAAGCCTTCACACATTGGCTTGGACTCATGGAAGACTAGCTTGGACAAAGCTTCATCAAGGCTTCACTTGAAGCAAGGCTCATATGAACATATGCTTAGATGTTCTTACCTTTTTACCCCTTTGTAAAAGTCTACATGACTTGGCATTTATTTGTAATCACTTGAGTCACTTACCTACTTCATTAGTCGTGGAAAAAGGAATGATTTAGTGGAGAGAATATCTCCCTACTTTTTAGTAGAGATATTCTTGGGAGCCTAAGTTTGAATTTGAAATTCAAATTAGTCTTCAACTCCTATAAAAACTACAAGCAAAATATCGCGGGAGTCCATCATCAATCCCGAGGCTATCTGTACTATCTAGTGAGTGTGTAAGGTCTACTCCATAGCCTACACCTCTGAGTACCATTGTGCTATGTCTATCATGCCAATGGGAATGTACATTCATATGATATAATACAAATAGTTACATTCATCCTCTCTGTTTTGTCTGAGTTTCCTACTCCAAGTCTGTCAACTTCCAAGGAGCATTTCTCAGTGCTCACTGAACCAAATCAAGAGATCTATAGCTCATTGGAACCAGCTCAAGGTCCTCTACAAGCATACAAAATCTCAGAAGATTTCATTCAGCCATTTGGGAGAAATCCGCTTCAAAGTGCACACTGGTCTGTGTCTGCAGAGTTCCTAAAAAGTCGGGGGTAATCAGATTTTTCTTAAACTTATTTCTCAGTGTGTGGTTTATCAATTTGAGTGATTCCACTTGTGATTGGTAGCTTACTAAGGTACTTTAATACTCCCAAAAGGAATTGTTTCAATTTTAAGTGTACAGGTAATGAGCATAACACTGAGCAGGTATCATTACAGAAATAGTAAGTTTTTGGGTTTGTGAAGGAACCAAGTTATCTGTTTTGGTTTGATCATTACACAAACCATTTTCAAAGTACATATATGGTTTCTTTGAGTCATTTGGAAGCTAAGCAAGTGTACTAAGTATATCTGGAATCAAAGGAGGGCAGGTGTGAAGCAGGTTTTGCAGCATCAACTCAGTTCTTGAGTGCATCCAACCATCACTCCCAACAATATGTTCTATATATTTTCTGCTCTGTTTCATTAAGCAAATTGGCTTCATGTATCATTAATTGTTTTCATTGTTCTGCCTTTACACCGTCATTTGGTGGCTGTCTGTTGTAGCTCAGTGATGAGTAGCACCTCCTTTAATGTCAATCCGGGAAGACATGAGGATGGTATGAAGACCTCGAGCAAGTGAAGGCACAAGTGCGTGAGTGAGAAGCACTCTAACATGCACACACATACACACACACGTGCACACACAGTAAGACAAAGAGTGAGAAGCAATGGAGTTCTTAGATTACTTTCAGAAAGCTCTTACAAGTTCAAATCAATTACAAGATAACCTCAAAAATGAGCTCTCTAGCTCTATTTATAGTTTTTGACTAGGTTTTGGCCTTGTCCAGACCTAGTGTCCGGCCTAGTTAAAAATTAGGTTCTCTACCCTATTTGGAGGTTCAAACGAAGTCTAAAAAATGTGAAAACTGACAGGTAGATACTTCTAAAGCTCCTCAAGATCAAGGACTCCTTGGCTTGCACAAAATGGAGCTACAAAAATGTGAAATGGTATTTACAATGGTTTTTAGTGATGAAAATCACTGTTTTTGTAGGGGATTCTTCTGAAGATTCTAGTAGCATCACCTATGAAAGTGACAAAGTAAAGAGAACCACCTAGGGACCTAGTCGGCATAGGACCACACACATTTGTATGAACAAGATCTAAAGGCTGAATTGAAGAGTCAATGTGCATTCTATGCACATTTCTAGTTTGCTTTCCATATTGACAATGCTCACAAAATGAAAAATCGGAGAAACATAACACAGGTAAGTAGCCAGAATGAGAGAGAATTTTCATTTCCACTACGAGATATATGGCCCAAACAACCATGCCAAATACAAGCCATAGGCTGTTTAGTAACAGCTAACAAATGTTCTTCCTGTGATACAAATAAAGGATAAAGTGAGCCAACTTTGCTTCCTTTTGCAATAACCATATTGCCCTTTGATATGCAAAAGGATTGAGCATAGAAGACCACCTTGTAACCAAGGTCATCAAGTTGACCAACTGACATCAAACTGTGTGATAACTACGGTACATGGCATACATTATGCATAGTAAATTTTGAACCATCAATGAACTACACAAGCACATCTCCAATCCCCACAACATCACACTGGTAAGAGTCACCAAGTATCAGGATACCAAGAGACTTTGTTGCATAATTAGAGAACCATTCTCTGTGTGGTGTCACATGGAAAGAAGCACCAAAATCTAGCAGCCAGGTGTGGGAAAGAGATCAGCCATAAGAGCCTCAATTGGCACAATACTATCAAGTGTCAACACATCAGCATCATCAGAAATAGCATTAATTTCTTCAATCTTCACAGTCAAAGTAGATGGTGCAGGTAATTGTTAACATGCCCATCAACATTCTGTCCTTTACCTTTAGCATTCTTTAATGCATAACAATCTTTCTTCATGTGTCCTTTCTTATGACAATAATGGCATTCGATATCCCTCTTCCTTTATTTACTTCTTCTCTTAGTCTGTTGACCATTGTTTTCCTTGTTCTTGCTCGTGCCATGTTGTTGATTCTTTCCTTGGTAAGAATCCTGAACATTATATACATCTGCACTCTGAGTGCCAACCATAGATTTTCTACGAATCTCCTCACTCAAGAGTGCTCCACATATGTCATCATAGATGAGTTTACCACCAGGTGCACTATTGCTAATAGTTGTGCAAAATGTATCCCATGATGATGGCAAGGTGCATAACAGCAATACTACTTTGATTTCATTATCCATATTCATTTTTTGAGCATGTAACTGAGATAATATAGCATCACACTCATTTAGATGAGCAGCAACACTATTTGTGTCCTTCATACAAAGGTCATATAATTTTCTCATCAGATAGACTTTATTTGATGCCGTCTCTTTTTCATATGTATTGCATAACTTCTTCCAAAGCTCCTCTACACTTTCATAGTCTAATACTGTAAAGTAAACATTATCTGCCAGGTGCAAGTGAATGGTAGACCTGGCCATTTCATCTAACTCATCCCAATCATTTTCATCCATGTCAGCAGGTGTTGGGAATTGAACTCACAACCTCCCGGTTAGGAGTATGATGCGCTAACCACTTGCCCCAAAAGCCATGGTTGAGGATTACTTCCTAATCCTCTCTCTTAAGGTGTGGTTCAACCATCTTCTACTAGGATTATGTGACATTCCTTCCCCCTTATGCTAAGCATTGTCTTCAATGCTCGCTTGTGGACCCTTCTAACTCTTAGACCCACTTTTCCATGCATGAGCGCTTCCACCAACCTCAAACTCTAGCACATGGACCAAATTTGGACCCATCCCACCCTTCGTGGGTGCCCAAATGCCCATGCACCTTCATCCAAGGTCAGTTTCACACTCATCACAGATAAGCGCTTTTTCCAAGTGCCCACGATGAGGTGCAAACCTCCGTCTCGCCCAATTTCTCAACTAGGCTCTGATACCAATGTTGGGAATTGAACTCACAACCTCCTGGTTAGGAGTATGATGGGCTAACCACTTGCCCCAAAATCCATGGTTGAAGATTACTTCCTAATCCTCTCTCTTAAGGCATGGTTCAACCATCTCCTACTAGGATTATGTGATAGCACGCTTCTTTGAAATTCCATTTACTGGCTTACGTTGCCTCCTTTGAATCAGCACATCTTTAATATAATTCTTCCATAGAGCAAAGTTTGTGCCATCAAATTTTCGGATCTCAAAATGGTCTTTGCCTTGCAAGTTATAGCTCCTCCTCGGAACACTAGCACTAGACCCTGATCCACTGGATGTGCTTGAGACCTCTGATGCCATGATGGTAGAGAACAGAATAGAATGATAATGGAGCTAGAAAAGTCTGAACACCAATGAATAAGTCTGTCATGGAGTAAATCGGCCACTTTATAGTTAACAAAACAAAAAATCTAGAAAAAAGTTGCTAGAGTATCTTCTGCAAAATGAGCATATGATCAGTGTCAAAATATGATAAAACTACAAGTACTGACATGTTTTCCTGCATAGTGAATCACTGACTCCCATGCAAATAATCAGTTACCCAGTAGAAGCCAACTAGGCTTATCGAGCACCTATGAACAACTATCATACATCTCCTATGGCGAGGCTGGGTAAGTCTTCCACCTGCATCATCAAAGAGACCCCGACATTTGGGTGTCCCTCAATTAAGAAAATCTCACCACAACCCTCTTTATAAAACGTAAAAGGCTTTATGCAAAGAACATAACCACTATATCAATGACCACATGGACGTACATAAGCCATATCCACAGAAGTGTACATGGTGTGTATGTTCTCAATATATGCAGTAAAATGATACTGAAAAGCTGAATGCACAGCCCAAAAACTAGCCAATAACACCTACAAGTGTTTGTCAACTTTGATGTTTTAGGCTCAAAAAACCTGCATAAATTCGCAATAGTTGCTCCCACCAAAACTGAAACCTTTCAAGAAACCTATAGTTTTACGAGTATGGCTGAAAACACAGCTTCAAAGGTTGATATTTATTGTCAGAGAAGTACAAAAAACACTCTTCTTGATGTTCTTGGACTTGTGTGATGAGAACTATGTGCAGAAGTACTCCAAAAATGGCTCCAAAAGACACCCCAAAAATGCTTCAAAAATAGGCTTTGAAAGCAAAGAATGAAGCTTTGGGGGACCAAAACATGTTCAAGGTAATGTCAATCTTAGTCTTTCCCCTTCTTCAGACACCACAAGAGTGTAGCTCAGTGGCAAGAAAGTCTCGGGGGGAGGGGGGGCTCGCTTAGCTCGCACAAAAGGAACAAAGCTTTTGCATCGAACTACTCTGATATCAGTGAAATATTTTGATGATGATGCACCACACTACTCTCCTTCTCACAAGCTCCATGATGATATCCTCACAGTAGGAATTCCAAGCTCCTAAGGCCGCACACGATACTCTGCACAGAGACTGTAGAATACGCAGAAAAACACAATACACAGGGAGCACAAAGATAGACTTCTCAAGTCTTACAAATGCGGTCGAACTTACAATCTGTGGGTGACCAAGCCACTATATGTTTTATTAAAGAACATATACAAAGAAGTTTACAGTGGCCATTTGGCCTTTCACATGGACACTAACAGTAACAATACTCACCCATGGACCGAGTCATCGCATTAATTCAGGTAAAGCCCAAGATTTATGGAAGACTCAGGATCTTCACATTGTAGCAGGAAGCCTATACGACCAAGATTCTAACAAAATTCTCCTAAGGTGTGTAGACGAGGAAGAACAATAAAATTGGTTGAAACACGCACACATAAACCCATGGAAGAAGCATAGAAGTATGAATGGTACAGTACAAGAATTAAAAAGATCAGCCAGGGATGTCGAATGATGTTCATAGGCATGTAACGAGTTGTCTCAAGTGTCAAGAAGAAAGACCGGAGGAGAACTCAACGTTATGCTATTCCACAATAGCACCTAGATGGAGTTTGCCTTTAGTGAAATTCTTGAAGACACGTGAATACCCGGAAGGATCAAGCCTCGAAAGAAAACAAGTTCTCGAATAGCAGAGTAAAGATTATACCCTCTTAGGGAAACAACTATTTAGACGTAGTCAACATAACCAATTATGACTGTGTACACATGAAGACGAGTATATCCATGTGTTGGAGATGGCCCATGCTGGGGCATTAGGAGGTCATTTCTTGACTGATAAAACTGCAAAAATGTTTCTCTTTGCTGGATTATGGTGGCCAACTTTATACCAGGATGCTATGATTTATGTTCAAGGATGTGATGTATGTCAAAGAACAAAATATCTGATACGAAGAGATGAGATGCCATTACGACCTATGATCAGTGCTAGAGCTTTCACTAAATGGGGTATAGATTTCATTGGACCAATTAACCCCCAAGCTAAAGGGTCTCATGAGGAGTACATAATCGTAGCCACAGATTATTTAACCAAATGGTAGAAGCAAAAGCCACTAGGAAGAATGATGCAAGAACCACAACCAAGTTCCTCTTTGAGAATATATTCACAAGGTTTGGGCTACCCATTGAAATTGTGAGTGATCAGGGCACACACTTCATTAACAACGTGATAGAGGCTTTGATGAATGAATTCCTAGTAATTCATAAGAAATCTGCCCCTTATCATCCGCAAGTCAATGGACAGGCCGAAAGTTCTAATAAAGTGCTCTATACCATTTTAACCAAGATAGTAAATAATAAACGATCAGATTGGGATAAGCAACTACATCATGCCATTTGGGCCTTCCGAGTTGTGTATAAGACTGTTATAGGCACAACACCTTTCAATCTCATGTACAGACAAAATGCAATCTTACCAATTGATTTCCTGATTCCTACTCTTCGAGTAGCTAAAAGACATGAGTGGACTAGACATGAGTTGCCCCAACAATTTGATCAGATTGCAAGATTGCATGAAACTAGACTACAAGCAGTAGCAGGTATTTATGCAGCCAAAAGGTGACAAAAGGCCTATTATGACGCCCATATCAAAGATAAGGGACTCAAAGAGGGTGACTTAGTCCTAGTGTATACAACTCTGGATGGAGAAGTCTTACCAAATTACATAAGTGGTTGTCATGTGAAGAAATACTCAGAACCCTTAACGGATGAGATGATGAGTAGATTACTTAAGGCAAGACATCGGAAGGAAGAAGATGAGAGAATAAGAGAAGAAGCAAGGCTCAAAGCATTGGAATGCATAAGAAAGCGACAAGAATGGATGAGAGAAAGGGATGAGAGATATTGCCAAGGAGAGGAGCCAATTCCCATGGCCAACTATAGGACAATAGAATCTACGACCATAAGACGACAAGCGAGATAACCCTACCTTAATTTGGGAATAGGAATAGAGGAATACCACTTGGTAGACGTGTTGATTGATATTGAAGCAGCATTAAGTTGCATACACTTATCTTTAGCTAAACAATTGAGTGTGTCACTTAATCCGACTAAGGCCTACATGTTGAGCATAGGAGGAATCACCATTGAATGTGTAGGGAGGTCAGCCTATCTCTACACTTGGGTAACAACTCAATGCCTAAAAATTTTTTAGTTTGCCATGATGAGGATCTAGTGGAAGAACTAGTGTTAGGTCAAGACTGGATATACGAATTCGAAGTAACAATCTAGTTAGCCCTAGTTTACATATCTACGAAGATTAGACACAGAGAAGTCTTTACTCTATTAGATGAAAAGCCTCTAAAGATGATTGGTGTGAAACATAACAGTGTTGAATATGTGTCTACATGTGACCCTCCACCAGCCTTGAACCTTGATATCCCCGTGTCCACATCTGTCTCAAGTCCTAAAACCCCTTCTCTTCTTACTCATGACACCCGACTCAACCCTTCATCTTTACTCAACCAACTGGAGAGAACAAATAAGGATCTTACTACAAATAAGCTACAAGGAACCATGCAACCAGACACAAAGTTGACACCAATATAGACCATTGTGAGGAGAAGGATGCGACAAATATGGGTCCGCAAAGATCAATTAGACATCTATCAGTCTCAAGAAAAGGAGAATCAAAAGGAATCCACTGGAAGGAGGCATCAACTTGAATCTTCAATCATAGATGGATCCACAACAATAGTGCAAATCTAGATACCAAAAGTATTGAAGGCAGCTCAACCATCAAGGAATCAAATATGGATACCCAAAACAACTATCAAGCTTACCAGGGAGCAGCCAACCAAAGTACAACGGGATCAATGGCAACATAGACGACTCTTCAAAAGACACACGAATCCCATGAAACAGATGTCGCAAAAGAAATAAGAAGGAGCTTCGACTGCAAGTCGATATGAATGGCGAGTGAAAAAACCGCAAAACCAAATGTCTTTAGCAAACATCATATCCAAAAGGGCCTTCAAAGCCCGAAAGTTAGAAACATGTGGATTCCCAAGTTCGACATGTCATCACTATTGATCCAAGCAGGACATTTCGCTTGCACTCATAATGAGTTCTATGCACCTCGAGTAAGCATACTAGGGCCACATTACAAGGCCATACATGAGGCACCACAGTATCATTGTACTACTAAGTGAGCACATTTCCCTCGTGGGGAATAGGAGACACCTTGTACCATAAATAATAAAACACAAATTACTTCGGCTATATCTTTAATGTTTTCTATTTTTATTGTAGCTTAAGAAAAAAATATAATGACAAGACCAGGTATTATGTTCCTTACACACTTGTGAGTGGGGACACAACTCATGGAGCGAATGACCGACACATCACGATAGCGTACTTCATATTTGATACTAATCATTAAATACTTCAATTACAGATGGCTTCTTCAAGTTCTGAAGCTACAAAGAATGCATCATTTGATTTTGAAGCCACACATGAAGCTGAAGTATTGGAGTTTTCTTTGGAATCTGCTATTAAGGCAAGGGGACATTGGTTCAGAGACAATAACCCATCAAGTGAGCACTTGTTTCTCGTCACTATAAAGATCATGGACAGAGAACATCAATTCCCAGTGATGACCCAAGATTTCAGAATCTTGCACGAGATGCCTAGCATAGTTAATGTGTGGACTAAAGCTGGAATTGAGGCCTACTTGAAGCTTCCAATTTTACAAACCGGACTTTCAATGATGCATACAAGTTATGAATACTTTACATCCTGCTCTTAATAAGCCATTGGTCCCTGAAGCCATGGTATTAGATCACAACGAGGAATCTCAAACTATCTGATTCATGCATGAGCTAATTAAAGCAGCATTCGACTCGACAGTGGATGGTCTTATAGATCTAAAGGATGAATGCCATGAGGCAAAGAAAAGAACTTTCTTTGCATCAATAGAATATACATTGAAGAGGAAGTCAGATTGGTGCATCATCACTTTTGTTTTCCAAATATGCATAGATATACAGCTCTGCAAAAAGTCATTGTTATCTCATGCTTCAAGAAAATTGGGAATCAGGTTAATATGACACCCTATATCCAAGAGCGAATCTTTGAAGCCAAAAAGTAGTGGGGTCACAAAAAGTTCTTAAATGGAAGTTCAACTTTAACCCTGCTCATATATTAAGCATTGAACATGAAGGAGTGCTTAAGGCGTATGATCTCCATGGCTGAAATGGCAAGGTATGTGAAAGTGGCTACAGTACCAAAGAAAAGGAAGGGTGTAACCCTAGTGGACGAAGTTGGTAGAAGCTCCAAAACGACTATGAGGGATTGTTGGCAGTAGTCAGAGGCATAGAAGACACGAAAGCATGTGAAGACAGAGCATAAGGAAGAAGCAGGGAGTCAGTCGAATCATTTTTTCAAAGACTTATATTTTATAAATACTCTTCAAAACCTCCAACCGTGATTTTCATCACTTTTGTGTTGATATATTTAGGTAGTGATGTGTGTGAACACTCTAGGACCGCCGGGGCACTTTTTTCCCTCTTTAGGAGGTTTTTTTCCCCTGGCTTGTACATATGCCTATTGCCCTAGTAATGGGCTACTTATCTTTGTACATTCTCTAGTAATACATTTAGTATTGTGTGTTTGTGCTCTAAGCTTCTTCTTCTTCCTTGTCCTGTTCGCGTGCTTCCGCAGACGTCTATCTCCAACAATTGGTATCAGAGCAGGTCGTCGCTTCTTCTAGGGCGTCGTCGACACTCCTCCGTTTGCAGTCTCAGATTCGCACAAAATTTGGTGAGCATACTCAAGGTGTGTTCGAGATCAAAACACCTTCGCTATGTGTTGCCGAAATCGCGATCTGAGCTCGTTTCGGCCTCCAAACGCACTATCGTAGCGCTTGTGTAGGCTATTTCGTCCTTTTGTGCCAAAGGTATATACCAGTTTCTGTTTTCCAGTTTAAGCGTCTCGAAGTCTGCTACAGGTCTAGCAGAACTCGTCTGGACAGTTCTATTCAACTTTTTGAGATACAGTCAATTTTTTGCATCAAGGTATTTTAGTCACCGGCCATGGCTGAAAGCAGTGATGTATTCCGTATGTTGGCTGTTGAGGATAAGTTGGATGGTACCAACTACCCATTATGGGCTTATATGATGCGACATGTACTGGTTGCAAAAGGATTGTGGAACATTGTGCAGGGTGTTGAAAGACGTCCTGTTACACCTGTAACGACAGGTACTGCAAATACAGGTGTTGGAACTGATGAAGATGGTGTCGAAGATGATATTCCACAGATTCCTATTCGTGCTACTGTTTCTGTTGCACCTACTACAGAGCAGATTTGTTGGGATGGCAGAGATGCCCATGCACATGCATTGATAGCTTTGTCTGTCAAACGTGCCATTATTCCTCACATTCGCTCTTGCAGAACAGCAAAGGATGCTTGGGATACACTTACCACTTTGTACCAAGCTAGGAATGAGGCTCGTGTTGCTTACCTCCAAAAACAGTTGGAGAGTGAGCACATGAATGAAGGTGATTCTATGGACAGTTTTCTTACAAAGATCAAAGACCTGAAGGAACAATTGATTTCTGCTGATGAGGTTATATCAGATAGCTCACTTGTGCAGACCGTTCTGAATGGTCTTCCTGATTCATATCAGAGTTTTGCCTCTACTCTTCGGTTGATGATGAAAGGCAATCCGAATGCCTTGTCATTTGAGGAATTAGTCTCTGTTCTGTTGCAGGAAGATCAGTCCAGGCAGAACAGGTCCATTATGCCTGTTGCAGATCAAGCTTTCTTGGCTAGTCAGAAGGGCAAAGGAAAATGGAGCTCTTCTACTAGTAAGCAGAAATCTGCAAATGTTGCACAATCGAAGAACTAGGATAAAGATGAGAAGAAATCAGAAAAGCAGAAATTGTTCTGCAAGTACTGTAAAGGAAATGATCATATTATAAAGAACTGTCCAAAACTAGCTGCTAAAGAGGCAAAGAAAAAAGAGGTTGGAATGGTTGTTGCAGAGGCCTCTACACCAAAAACAGAGTCTGCAAATCTTGTGCAGGAAGAAGAATGGGCGTTTACTACTGTCTGCAGTTTTGACCCATCTTCTCATGATCAATGCATGTCTGTAGTAGACTCAGATGTTTGGTACTTTGACAGTGGGGCAACCAAACATATTACCTTGCAGTGTAGTTTCTTCTCTTCACTCGAGCCTGCCCCTACAGGGAATACTGTCACATGCGCCAATAACTCCTCTTATCCTGTTATGGGAGTTGGTAAGATCATTCTGACTACTGCTGATGGTAGTTCTTTCACTTTGTCAGATGCTTTATTTGTGCCAGGGATCAAAAAGAACCTGTTATCAGTTTCTGCATTAGCCAAGATTGTCTTGGTTGTGAAATTCGTTGATGACAGGTGTACAGTCCATGATCTCTCAAATGCGGATGTGATTATTGCTTCTGGCATTTTATGTCGTGGACTGTATAAGCTCATAGACTATGAAAGATCTGTGAATGATTCGGCATGTGCAGTTCATGATTCTCAGGCTATGTCAGATGCAAAGCTTTGGCATGCACGCTTTGGTCATCTGAATTTTGCTAATTTGTTACGCCTGCAGAAATCTGAAATGGTGTCCTCTTTGCCCAAACTTGAGGCACCTGGAAAACATGTTTGTGAAGGCTGTATTTTGGGCAAAATGCAGCGTTCTTCCTTTCCAAAAGATGGTTCAGTTCGAGCTACGCAAAAATTGCAGCTTGTACATAGTGATGTCTGTGGTCCTAAGCAGACACCCTCTTTTGCAAAGCAAAGTCCAAAGTGTTCATGTGCTTCAAACAATTTTTGGTTTTGGCTGAAAATCTGTCAGCATGTAAAATGGGCACCCTTCGTTCTGATCGAGGGGGGGAATATATGTCTTCAGATTTTAATGCATTTCTGGCTGAACGTGGGATAAAACACCAGTGTACAGTGCCGTATACACCTCAACAGAATGGAGTTGCTGAACGAAAGAACAGGTCACTCATGGAGATGGCGAGGTGCATGGTCAAAAGTCAAGCTTTACCACATAGTTTCTGGCTTGAGGCTGTCATGTGTGCAGCATATGTACTGAACAGGTGTCCCACTAAAGCATTGCAGTCTATCACTCCATATGAGGCTTGGCATGACCGCAAGCCATCTGTTGCTCATCTGCATGTTTTTGGTTGTTTGGCATATGCATTAGTGCCTGAACAACATCGCAGAAAATTGGATGATAAGGCAATAAAATGTATTTTTGTTGGGTACAGTTCCAAAAGTAAAGGCTATCGTCTGTATCATCCACAGACTAAATGCATTCTGGTTAGCCGTGAAGTTGTCTTTGTGGAAGATGCTATTCAGCCATTGCTTTCATGTACTAAGGAGACATCTGTTAGCTCCAAAGACATGTATGATACTTTGATGCCTCTTTTTACAGGTGGACAGGCTAGTGTTGGTCCTAATGAGGCAACTTCTCAGCCTTTGCAGGTTTCATATGATGATGCAGATCATTCCATTTCTGATGCAGATTTACATGATGCACTTGTTGATGAGAGAGCTGATATTGAGCAGGCAAAAACTATGCCAAAATGGCTGGTGCAGACTATGCGTGACAGCAAATTAGATGCATCTTTGTCATATCGTACTCGTTCATGCTCTCATAGTGCCTCCTTTGCATCACATTGCTATGCTATGGCTGCATCTAGTCTCTGTGATGAGAATGAGCCTGTTTCTTTTGATGAAGCACAAAATTCAGAAAATTGGATGGCTGCTATGCAATCTGAATATGATGCTATAATGAAGAATGGTACATGGTCTTTATGTGACTTGCCTCCTAGCAAGAAGGCCATTGGCACTAAGTGGGTATACAAGCTGAAGCGTAAACCTGATGGTACAGTTGACAGGTATAAGGCTAGGCTTGTTGCAAAGGGTTATGCACAGGAAAGAGGCATTGATCTTGATGAGACCTTTGCACCTACATGCCGTATGACTACTATTCGGAGCATTTGTGCACTTGCAGCCCATCATGGTTGGAATGTACATCAGTTGGACATTAAAACAGCATTTCTGAATGGTGACTTGCATGAAGAAGTGTATGTTTTTCAGCCTCGTGGCTTTGTGCAGAAAGGGCATGAAAACCAGGTTTGCAGGTTAAAGAAGGCATTATATGGTTTAAAGCAAGCACCACGTGCTTGGTATGAGAAGATACATGCCTATCTGATTGCACATGGTTTTGAGAACAGTCCAACTGAAAGCACCTTATATGTTAAACGTGCTAATGATGTGCTTCTGATCATTGTTGTCTATGTTGATGACATGCTGCTCACTGGTCCTATTGAGACACATATTGCTGATTTTAAGGTTGATTTGCATGCCTCATTTGAGATGTCTGATTTGGGGCATTTGCATCACTATTTGGGCATTCAATTTATGCACGTTGATGGTGGAATGGCTTTGTGTCAAACGAAATATATTGACACATTATTGCAGCGTTTTGGCCTTGAAGACTGTAAGCCTATTGCCACTCCTATGGAGACAGGTTTACGATTGAGTCTTCATGATGCTGGAGATGCATTTGATGTTGTTCTCTATCAGCAGGCTATTGGATGCTTGATTTACTTATGCATTACTCGGCCAGATATTCAGTTTGTTGTCTCACAAATGAGCAGGTTTATGCATTGCCCAAGAGTCACGCATTGGAAAGCGGTTAAGCGCATCTTTCGCTACTTGAGTGGTACTCGGCTACTTAGGTTGTTTTATCCCAAGGGGGGATCACTACCGCCAGATTTGCATGCTTTTTCTGACTCAGATTGGGCTGGTTGCTATGACACTCGTGTGTCTACCAGTGGTTTTTCCTTCATGCTTGGTAGCTCATGTATATCTTGGTTGAGCAAGAAGCAGCCTACTGTGGCCACTTCCAATTGTGAGGCTGACTATAGGGCAGCTTTCACAGCGACTATTGAGTGCGTGTGGCTCAGACGCCTTATGGCTGATTTGGGTGGTGGCCAGTCTTCTGCCACCACCATCTTCACTGACAGTCAGAGCGCATTGGCAATTGCGAGGAACCCTGTGTTCCATGCTCGCACTAAGCACATTGAGGTGCATTATCACTATGTCAGGGAGAGGTTCTCTGCTGGGGAGATCAGCTTGGCATATGTGCCCACACAAGAGAACATTGCAGACCTTTTCGCGAAGGCTCTGACTAGGGAGAAGTTTGAAGCTTTCCGCAAAGCTTTGGGCTTACTTCCTTTTGTGGAGTGATTTCCACATAGCTTGGCACTTCCTTATACATGAGTGCCAGCTCCTTGTTCACCGCATCACTCCCAGGGAGGATTTGTTGATATATTTAGGTAGTGATGTGTGTGAACACTCTAGGACCGCCGGGGCACTTTTTTCCCTCTTTAGGAGGTTTTTTTCCCCTGGCTTGTACATACGCCTACTGCCCTAATGGGCTACTTATCTTTGTACATTCTCTAGTAATACATTCAGTATTGTGTGTTTGTGCTCCAAGCTTCTTCTTCTTCCTTGTGTTGTTCGCGTGCTTTTGCAGACGTCTATCTCCAACATTTTGTACCATATGTAACATAGAAAAAACCTTTTTTGTAATTTATAGCTCCATTTTGTGCAAGCCGAGGAGTCTTCGAGCTTGAGCTTAGGTAGAATGAGCATACCAATTTTGGCTATTTTTAGACTTCATTTACCCTTTCAAATAGCATCTAGGGCCTATTTTTTAACTATGCCGATCACTAGATGTGAAACCGGTCAAAACTAGTCTAGAATCTATAAAAAGAGCTAGAGAGATCATTTTTGAGGTTAGCTTGTTTGAGTAGAGAAGAGCTTAGAGCTATTTTGAGCTTGTAAGAGTGTTCTTGAGTAATAGAGTTGATTTCCTACCTTCCATTGTGTCTTGCTTGTCTCTTCATTGTGTGTGTGTATGTGTGTGTGCATCTCCATGCTTCTCACCATCACTCTCACTTCATCTCCTATTCACGATCTTCATATCACTCCTATCTCTTTCGTGGATTGACATTAAGGAGGTGGAGCTTCTTAACGTGGTTCTCACCATTGTGCTAGAGCAACACCAAATTTGGCGCCATTGCCAGGGATCGAGTCTAGGACGAATGTGTGATGGTAAGAGTATAGCAAGAAGTGGTGTTGGAAGGTAAAAATTTCAGTTTGTGTTGTTGTTTTTACTTAGTTTTTGGTGTTTTTCACCTCCCCCACACTCAATCTTCATCACCGCATCATCATCTTCCACCCCAAAAAAATCAGAAAATTCACCATATCCACCCATTCTCCTCATTTCCCCTCATTTGTGCATGCGAGAGAGAGAGAGAGCTTTTGTGCTTGCATGTGCTATTGTGTTTTTGAGTTTTCTTGCAGGTATAGTGCTCCAGAGCATCATGAAAGCTGCAAAAAGACCGGACCATCGCGACGATCTCACGCCATCGCGACGGTTCACTTGAACCATCACGATTGTCCTTGACCATCGCGACGATCCCATCGACCCCACGCCATCGTGATTGGCTCATGCCATCGCCCCGATGCTGCCACGTGGCAAGCTAGACCATCGCGACGATACCCTCAGACCATCGCGACGCCTCGACATTTGACCCATCACGATTGGCTCATGCCATCGTGCTTTGTGACCATCGCGACGGGATCACGCCATCGTGATTGTCCCATTGACCGTTGACCGATGCCATCGCGATTGCTCGCCGATTAGACCATCGCGACGGTTCATTCACACCATCGTGATTGTTCACATTTACGCCATCACGACAGTTCGCACCTTCGGACCATCGCGATTGTGCCACGCCATCGCGACGGTTTACCTGGACCATCACGGCAGTCCCAGACCATCGCGATTATCTCAGACCATTGCGATTGTCCACCCCAAACACAATTTTTAGGGTTTGATTTTTTGACCAATTTTGGGGCTATTTTTGGAAAATTTTTAGGTGATTGCACTCATAGGAGACCCCTTAGCTCGTATTTGGAGAAAAACTTGTTTGTCAGTTTTTACCCCCAAGGGCTTGAACTGTCATATCTTTTTCATCCGAAGTCCGTTTTTTGAGCTTTAAAGCCCGTTAGAAAGCTCTTTATGAGTACTACGTGACCTCAACTGTTTTTTTCAAAAAGAAGATGTTGTTTTATAGAGAGGATAATTTGAGGGTAACATTGTTGGGACTAGGAAAGCTAGGGGGCATTGAAGTTTTGGGCAAAAGGGAAAGGACCTTAAAAAGTGTATATATTCAAGTGCTTAATCATCCATTTGAGAATTGGTCTAATGGTGGGATTTTATAGGTCTAGCAAGGACAATCAAGTGCAACCAAGGCAAGGCAGTGAAGAACGCAGGGCTTGGGAAGCGCGGCTTCTTGGGCATCAGAGCAACCAGAAAAGCTGACTCGAGGTTGGAAGATTACTGAACCCCCTCAGTCAATTATTAGCTTAGGCTAAACGTTAGCATTGTGGATTAGATTAACAACGATAGGAACACTTCAAGTTCAAGAGATTAATTTTTTTCAAGTTCAAGACTTAAGTATAGGTGTGTGAGACGAAAACCTAAAGGAAAGAATTAAAGCCTGACGGAACAAGAACTCAAAAGTACCACGGAAAGTCAATTTCTGACGCATACAGTTGGACAAGAACTTAAAGACATTTAAAAGGAATCAAGAAATTAAGAACAAAGGACCATTGATGATCAGAGGGTGCCGCGAAGAAAATTCATGAACCTTAGATCGGGCAAGCATATAGGTAAGTCAGACCGACGAAGCCTTAGATCATCAGAAGCAAGTGTAGGAACTACTTCACGATCGTGCGCACAACAATTGAATAATAGTTATCCCTATGAGTTGAGCTCAGACACGAGTGAATAAGAAATGGCTTTTAGCATGGAAAGACCAGAAGGAGGGTCAAACATAGCATACTTGGAAAAACTTAAAGGACCCTATAGGACTCAATTAGAATTTCTCCAAACCAACTGCTTAGGTGCTCGCAGCTATGAGGATGGTTTGCAAAGACAAGTGATGCAAATGCACAATCCTAATCAACCCATTGGATTGGAATGTCCAATGGTGAAATTCGAGAGAGATGCATACATAGACAAGGAAGGAACGATGTACATCTTAAGTACTCAGCCAAATAATACCAATGAGTTCGGCATAATTCAGTTAGAGACGGAAGCGAGAGCCCAAGGAAAAGAACCATTAGAAGAACCTAGGACACCTAGAGGGAAATATGTACTGACAAGAGTACTAATTCCAGAATGGATCCCGCACGACAATAGAAACATAGAGTTGTTTGTTAATAAAGAAATTGACGAAGCATTTTGGAGGTACAGGACGGAACAACCTAGTGAGGTAGGCTCAATCACTATTTACGAGTTCAAGGACCCAGATACACCTAGAAAGGTTGCATACTTGGATGAAACTTCAGAAAGAGTATTTGTAGTAACTGATCATGCAAGAAATACCTATACATGGAGAGGTGATTTAGTCTTCCCTCCATCACGAACAAACGTAAACGCAAGCCAACAAGGGGCAAGAACATCCTTAGCCCATGGTAATCAAAGAGAGAAAAACAAAGAGAGACCGAAAGTAAGTTTTAATCATCCTGTAGGAAGAGATAGAACCACCATAGACATGGACAGAGTGGATAGACAAAGGGAACCTAGAATACAAGGTGGTAGAGATGATTTTCCTCTCCCTAGACCACGTGAACACGCAAGAATATTAAGACCCACTCAGTTAGTAAAATCCATGAAAAATTACTTTGATGGGATAGGAGATCCCTACGATCATGTTGTGGAATTTAAGCAAGTTCTAAGAGCAGAGCAAGTAGAAGATACGTTTACACAATATAATGCGTTTGGACTAACATTAAAGAATACCGCTTTAACTTTGTTCCAACCATTGCAACAAAGGCAATTTAGAGATATCGATCACTTTTTAGAGTCATTCATTACAAAGTTCTCTAAAAGTGGAATCAGACATGACATGTCTTCATTGATTCATAGTTTCAAACACACCCCTCAAGAAATAGTTAGACTGACAGGACGTAGGTTTAGACAATATGTTGAAAGATGTCTAATGCAAGAGTTACCCTCACAGGCCAAGCAAGTGTCATTGTTTTTAGATGGTCTGTTGAGCTCTAAGCTATGATCCTATGTATACTTGAAGGAACCCAGAACGCTAGAGCAGTGTGTAAGAATTTGCATAGACATTGAAGATAACTTAGGAGAGGATTTGGAACTCTCAAAGGTCTATAAGGACTCAGATTGTTCATCTCTAGCATCTTCAAAGCTTTCTAGCTCAATAGAGGACCTAGCAGAAAAAGTGGCCTAAAAACTAGGAGTTTCTAGCAAACAGATGCCTCGGTTAACAACAAAGAAGCGTTGTTACACCTGTGGTGGTGATCATATGGCAAATGTGTGTCCCAATGCAACACAACTGCAAGTCAACCCTAGTGGCCAATACTGTACTATCGAGAGAAGATACACGAATCATACGCCTCAGGACTGCTCATATAACAAACAAGCAGTAAGAGAGAACTACCCACAGCCAGGTAGGTATCAAGGCCAATACAATACTCAGCCTTATTATTATAGGCCTCCACAGAACTATACTTATCAGGCTCAACAAAGACCTCAACCTGTTTTAGCTCAGCAGCCACCCCCACCAGCTAATGTTATCTCAGTTAAATATGTTGCTGCAGAAGAGAACCTAAGTAGGGCTTTAGTGCCTTCTTCACCCTTGATCACAGAAAGTGACCCAAACTCAAACAGTTTTGACTCAACTCATGTAGATAGTCCACCTGCGTATTACACTGATTCACCAGAACAGTTGGAGACATATCAATATGATAGTCCACCATTGGAACCCACTTGGGAGCACGACTATGCTAACGTGATGTACACAAACCCGAATCCATGGCCCCAATTCAGACAACAAAGACCACAGGGCCCTAGAGGACCATGCTTTAGGTGCCAAGGAGATCATTTCATAAAAGATTGTCCACATCCTCCGATAGTAGGACAGTCTCAGTATTATAACATACAAGGCTTTTGTGCCGATTGTGGCAAAGAGCACATAATCAAAGATTGTTGCTGCAGAAGAGAACCTAAGTAGGGCTTTAGTGCCTTCTTCACCCTTGATCACAGAAAGTGACCCAAACTCAAACAGTTTTGACTCAACTCATGTAGATAGTCCACCTGCGTATTACACTGAGTCACCAGAACAGTTGGAGACATATCAATATGATAGTCCACCATTGGAACCCACTTGGGAGCACGACTATGCTAACGTGATGTACACAAACCCGAATCCATGGCCCCAATTAAGACAACAAAGACCACAGGGCCCTAGAGGACCATGCTTTAGGTGCCAAGGAGATCATTTCATAAAAGATTGTCCACATCCTCCGATAGTAGGACAGTCTCAGTATTATAACATACAAGGCTTTTGTGTCGATTGTGGCAAAGAGCACATAATCAAAGATTGTCCTAAGAACCTTGTTAATGCTTCAAATGTGACACCAATCAACGTGATAGGTATTGTAAACAATGCAGATGGATCCAACCCTACATACGCGCCTATCCAAGCTATAACAAGAGCCCAGACGCTCTTACAGAACCAATAGCTTAATCATGAAAAGGTGGTCAGAACTATTGAAGTTGGAGAATCTAGCAGTAAGAAAACAAAATCTTGGAAAGATTCCAGAGAAAGGATTAAGAGAAAGTGGAGTAAGAGGATAACAAAATTGGAAGGAAGTCTCAAGGAATCCAGAGCCAAAATCGTAGAATTGACTTCACAGGAATTAAACCAAGAGAACCTAGCTCAAAAATCAGGATCAGTTTTAGCGGAACCCATACCGGAAAACCTGGACATGATGTTTCGTGCGTATCAAGCAAGATTAAAAGAAGGACCTCAAATAGCTTAAATGAGTAAGAATTACCCTTGAGCAGACCTAGAAATTAAGAGGACTAAACTTTGCATGAAGATGGTAGAATTAGCACAAGCTATGTTTGAAGCCTCTAGATATCTTAATTGGAATAACATGGCAAAACCGAAGTTGCACTTTCAAGGACTGATGGAGAGGCTAGAATACTTGATAGAAAGTAAGGAGAAAAAGAATCCGCATAGGAACACTATCACCTCAGAGACACAGGAAAGATGTGCACCATCCCTGTCTCAAGTACACAACACAGAGGGTGAAGACAACCTGTCTTCCATACATAGGTATTCACATGAGTTTCTGAGAGAAATCCAAGAAGAGAAGTGGAGATAAGAACAAGGAACCCATCCTCCTATTCAAGAAATAGATGACTTGCATGAACAATTTCCCCAAGACATTCCCTCTATTTACGATGATGTAGAGGAAGAGCAACTAAGTGAACACACAGGTTTGGAATCCAATTCTTTACAAGAATTACCTCAGTTCACAGGACCTTGGGAAGCCAAGTCTATTAGCATGAGAGCACCCACGATAATAGTGAGGAACGAAGAATCAGTAATCCCAAGAAACACGGAAGTGATCAAGAATACCAAAGTACAATGTAATCTCACTCTAGAGGAGTTGTTGAAGGTTAAACCAGAACTGTGGAAGCATGTAGCAAATCAATTCCCTGAGCTTGCTACTACTCCCTCACAGATAGTGTTAAAAGTGCACTTTTCCAGCACAGACACTTTTAAGTTCTTTTCAAGTTCTTGGGAATGGTAGGGGTCTGATAAATCAGAGGCCTTGTATCTTATTTTCCCATTTAACTTATCAAGTAAGCAGAATGTTATTATCTAGTATCGAATTCTCTATACAGGTTTACTGTTCATACTTTGGTTAAGCTTTTTCACAGTAGGTAACGCAGGAATTAGTAATTACCGTCGCACACACTTGTTATCGATAACATAACATTACTGTGTTAATCACAAATTAATCTAAATTAACAAAGTAAGAGTCACAGTACTCAGAATTTAAGAATGCTACACTACGACGTCTCCACAGGTCGCAAATCGCCTAGACAGAGAGTCTGGCGATCCCGTTTCCTCGCTACCGGAGAGCCACCGTAATGTCTTTTCATTAATTTATAAAAAGGGTACAACACTTCGCTACGACCTTTCAGTATGTGCGGTATAGGAAAATATAAATTACATAATGCCAATCCGATGGCCTTACACTGGCACGCACGGTGGACTTGAACCCGCAACACAAACAAAATTAAGGCTCGTCTATGATGCCTTGGATATACATGGTTTTAGCTAATTTGAAGGTTCTAGAGATCTTCTATTTTAGCGAATCCAACATCAGTTTTAGTGTCTCCGGCTCTACCAGCTGTGCATCAGTTTGAACTGAACTGGCCGCAATGACTTGACTCATCAAAACTTCAGTTTGAGTCTGCAAAAATGCCTCTAGCAAATAAAAGTCATTGGCAAGGGCTGCATCCCGGTTCAATCTCATTTCAGCAATTTGATTATCGATTCTCGATAGACGCTCTGCTTGAAAACCCAACTGCTTTTCTCTTCACTCCAGCTCCTGAGATTGATATTGAATTCTCTGGTAATAAGCATCTCTTTCCTTCTGAATCCCAGCTGCCTCCTTCTGAAGTTGAATGGTAAGACTTGTCTATGATTTTAGGGCATAATTCGCCTGAAACAAATCGACAGTTGCGGCCTGAAGTTCTGCATTAGTCTGCTTTGCTAAAATAGCCATCTCCTGCCCTCTCTGCACGACTTCATCAAGCTGGATTCGAGTTTCTTCCAACAATTTTCCAATTGCCACTCTAGTGTCTTCTTTATCCTGTACTAGCTGTTGTAACTGCTTGATCTCTTCATCACGAGCATTTAACAAAACATCCTTGGCTTTTAATTCGGCCAATCCTGCATCGCGGTGAGCAATTATTGTATCTTGTTCTGCAAGCCTAGCTTGAAGCTACTGAAGTTGCATCTGCAAAGTATGGTTTTCTACTTTAACAACATCTGCTTCCTCCTGTAGTGGGGCAATATCAGCCTCGAGAACATCAACCTTGTGTTGCAACTTCTGTCTGATATTGTCAGTGGCCATCTTCAGTTGCATGGGTAACTGTTGCGAGAATTGGATCAACAGGCGACCCATAGGCTCGAGTTCATGAAACATGGGGTTTGGAGCAGGCAGGGTAGGAAGGGATTGGGATGTAGAAGTAGAGAACAGATGAGGGGAAGATGGTGGAGAATAGTCAGGACAAGAAGATGGAAAAGGGGGTACGTCGGGAACAATAGGTTGGACTGGCACAATTGGCGCAACAATGTTCATGGTGGAAAGAAGTGGGGTAAGAAGATTAGGCACCAACACTATTCCGATGGTCTGCTGTGTTGTCGCTTCAGTTTTGTCAATTACAGCATCAACCAAAGCAATCACTTCATTGACAATCTCAGCAACAATGGCCTGCACATCATCTTGGTTCTGCTGTTGAGAATCCTCCTGAGAAGAAATTTCTTCAGAGTCGGTGGTGGAAGCACTTTGTTCCTCCTGCTGAATTGGAGAAGAATGGACGGAAGAATCAACAGGAATGGAAGTGGCGGTGTCGTGGAAGACCTCTTCTTCATGTCCGGTGTTGGATCCTTGCACGTGGCTCTCAGACGGACTTATACGACTGCGTTTCCGACGAAGAAGTTGGAAAAGATCTGCGTCATCATCATCTTCCTCATCTTCGAGCATCCAAGTAGATTCTTCACGCAATAAGAATGGAGCATTTAGTGGGGGTTGCGTGGCTTGAATGGCTGGAAAGAGGAACGTGAGGATATGGGGAAGACGTGATCGTGGAAGAGCACCCTTATTAACTTGTTTAATAACCGTAACACATTCAAGGTGAATGCGCAAAAAATAAAAAAGATGCAAAATTGACAGGCTCACGAGAAGCCATGTCAATCATCGAGTAAAAGGGATGCGAAATCCCGTAGGTACGTTTTTGCAAATTCAAGATAGCAACTAAAAATTGCAATGCAGTCCGTTCCGGATCAGGACGACACAGAATGGCGTACTCATTAGATGAGTGCCATGGGAATAACGTGGTCATGGTAGCTACAGGAAGGAGAGGACCATTCTTTAATCCTTCCATGGGAAGACGAAACGCTGCAGCAAACGAAGCTAAAGTAATGACGACGCGGGATGGTAAATAGGTTATCGGCCAACATTGCTCATTAGCAGATGTGGCGGCAATGGCAGAAATGATCTGTGCATAGAAGGGTTGACACTCCATTGAATGCCAAGGCAATTCAGCAAACTTCAAAAGACCACGGGTGCACAAAAACTCACTCACTTCAGGAGTAAGTCCTTCACGAAAGATAGCGATATTGGCTAGTTCCATGACGCGCACACGACAGCTCAAAAACACAAAGAACACAGAAAACATAGAACACAAAAACACATAGAAACAATAGCGATTAATAGTGAAAGGAATAAGATTAAGTAGACACACGGCAACATGAGGCGATCGAAAACCCTAATCATCACGTAGTATTGAAATGATAACCTCCATAATTACGGCATGCATGCATGAGCAGAATCAGTAACACAGGGCGGCGATTAATCATATTTAGATATCAAAACGAGGAGAGTTACAGTCTATATTCAACCGAAACACAGAAAGAAAAAGAAAATAAGTGATATGCGAAAAAATGAGGAACACGTCAGCGGTGATCAGGCAGTTGGTGATATGGGCGTAGCTTTGAACCATTAATTACTTTGGGAAGGGGAACTCCGGTTAAGGTAGTCAACCGAAAAGTAGCGGGTCCCACTTTCTCACTAATTCGGTAAGGACCGAACCACCGTAATTTAAATTTCCCAGTAGAACGATTTGCGTTAGCATTATAAAATAGCACAAGTTGGCCCACCATAAAAATTGGAGTCTTGAGGAAACGATCATGGGTACGGGCTTGCCGCAACTGAACTTCTTGAAGAACCAGCAAACTTTCACAATGATGTTCATCCAAGGCTCTGAGTGCTTCCAACCGAAATGGCAAAGAGTCTTCGGGCAACAATTTCTGAGTTAGGGCCACGCGTAGGCTTGGCACTACAATCTCCATCGGCATGATTGCTTCCAACCCATAAGCAAGCTTGAAAGGGGTCATTCCGGTTGCTACTTTGTATGTAGTCCGGTATGCCCATAAAACTACGGGAAGTAACTGGTCGCATCGTTCTAGCGATTCCATGATCAATTTACGGAGCATACTGAACAAAGTCTTATTGGTGCTTTCAGCCAATCCATTGGCATGGGGATAGTATGGTGAACTGAATTTATGTAGAATTTGAAAACTATGAGTTAGTACTCGCATTAAATTGTTGGCAAAATGTGTTCCTTGGTCTGTCACAAGTTCGAGAGGTAATCCATAACGCGGGAATACTTCCTTCATCAGGCATTTTGCCATCGAAACAGTTGTGGCAGACCATAAAGCCCAAGCTTCCGCCCACTTGGTGGCATAATCCGTACAAGTCAGTATATATCGATTGTTGCTAAGGGTGGCTGGTGGTGTTATTGGTCCAATAAAATCGAGCCCCCACTTCTGAAAGGGTTCCAAAGGTAAGACAGGTTGCAGAGGAAAGAACTGGCGCTGTAATGGTTGTCTCGTCCTTTGACAAGTATCACACTGCTGCACAAACCGAGTCACATCTTTATACATGGCAGGCCACCAGAGCCCACTTTGCAGAATTTTACGGTGAGTAAGATCTGCCGCGAAATGTCCACCCGAGGGTATTGAATGAGCCATAGCAATAACCGAGTCTGCTTCATGTGGTGGGATACAGCAAAGTAAGACACCAGTATGATCCATGTAGTACAGCTGACCTACAATCAACCGAAATCTACGACTGTAAACTACAATTTTTCGTTGCAGAGCAGGGGGAGTATGAGGAGGAAGATACCCGTCAGTTAGAAAAGTTACTAACATATCGTAGTAGGTAGGCGGCACAAGAGGTTCTGTAGATTCAGCACGAGCTGGCTCAGTAGTGTAAATTACTGGTGTAGTGTCATCAACCCCCACCGGAGCTTCACCAAAATCCAACCTAGATAGAAAATCTGCCAAGGCATGTGCTGTGTCGGGTCGATGAATCACTTCATAATCGAACTCCTGTAATAATAAAACCCATCGAGCCAAGCGACCACCTAAATGTTGTTGTCGGACCAAATACACAAGTGCAACATGATCCACGTGGAAGGTGAATTTTCATCCCAACAAATAATGCCGGAATTTCTTCACCGAGTACACCAACCCAAGACATTCTCTTTCGGTCACTGAATAGTTTCTTTCAGCAGGAGCTAATCGGCGACTTGCATAATATACAGGCCGAAACCACTTGTCAGCTTGCTGCATTAAAACGCTTCCAATGGCTATGTCTGATGCATCGACAAAGACATGGAACGGGCGTTCCCAATCAGGGGGCTACAAAAACTAGAGCCTGCGTCAATAATCCCTTTAAACAATCAAATGCAATTTGGCATTCTGGAGTCCATTCGTACTGTCGTGGAGTACTAGTCATTAGCCGATTAAGTGGTGTTGCTAAATGAGCTAACCACCGTAAATGTCTACCATGCCACCGGATCTGACCCAGGAAGCGCATAACTTCTCTTGGTGTTGTGGGGACTGGCACCTCCAACACGGCTGCGACTTTATCTAGATCGACTTGTATTCCGTGTGCAGATATAATATGCTCGAGGAGTTTACCACAAGAGACTGCAAAAACAGATTTTGTCAGATTCAAGCATAGGCGGTATTCACGGCATTTTTCAAAGCAGCACCGTAAACGATACAGGTGCGCCGCAATCTTGATGAATAAGGAGAAGTCGTCCAAATATACTTGCATAAAAGTAGTCAGGTAGGGTGAAAAGACTTCTTGCATACATCGTTGAAACGTGCTCGGAGCATTCCTTAACCCAAAACACAATACCGTACAAGCATAAACACCCCAATTCGTGATGAAAGCTGTTTTTGGGATGTCCTGTTCTGCCATTCGCACCTGGTTATAACCCCTGTAGCCGTCCAGAAAGGAGTACATCTCGTGCCCTGCCACCCTATCTAGCATTGTGTCGAGAAAGGGGAGAGGAAATGGATCAGGTACCGTGGCCGCATTCAGTTTCCGGTAATCCACACAGATACGCAGCTGTTTATTTTTCTTCAGAACAATCACGATCGGAGATATCCATTCAGCATGCTTGATTGGTACAATGAATCCCACCTTCAATAACCGATCGAGTTCTTGTGAGGCTTTCCTCATGCGAATGATGTGTGTGCCACTCTCCTCCCATCCATTTATAACCTCTTTGTATCTAAAATAGCAGTGATCTGGAATGTTCTAGCGTCGCCATGTGGCCAGCATGCAACACTCATCCCCACTAACCATCAAATACCTTAGGATATACCCCCGAGCTTAGGACCTTGGCTAACTAGCCCTCGTCCCACACACACACGGAATGGTCTCTGTAGACCAATGTCTGACAGTTCTGTTTTGACCTGTGTTGCATAATTGGGGTTCATTCAGTAATTGGATTGTCTAATTGGCTTCGCCTCTGGTTTGAGCCCTACCCGATGTTGATAGATCCGCGGATCAAGACCTTTCATATCGCGATAGTCCCAAGCAAAAACATCGGAAAACTCACGAAGGAGTCGGATCAAATCTTCTTGAAATGCCTCAGACAATCCTGCCTTAATCTTAACAGGTCGCGGGTTAGCCTCATCACCCAAATTATATGTTACTAACTGATCTTCCGGGACATAAAATTGTCGAGGTTTCACCAGATCGTCAGTTGACTATAAAAGCTGATGTAGGGTGGCTCCATCCATAGCAACACTATCATCTGCATCCGCCTCTCCGGTCACTAGAACAACCGTACACGTTGCCGAACTCCACTTGTCCGCTACTGATTGAAGATCTATAGTACCTAAGGAGATCAGATCTTTATTGTTCTTCAGAAACACCTCTTTCTCATTGTCAGATAAGCCATCCAACATGTGGATCGGCTCTGCTACATATGGTCTGGCATGAAGCTCGCAAGGCTGGATGGCATCCAATTTAACAACATATTTACGGTGATTATCTTCGAAAGTCAATTCCTGCGCTGACCAATCCTGTACAACTTTGGCTTGTTTCAACCATGGTCGACCGAAAAGTAGATTGTAGTCGAGGCTGGATTCTGGTAGTTCTAAGACTACAAAAGTCATTTTGAACATGGTACCCTGCAAAGTAATCAGGATATTCCGTACTAATCCCACCGGATGGACTCGGGATTGGTCTGCCATTCTTACAAAAAATTGGACGGGCTCGATTTGGGTCCACCCCAATTTCTTGCAGAGAGCTGCAGTTGCTATATTCACCCCCGAACCGCCATCAACTAGCACTTGAGCAATCTTTTGATTTTTATGCCAGACAGTGATTAATGGGACTGAATGATCCACCGTAGAATCAGTTTTCGGTTGTATTGTTGCAGTCGTCGGAGTACCGGGAGATCCAAGACTGACCTGTTGTTGAAATTGTTGCCTAACTCCTGGCACCAATGCGAGCAACTGTGCCAAAGGGAGTGTAATTGAAGCCTTAGATAGAATCTCCCATAGCTAATCTGTTTGAATCGTACTCCTCACCGCTTCTGATGATGATTCTGCTGTTACTGGGTTAGGATTTTGTTCATTCGCTCTCGCCTTTGGCAGGGGAACCTGTGTTACCGGAATTGGATCAGGAAACACAGTTTGCTCTTTAGCTACCCATTGGCTAGCTTTGGTATACATTCGCTGCTGCTCACGGATACTAGGTTTGAACACCTCAGCTGCTGGTTGCAAGTGCTTACCCGATCTTGTTTGGACCACTGCTGCTTGTGATTCCACTAGTGAGATATAGACCATGTTGGTCATCGAGTTTTGACGCTCCTTCTTCCTTTTATCGTATTCTGCTGCATCCTTGCAAAATCTCCGGATGTGGCCAATCTCACTGCAAACATGACATTGAGGTGGTGGCAGAGAAGTACCCTCCGCTGATGTACCCGCCTGCCATCGATTGGCATTGAAATTGGTATTCCATTGTCCCCGGTAATTTCTGTATCCTTGCGACTGATTGTTTCGCATATGTGGTGGCACGTAATGGGTGGCTGGCTGACCTAGTTCTTGTATAATAGCGTTTACAGCTGCTCGTCCCTGCACTTTAGCATTATACGCATAATTTTTCGTTGAGTGTCTGGTTGTGTTGCAGATGGCACAATACATCTGGTTAAGAGCACATGTAGCACTGGTGTGCCCTGGATTTTTGCACTTAGTGCAATACATCTGTTTAGCCGGATCATCTATAACATTCTTACTGGCTTTCAGCCACTCCAAGTCTTCAGTGAATCTTCCAACTTTATGCTCTAGTTGCAGGGCCATCGCAATAACAGCATCTAGTGTCATAGCCCCCACACAGCTGATGATCATGATTTGTCTTAGCTGTGGGGTCAGACTGTTAATGAACCACTGGGTTATAACATCATCCGGTAGATTAGCATGTGCCGGAGCCAATTGTCTTAAATGAGTTCTAAATAATATTGCATATTCCTGAACAGTCTGGTGCGGCTTCTGTCGATTATTCTGCAAATAGTCGAAGATTTCGGCGGGATTCTTCTTCAACCGGAACCTCTGTAAAAACGCATCCCTTATCGCATAATAGTTAACAAAATGGTTGATATCATACTCTGTTAACCACCTCGCTGCTTCATTGACTGATGTTGCCTGAAATACGATGGCCCTGTATGCCAGATCGGGTGGATGATTCAGCACTGCATAGCTTATCTCAAAGGTGCGCACATGTGCATCAGGGTCGTCACTTGGAAATCCACCGAACTTTGTGTAAGTCACCCCGGTTGGAACCGATCGAAGTGGAGGTGGCTGTTGCTGTTGCTACTGTTGTTGTTGCTGTTGTTGTTGCTGTTGACCACTCATTGTGCTATTAGTGGTACCATTGCTGTTTCCTGAGTTTTGAGGGGGTGTCTCTTGTCCTTTGGAATCTGTATTATCAGATTGCTCACCTTCCGGCTCGAAAATAGCGTTCAGTCTCTTACGTATCTCCAAATCAAATAGCCTATCCTCCGCTTTGGTATCAAACGTAGGCAAGCTTACCCCGAACAGTGGTGTACGTAATAAAGATCCACTAGGGAGTATCACACTATCACCGGAAAACTATAAATTGCCCGCAACTGGTACCGAACTCTCACCGGAACTTGTTAAACTTTCACCAAAACAGGGTATACTTTCTCCGGCAACGACCTCTCATGGTAACACAACTTTATCCTCGGAAAGGTTCGAATTCTGACTTGATGGTATCGCATCAACGGTGCACTGCGTCCCTGTACACTCTGAGGTTACTGTACCTTCTTCAGACTGTACCGAAATTATACTGAAATCTCGTCATGTGTCATCGAACTGGTACCGGAATCACTGCTAACTGGCTCCGCTCCTTCGACAACTGGGCTTAACCGGCCTGCACTTCTACCACCTGGGGGTGTCCCTAATAGATTTGGTACCGCCCAGGGATGCTGGTCTCTCCTATACTTCGGATAAGACTCGTCGGACCGAGTAACCAGCATATATCACCTTTGCACCACTTGCCTTACGTACTGCTCCACCTTACTGATTATTCTCAATCCATTGCCATCTTCCCACGGACGGCGCCAGTGTTAAAAGTGCACTTTTCCAGCACAGACACTTTTAAGTTCTTTTCGGATTCTTGGGAATGGTAGGGGTCTGATAAATCAGAGGCCCTGTATCTTATTTTCCCATTTAACTTATCAAGTAAGCAGTACGTTATTATCTAGTATCGAATTCTCTATACAGGTTTACTGTTCATACTTTGGTTAAGCTTTTTCACAGTAGGTAACGCAGGAATTAGTAATTACCGTCGCACAGACTTGTTATCGATAACATAACATTATTGTGTTAATCACAAATTAATATAACTTAACAAAGTAAGAGTCATAGTACTCAAAATTTAAGAATGCTACACTACGACGTCTCCACAGGCCGCAAATTGCCCAGACAGACAGTCTGGCGATCCCGTTTCCTCGCTACCAGAGAGCCACCGAAATGTCTTTTCATTAATTTATAAAAAGGGTACAACACTTCGCTACGACCTTTTGGTACGTGCAGTATAGGAAAATATAAATTACATAATGCCAATCCGACGGCCTTACAATAGGAACACACAAGAAGGTACCAAAGATACCCATAGAGAGAATCGAAGAGTAAGCGAAGGAGAGGAAGGTAACACTTATCTAATCAATATTCAACATCTCCTCGACCTTCTTCTACGAGTACAAACATTCGACAAATTTGGATCGCCAAGAAGTACCTTAATCGACCCACACCCACGCAGATTTGGGTACCCAAGCAGTGTATTATCAACCCTCAAGCCATGTAATATATACCCCTCAGAAATCTCTTCACCCTTCAATACCACCACATCTGATATCACCTTTTGTCCCTCAGAAGAAACATTCCACCCGCTCAGAAACTCTTAGGAAGTGGATACCGAAACGTATCCAGACGCCTTTACCGACCCCCTTATCTAACATTACTCCCATCCCGACTAAACATCACCCTTGTAATAACTCATTCACGACTGAACCTTGTACAAATCCACACACTCTAACCCAACATCATTTGTAATAATGTCTCATCAAGAAATGTATGCATCATCTGAAGCATGTAGGCATACACGATTTTGTGAAAACACGATTCTCTGCTCAAAATCGCGATTCTTACCAATCACGATTTTCAATAAAAACACGATTTTGTGAAAAAGGCGATTCTGTGAAAACACGATTTTTTGCTCAACATCGCGATTTTCAAAAACACGATTCTGTGCTCAAAATCGCGATTTTCAAAAAAACACGATTATGTGCTCAAAATCGCGATTTTCATAAATCATGATTTTCAGCCAAAAACACGATTTTGTGAAAACACGATTCTCAAGGCTCAAAATCACGATTTTCAAAAAAAAAAAAAGAAAAAAAAAGATTATGTGCTCAACATCGCGATTCTCTAAAAACACGATTCTGT
This sequence comes from Ceratopteris richardii, assembly GCA_020310875.1. NCBI lineage: Eukaryota > Viridiplantae > Streptophyta > Polypodiopsida > Polypodiales > Pteridaceae > Ceratopteris > Ceratopteris richardii. The sequence goes on along the minus strand of CM035425.1, from coordinate 149,005,624 downwards.
GCTCAAAATCGCGATTTTCAAAAACACGATTCTCTGCTCAAAATCGTGATTTTCAAAAACACGATTCTCTGCTCAAAATCGCGATTTTCAAAAACACGATTCTGTGCTCAAAATCGCGATTTTCAAAAACACGATTCTGTGCTCAAAATCGCGATTCTCACAAATCACGATTTTCAGCCAAAACACAATTTTGTGAAAACACGATTCTCAAGGTACACAATCGTGATTCTCTTGAAGTTCACAAAATCGCGATTCTCTTGAAGATCACAAAATCGCGATTCTGTCCAAAAGGTCCTGTTTGCCTGTTTTGACCCCCAAAAGCCTGATTTCACATAACTTTTTCATCCAAAGTCCATTTTTTGAGCTCTATAGCTCGTTGGAAAGCTCGTTTCGAATCCTACACGGCCTTTTGGAGATTCAAGCCAGATCAACCTAGCCAATTGGGCATAGTCATCATCTATGAATTCAAAGATCCGGAGATACCAGGCAAAGTTGTCTACCTGGATAACACATCAGAGAAGATATTCTTGGTAACAGAACATGATAGACATGCATATACTTGGAAGAGTGAATTGATTTTCCCTCCACCAAGATCGAATGTTTCCCATGGCCTCCAAGGAGTAGGATCATCCCACGCTCATGAAGCCCAGAGAGAAAGAACTAGAGAGAGACCTGAGGTAAGTTTTGCACACACCGTGGGTAGGAATAGGTCAGGATTTGAAAATGAAAGATCTGAAAGAGAGAGACATCAAGCACATAGGCAACAAAGGGAGGAACAGGATTTTCCATTGCCTAGACCCCGAGAGCACCCAAGAACCCTTAGACCCATTCAAGTGATCAAGGCAATGAAGAATTATTTTGACGGGTCAGGAGATCCTTATGATCATGTGGCCGAGTTCAAACAAGTGTTAAGAGCTGAACAGGTTGAGGATTTGTTCACCCAGTACGAGGCATTTGGTCTGACTCTTAAGGGCACGGCCTTAGCTTGGTTTCAACCACTGAGTAGTCGCAACTATCGCGATGTAGGTCAACTGCTAGACGAATTCATTGTAGAATTTTCCAAGAGTGGTATCACGCATAACACTTCATCTTTGATCCACAGCTTCAAGCAGACACCCCAAGAAACAGTGCGACTAGCAGGTAGAAGGTTTAGATAGTACCTAGAAAGATGCCCTGCTCCAGAGCTACCCACACCAGCCAAACAAGTGGCTTTGTTCTTAGATGGCTTACTGAGCACAAAGTTAAGATCATATGTATACTTGAAAGAGCCTAGATCCATAGAAGAGTGCATGCGGACATGCATTGACATAGAAGATAACTTGGGTAACGAGTTAGGATTATCCAAACTCTATAAGGATTCAGATAGTTCTACTAGTCATACTTCAAAAATCTCCACGGAAATAGAGGAGATAGCTGAGCAAGTTGCCAAGAAGCTGGGAGTCCAAAATAAACAAACATAGAGAGTCACTCCATTGAATCGGTGTTATACTTGCGGAGGCGACCACATGGCTAATGTATGCCCATTGCACAACCAGAACATGAGAGAAAGGAATGCTCCATATTGCACTATTGAGAGAAAATATACGAACCACACGGCTCAAGATTGTCCCTATAATAGGCAGGCTGTTAGACAGAATTATCAACAACCTTTCCAACAAGGTAGATATCAGAACCAATACCAATAGCCATATTATCGACCACAACAGCAATATCAGACACAATATAGGCCACAACCAGTCTTGGGAAACCAACCACCAACTCCTGCCAATGTGATTCCAGTCAAGTATGCCGTGGGAGAGGAAAATCCAAATAGAGCATTGGTCCCACTAACCCCATCGATACCAGATAATGACTCTCACGCTCATAGTTCAGACTACTCCCATGAAGGTAGTCCACATGCTTATTATACAGAGTCACCTAAACATAGTGAGATTTACTCGTATCAATATGAGGCACCACCTATGGAGCAAAATTGGGAGCCAGAATACTCCAATGTCATGTACACAAATCCTAACCCTAGGCCCCAATTGAGACAAATGAGACCACAAGCCCCTAGAGGATCTTGTTTCAGATGTCAAGGTGACCATTTCATTCGTGACTGTCCCCACCCACCATCTCTGAGTCAAAGACAGGCTATCACAATACAGGTTTTTTGTCCTGATTGTGGCAAAGACCATCTCCCCAGAGATTGTCCAAGAAACCCCTCCAGTGCACCCAAGATTACACCCATTAATGTGGTAGGCTTAGTGGCAGATTCAAGTTCAAGTAGTAGCAATGTGGCTCCTATACAAGCTGTCACTAGAGCACAAGCCTTAAAATAGGATAAACCAGCAGAACAATCAGAGTTGAGTGAATTAGGAGAGCCTAGTAAGAGGAAAACAAGAACATGGAAGGATACGAGAGAGAAGGCCAATCGCAAGTGGAATAAAAAGTTATCGGAACTAGAAGAAAACTTAAAAGAAGCGAAAACAAAAATAGAAGACATTGCATCTCAAAGCCCCTCGCATGCCAAAACTCCATCCACTCCACCTCATCCCACCCCACCACCCATTGTAAATAGATCGCAATCAGGGTCTGTTCTTGCAGATCCAACCCCAGAAGGCTTGGACATGATGTTCAAGGCCTACCAGGCTCGACTTCAAGAAGGGCCTACTGCTGCAAACCTAGACAAGAGTTACCCTAGAGCAGATTTAGAGATTGAACGGATGAAAATGTGCATGAAAATGGTAGAACAAGCTCAAGCCATACTTGAGAGTAGTCAAAAGTTCAATCAGACAAACTCTATCAAATCAGATTTGCATTTCTAGGGCTTACTAGAAAGATTAGAGCAAATCGTAAACAAACCACAAGTTTCTTTACCTCTACAGGCTCAACTAGTTATTGAAAGAGGAAGCTCACCACCAATGGGAGCTTATGTTCCTAATTCCACAGATGCTGGAACACCTCCTTCAATTCAACAGTACTCTCAAGAGTTCTTGCGGGAAATACAAGAAGAGAAATGGGCCAAGGAGAAGGGTAATTCCCCTCCTATTCCTGAGATTGATGATCTTCATGATCATTTTCCTCAAGACATTCCGTCTATTTACGGAGATGAAGCAGAACAACAAGAAGATGAAAGGTTAGATTTTGAATCTAATACCTTACGAGAACTGCCTCAATTTCCAGGCCCATGGGAATCTGAATCTCTCCAGATTAGAGCTCCCACAATACTGGTAAGAAATGAAGACTCAGTGGTTCCAAGGAACACTGATGTCGTGAAGAACACTAAGGTTCAGTGTCACCTCACTGTAGAAGAGCTGCTCAAAGCAAAACCCGAGCTATGGAATCATGTGAAGGATCAGGTCCCATAACTTGATTCTAATATGCCACAAACAGGCTCTAAGCAAAAAGTTCCAGAGATACCTCTCGATAAAATAGGAGACATGTGTGAGGGTGAAGAAGGTAATACTTATCTTCCAATCACCTACAAAGGTTACACAACCAAAGCAATCATAGATTCAGGTGCTGGTGTTGCCATTGCGACCACCTCCTTGTGGAAGCAATGGGGCAAACCCACATTAAGACCAACTAGAATGAAGCTTCAAATGGCCGATGGTCATTTTGAAAGACCTCTAGGATTGCTCAAAGGGATAACTCTAACCACTTGTGGTGTAGAGTTTGAACACACCTTTGCTATACGTGACTTTGAGAAAAATAACGTCTACGAGATGATCCTAGGAAGACCCTTCCTACGACAATTGCAAATACCTATACATGGAGAGGTGATTTAGTCTTCCCTCCATCACAAACAAACGTAAACGCAAGCCAACAAGGGGCAAGAACATCCTTAGCCCATGGTAATCAAAGAGAGAAAAACAAAGAGACACCGAAAGTAAGTTTCAATCATCCTGTAGGAAGAGATAGAACCACCATAGACATCGACAGAGTGGATAGACAAAGGGAACCTAGAATACAAGGTGGTAGAGATGATTTTCCTCTCCCTAGACCACGTGAACACGCAAGAATATTAAGACCCACTTAGTTAGTAAAATCCATGAAAAATTACTTTGATGGGATAGGAGATCCCTACGATCATGTTGTGGAATTTAAGCAAGTTCTAAGAGCAGAGCAAGTAGAAGATATGTTTACACAATATAATGCGTTTGGACTAACATTAAAGAATACCGCTTTAACTTGGTTCCAACCATTGCAACAAAGGCAATTTAGAGATATCGATCACTTTTTAGAGTCATTCATCACAAAGTTCTCTAAAAGTGGAATCAGACATGACATGTCTTCATTGATTCATAGTTTCAAACAGACCCCTCAAGAAACAGTTAGACTGACAGGACGTAGGTTTAGACAATATGTTGAAAGATGTCTAATGCAAGAGTTACCCTCACAGGCCAAGCAAGTGTCATTGTTTTTAGATGGTCTGTTGAGCTCTAAGCTATGATCCTATGTATACTTGAAGGAACCCAGAACGCTAGAGCAGTGTGTAAGAATTTGCATAGACATTGAAGATAACTTAGGAGAGGATTTGGAACTCTCAAAGGTCTATAAGGACTCAGATTGTTCATCTCTAGCATCTTCAAAACTTTCTAGCTCAATAGAGGACCTAGCAGAAAAAGTGGCCCAGAAACTAGGAGTTTCTAGCAAACAGATGCCTCAGTTAACAACAAAGAAGCGTTGTTACACCTGTGGTGGTGATCATATGGCAAATGTGTGTCCCAATGCAACACAACTGCAAGCCAACCCTAGTGGCCAATACTGTACTATCGAGAGAAGATACACGAATCATACGGCTCAGGACTGCCCATATAACAAACAAGCAGTAAGAGAGAACTACCCACAAGCATACCCACAGCCAGGTAGGTATCAAGGCCAATACAATACTCAGCCTTATTATTATAGGCCTCCACAGAACTATACTTATCAGGCTCAAGAAAGACCTCAACCTGTTTTAGCTCAGCAGCCACCCCCACCAGCTAATGTTATCTCAGTTAAATATGTTGCTGCAGAAGAGAACCTAAGTAGGGCTTTAGTGCCTTCTTCACCCTTGATCACAGAAAGTGACCCAGTCTCAAACAGTTTTGAATCAACTCATGTAGATAGTCCACCTGCGTATTACACTGATTCAACAGAACAGTTGGAGACATATCAATATGATAGTCCACCATTGGAACCCACTTGGGAGCACGACTATGCTAACGTGATGTACACAAACCCGAATCCATGGCCCCAATTAAGACAACAAAGACCACAGGGCCCTAGAGGATCATGCTTTAGGTCCCAAGGAGATCATTTCATAAAAGATTGTCCACATCCTCCGATAGTAGGACAGTCTCAGTATTATAACATACAAGGCTTTTGTGCCAATTGTGGCAAAGAGCACATAATCAAATATTGTTGCTGCAAAAGAGAACCTAAGTAGGGCTTTAGTGCCTTCTTCACCCTTGATCACAGAAAGTGACCCAAACTCAAACAATTTTGACTCAACTCATGTAGATAGTCCACCTGCGTATTACACTGAGTCACCAGAACAGTTGGAGACATATCAATATGATAGTCCACCATTGGAACCCACTTGGGAGCACGACTATGCTAACATGATGTACACAAACCCGAATCCATGGCCCCAATTAAGACAACAAAGACCACAGGGCCCTAGAGGACCATGCTTTAGGTGCCAAGGAGATCATTTCATAAAAGATTGTCCACATCCTCCGATAGTAGGACAGTCTCAGTATTATAACATACAAGGCTTTTGTGACGATTGTGGCAAAGAGCACATAATCAAAGATTGTTGCTGCAGAAGAGAACCTAAGTAGGGCTTTAGTGCCTTCTTCACCCTTGATCACAGAAAGTGACCCAAACTCGAACAGTTTTGACTCAACTCATGTAGATAGTCCAGCTGCGTATTACACTGAGTCACCAGAACAGTTGGAGACATATCAATATGATAGTCCACCATTGGAACCTAGTTGGGAGCATGACTATGCTAACGTGATGTACACAAACCCGAATCCATGGCCCCAATTAAGACAACAAAGACCACAAGGCCCTAGAGGACCATGCTTTAGGTGCCAAGGAGATCATTTCATAAAAGATTGTCCACATCCTTCGATAGTAGGACAGTCTCAGTATTATAACATACAAGGCTTTTGTGCCGATTGTGGCAAAGAGCACATAATCAAAGATTGTCCTAAGAACCTTGTTAATGCTTCAAATGTGACACCAATCAACGTGATAGGTATTGTAAACAACGCAGATGGATCCAACCCTACCTACGTGCATATCCAAGCTATAACAAGAGCCCAGACGCTCTTACAAAACCAATAGCTTAATCATGAAAAGGTGGTCAAAACTATTGAAGTTGGAGAATCTAGCAGTAAGAAAACAAAATCTTGGAAAGATTCTAGAGAAAGGATTAAGAGAAAGTGGAGTAAGAGGATAACAGAATTGGAAGGAAGTCTCAAGGAATCCAGGGCCAAAATCCTAGAATTGACTTCACAGGAATTAAACCAAGAGAACCTAGCTCAAAAATCAGGATCAGTTTTAGCGGAACCCATACCAGAAAACCTGGACATGATGTTTCGTGCGTATCAAGCAAGATTAAAAGAAGGACTCTCAAATAGCTGAAATGAGTAAGAATTACCCTCGAGCAGACTTAGAGATTAAGAGGACTAAACTTTGCATGAAGATGGTAGAATTAGCACAAGCTATGTTTGAAGCCTCTAGATATCTTAATTGGAATAACATGGCAAAACCGGAGTTGCACTTTCAAGGACTGATGGAGAGGCTAGAATACTTGATAGAAAGTAAGGAGAAAAAGAATCCGCATAGGAACACTATCACCTCAGAGACACAGGAAAGATGTGCACCATCCCTGTCTCAAGTACCCAACACAGAGGGTAAAGACAACCTGTCTTCCATACATAGGTATTCACATGAGATTCTGAGAGAAATCCAAGAAGAGAAGTGGAGAAAAGAACAAGGAACCCATCCTCCTATTCAAGAAATAGATGACTTGCAGGAACAATTTCCCCAAGACATTCCCTCTATTTACGATGATGTAGAGGAAGAGCAACTGAGTGAACACACAGGTTTGGAATCCAATTCTTTACAAGAATTACCTCAATTCACAGGACCTTGGGAAGCCAAGTCTATTAGCATGAGAGCACCCACGATAATAGTGAGGAACGAAGAATCAGTAATCCCAAGAAACACGGAAGTGATCAAGAATACCAAAGTACAATGTAATCTCACTCTAGAGGAGTTGTTGAAGGTTAAACCAGAACTGTGGAAGCATGTAGCAAATCAATTCCCTGAGCTTGCTACTACTCCCTCACAGATAGTGTTAAAAGTGCACTTTTCCAGCACAGACACTTTTAAGTTCTTTTCGAGTTCTTGGGAATGGTAGGGGTGTGATAAGTCAGAGGCCCTGTATCTTATATTCCCATTTAACTTATCAAGTAAGCAGTATGTTATTATCTAGTATCGAATTCTCTATACAGGTTTACTGTTCATACTTTGGTTAAGCTTTTTCACAGTAGGTAACGCAGGAACTAGTAATTACCGTTGCACAGACTTGTTATCGATAACATAACATTACTGTGTTAATCACAAATTAATATAACTTAACAAAGTAAGAGTCAGAGTACTCAGAATTTAAGAATGCTACACTACAACGTCTCCACAGGCCGCAAATCGCCCAGACAGACAGTCTGGCGATCCCGTTTCCTCGCAACCAGAGAGCCACCGTAATGTCTTTTCATTAATTGATAAAAAGGGTACAACACTTCGCTATGACCTTTCAGTATGTGCGGTATAGGAAAATATAAATTACATAATGCCAATCCGACGGCCTTACACTGGCACGCACGGTGGACTTGAACCCGCAACGCAAACAAAATTAAGGCTCGTCTACGATGCCTTGGATATACATGGTTTTAGCTAATTTGAAGGTTATAGAGATCTTCTGTTTTAGCGAATCCAACATCAGTTTTAGTGTCTCCGGCTCTACCAGCTGTGCATTAGTTTGAACTGAACTGGCCGCAATGACTTGACTCATCAAAACTTCAGTTTGAGTCTGCAAAAATGCCTCTTGCAAATAAAAGTCATTGGCAAGGGCTGCATCCCGGTTCAATCTCATTTCAGCAATTTGATTATCGATTCTCGATAGACGCTCTGCTTGAAAACCCAACTCCTTTTCTCTTCGCTCCAGCTCTTGAGCTTGATATTGAATTGTCTGGTAATAAGCATCTCTTTCCTTCCGAATCCCAGCTGCCTCCTTTTGAAGTTGAATGGTAAGACTTGTCTATGATTTTAGGGCATAATTCGCCTGAAACAAATCGACAGTTGCGGCCTGAAGTTCTGCATTAGTCTGCTTTGCTAAATTAGCCATCTCCTGTCCTCTCTGCACGACTTCATCAAGCTGGATTCGAGTTTCTTCCAACAAATTTCCAATTGCCACTCTAGTGTCTTCTTTATCGTGTACTAGCTGTTGTAACTGCTTGATCTCTTCATCACGAGCATTTAACAAAACATCCTTGGCTTTTAATTCGGCCAATCCTGCATCGCGGTGAGCAATTATTGTATCTTGTTCTGCAAGCCTAGCTTGAAGCTACTGAAGTTGCATCTGCAAAGTATGGTTTTCTACTTTAACAACATCTGCTTCCTCCTGTAGTGGGGCAATATCAGCCTCGAGAACATCAACCTTGTGTTGCAACTTCTGTCTGATATTGTCAGTGGCCATCTTCAGTTGCATGGGTAACTGCTGCGAGAATTGGATCAACAGGCGACCCATAGGCTCGAGTTCATGAAACATGGGGTTTGGAGCAGGAAGGGTAGGAAGGGATTGGGATGTAGAAGCAGAGAACAAATGAGGGGAAGATGGTGGAGAATAGTCGGGAGAAGAAGATGGAAAAGGGGGTACGTCGGGAACAATAGGTTGGACTGGCACAATTGGCGCAACAATGTTCATGGTGGAAAGAAGTGGGGTAAGAAGATTAGGCACCAACACTATTCCGGTGGTCTCCTGTGTTGTCGCTTCAGTTTTGTCAATTACAGCATCAACCAAAGCAATCCCTTCATTGACAATCTCAGCAACAATGGCCTGCACATCATCTTGGTTTTGCTGCTGAGAATCCTCCTGAGAAGAAATTTCTTGAGAGTCGATGGTGGAAGCACTTTGTTCCTGCTGCTGAATTGGAGAAGAATGGACGGAAGAATCAATAGGAATGGAAGTGGCGGTGTCGTGGAAGACCTCTTCTTCATGTCCAGTGTTGGATCCTTGCACCTAGCTCTCAGACGGACTTATACGACTACGTTTCCGACGAAGAAGTTGGAAAAGATCTGTGTCATCATCATCTTCCTCATCTTCGAGCATCCAAGTAGATTCTTCACGCAATAAGAATGGAGCATTTAGCGGGGGTTGCGTGGCTTGAATGGCTGGAAACAGGAACGTGAGGATATGGGGAAGACGTGATCGTGGAAGATCACCCTTATTAACTTGTTTAATAACCGTAACACATTCAAGTAGAATGCGCCAAAAATAAAAAGATGCAAAATTGAGAGGCTCACGAGAAGCCATGTCAATCATCGAGTAAAAGGGATGTGAAATCTCGTAGGTACATTTTTGCAAATTCAAGATAGCAACTAAAAATTGCAATGTGGTCCGTTTCGGATCAGGACGACACAGAATGGCGTACTCATTAGATGAGTGCCGTGGGAATAACGTGGTCATGGTAGCTACAGGAAGGAGAGGACCATTCTCCAATCCTTCCATGGGAAGACGAAACGCTACAGCAAACGAAGTTAAAGTAATGACGACGCGGGATGGTAAATAGGTTATCGGCCAACATTGCTCTGTAGCAAATGTGGCGGCAATGGTAGAAATGATATGTGCATAGAAGGTTTGACACTCCACTGAATGCCAAGGCAATTCAGCAAAGTTCAAAAGACCACGGATGCGCAAAAACTCACTCACTTCAGGAGTAAGTCCTTCACGAAAGGTAGCGATATTGGCTAGTTCCATGACGCGCACGCGACAGCTCAAAAACACAAAGAACACAGAAAACACAGAACACAGAAACACATAGAAACAATAGCGATTAACAGTGAAAGGAATAAGATTAAGTAGACACACGGCAACATGAGGCGATCGAAAACCCTAATCATCGCGCAGTATTGAAATGATAACCTCCATAATTACGGCGTGCATGCATGAGCAGAATCAGTAACACAGGGCGGCGATTAATCATATTTAGATATCAAAACGAGGAGAGTTATAGTCTATATTCAACCGAAACACAGAAAGAAAAAGAAAATAAGTGACATGCGGAAAAATGAGGAACACGTCAGCGGTGATCAGGCGTTTGGTGATATGGGCGTAGCTTTGAACCATTAATTACTTTGGGAAGGGGAACTCCGGTTAAGGTAGTCAACCGAAAAGTAGCGGGTCCCACTTTCTCACTAATTCGGTAAGGACCGAACCACCGTAATTTAAATTTCCCAGCAGAACGATTTGCGTTAGCATTATAAAATAGCACAAGTTGCCCACCGTAAAAATTGGAGTCTTGAGGAAACGATCATGGGTACGGGCTTGCCGCAACTGAACTTCTTGAAGAACCAGCAAACTTTCACAATGATGTTCATCCAAGGCTCTGAGTGCTTCCAACCGAAATGGCAAAGAGTCTTCAGGCAACAATTTCTGAGTTAGGGCCACGCGTAGGCTTGGCACTACATCTCCATCGGCACGATTGCTTCCAACCCATAAGCAAGCTTGAAAGGGGTCATTCCGGTTGCCACTTTGTATGTAGTCCGGTATGCCCATAAAACTACGGGAAGTAACTCGTCCCATCGTTCTGGCGATTCCATGATCAATTTACAGAGCATACTCAACAAAGTCTTATTGGTGCTTTCAGCCAATCCATTGGCACGGGGATAGTATGGTGAACTGAATTTATGTAGAATTTGAAAACTATGAGTTAGTACTCGCATTAAATTGTTGGCAAAATGTGTTCCTTGGTCTGTCACAAGTTCGAGAGGTAATCCATAACGCGGGAATACTTCCTTCATCAGGCATTTTGCCATCGAAACAGCTGTGGCGGACCATAAAGCCCAAGCTTCCGCCCACCTGGTGGCATAATCCGTACAAGTCAGTATATATCGATTGTTGCTAAGGGTGGCTGGTGGTGTTATTGGTCCAATAAAATCGAGCCCCCACTTCTGAAAGGGTTCCAAAGGTAAGACAGGTTGCAAAGGAAAGAAGTGGCGCTGTAATGGTTGTCCCGTCCTTTGACAAGTATCACACTGCTGCACAAACCGAGTCACATCTTTATACATGGCAGGCCACCAGAGCCCACTTTGCAGAATTTTACGGTGAGTAAGATCTGCCACGAAATGTCCACTCGAGGGTATTGAATGAGCCATAGCAATAACCGAGTCTACTTCATGTGGTGGGATACAGCGAAGTAAGACACCAGTATGATCCATGTAGGGGCATTCCTTAACCCAAAAGACATTACCGTACAAGCATAAACACCCCAATTCGTGATGAAAGTTGTTTTCGGGATGTCCTGTTCTGCCATTCGCACCTGGTTATAACCCCTGTAGCCATCTAGAAAGGAGTACATCTCGTGCCCTGCCACCCTATCTAGCATTGTGTCGAGAAAGGGGAGAGGAAATGGATCAGGTACCGTGGCCGCATTCAGTTTTCGGTAATCCACACAGATACGCAGCTGTTTATTTTTCTTCAGAACAATCACGATCGGAGATATCCATTCAGCATGCTCGATTGGTACAATGAATCCCACCTTCAATAACCGATCGAGTTCTTGTGAGGCTTTCCTCATGCGAATGATGTGTGTGCCACTCTCCTCCCATCCATTTATAACCTCTTTGTATCTAAAATAGCAGTGATCTGGAATGTTCTAGCGTCGCCATGTGGCCAGCATGCAACACTCATCCCCATTAACCATCAAATACCTTAGGATATACCCCCGAGCTTAGGACCTTGGCTAACTAGCCCTCGTCCCACACACACACGGAATGGTCTCTGTAGACCAATGTCTGACAGTTCTGCTTTGACCTGTGCTGCATAATTGGGGTTCATTCAGTAATTGGATTGTTTAATTGGCTTCGCCTCTGGTTTGAGCCCTACCCGATGTTGATAGATCTACGGATCAAGACCTTTCATATCGTGATAGTCCCAAGCAAAAACATCGTAAAACTCACGCAGGAGTCGGATCAAATCTTCTTGAAATGCCTCAGACAATCCTGCCTTAATCTTAACAGGTCGCGGGTTAGCCTCATCACCCAAATTATATGTTACTAACTGATCTTCCGAGACATAAAATTGTCGAGGTTTCACCAGATCGGGATGGCTCCATCCATAGCAACACTATCATCTGCATCTGCCTCTCCGGTCACGGGAACAACCGTACACGCTGCCGGACTCCACTTGTCCGCTACTGATTGAAGATCTATAGTACCTAAGGAGATCAGATCTTTATTGTTCTTCAGAAACACCTCTTTCTCATCGTGAGATAAGCCATCCAACATGTGGATCGGCTCTGCTACATATGGTCTGGCATGAAGCTCGCAGGGCTGGATGGCATCCAGTTTAACAACATATTTACGGTGATTATCTTCGAAAGTCAATTCCTGCGCTGACCAATCCTATACAACTTTGGCTTGTTTCAACCATGGTCGACCGAAAAGTAGATTGTAGTCGAGGCTGGATTCTGGTAGTTCTAAGACTACAAAAGTCATTTTGAACATGGTACCCTGCAAAGTAATCGGGATATTCCGTACTAATCCCACCGGATGGACTCGGGATTGGTCTGCCATTCTTACAAAAAATTGGGCGGGCTCGATTTGGGTCCACCCCAATTTCTTGCAGAGAGCTGCAGTTGCTATATTCACACCCGAACCGCCATCAATTAGCACTTGAGCAATCTTTTGATTTTTATGCCAGACAGTGATTAATGGGACTCAATGATCCACCGTAGAATCAGTTTTCGGTTGTATTGTTACAGTCGTCGAAGTACCGGGAGATCCACGACTGACCTGTTGTTGAAATTGTTGCCTAACTCCTGGCACCAATGCGAGCAACTGTGCCAAAGGGAGTGTAATTGAAGCCTTAGATAGAATCTCCCATAGCTAATCTATTTGAATCGTACTCCTCACCGCTTCTGATGATGATTCTACTGTTACTGGGTTAGGATTTTGTTCATTCGCTCTCGCCTTTGGCAGGGGAACCTGTGTTACCGGAATTGGATCAGGAAACACAGTTTGCTCTTTAGCTGCCCATTGGCTAGCTTTGGTATACATTCGCTGCTGCTCACGGATACTACGTTTGAACACCTCAGCTGCTGGTTGCAACTGCTTACCCGATCTTGTCTGGACCACTACTGCTTGTGATTCCACTAGTGAGATATAGACCATGTTGGTCATCGGGTTTTGACGCTCCTTCCTTTTGTCGTATTTTGTTGCATCCTTGCAAAATCTCCGGATGTGGCCAATCTCACCGCAAAAATGACATTGAGGTGGTGGCAGAGAAGTACCCTCCGTTGATGTACCCGCCTGCCATCGATTGGCATTGAAATTGGTATTCTGTTGTCCCCGGTAATTTTTGTATCCTTGCGACTGATTGTTTCGCATCTGTGGTGGCACGTAATGGGTGGCTGGCTGACCTGGTTCTTGTATAATAGCGTTTACAGCTGCTCGTCCCTGCACTTTAGCATTATACGCACAATTTTTCGTTGAGTGTCCGGTTGTGTTGCAGATGGCACAATACATCTGGTTAAGAGCACATGTAGCACTGGTGTGCCCTGGATTTTTGCACTTAGTGCAATACATCTTTTTAGCCGGATCATCTATAACGTTCTTACAGGCTTTCAGCCACTCCAAGTCTTCAGTGAATCTTCCAACTTTATGCTCTAGTTGCAGGGCCATCGCAATAACAACATCTAGTGTCATAGCCCCCACACAGCAGATGATCATGATTTGTCTTAGCTGTAGGGTCAGACTGTTAATGAACCACTGGGTTATAACATCATCCGGTAGATTAGCATGTGCCGGAGACAATTGTCTTAAATGAGTTCTAAATAATGTTGCATATTCCTGAACAGTCTGGTGCGGCTTCTATCGATTATTCTGCAAATAGTCAAAGATTTCGGTGGGATTCTTCTTCAACCGGAACCTCTGTAAAAACGCATCCCTTATCGCATCATAGTTAACGAAATGGTTGATATCATACTCTGTTAACCACCTCGCTGCTTCATTGACTAATGTTGCCTCAAATATGATGGCCTTGTACGCCGGATCGGGTGGATGATTCAGCACTGCATAGCTTATCTCAAAGGTGCACACATGTGCATCAGGGTCGTCACTTGGAAATCCACCGAACTTTGTGTAAGTCACCCCGGTTGGAACCGATCGAAGTGGAGGTGGTTGTTGCTGTTGCTACTGTTCTTGTTGCTGTTGTTGTTGCTGTTGACCACTCATTGTGCTATTAGTGATACCGTTGCTGTTTCCTGAGTTTTGAGGGGGTGTCTCTTGTCCTTTGGAATCTGTATTATCAGATTGCTCACCTTCCGGCTCGAAAATAGAGTTCAGTCTCTTACGTATCTCCAAATCAAATAGCCTATCCTCCGCTTTGGTATCAAACGTAGGCAAGCTTACCCCGAACAGTGGTGTACGTAATAAAGATCCACTAGGGAGTATCACACTGTCACCGGAAAACTGTAAATTCCCACAACTGGTACAGAACTCTCATTGGAACTTGTCAAACTTTCACCAAAACAGGGTATACTTTCACCAGCAACGACCTCTCTGGGTAACACAACTTTATCCTCGGAAAGGTTCGAATTCTGACCTGATGGTATCGCATCAACGGTGCACTACGTCCCTGTACACTCTGAGGTTACTGTATCTTCTTCAGACTGTACCGAAATTATACCGAAATCTCGTCATGTGTCACCGAACTGGTACCGGAATCACTGCTAACTGGCTCCGCTCCTTCGACAACTGGGCTTAACCACCTGCACTTCTACCACTTAGCGGTGTCCCTAATAGATTTGGTACCACCCAGGGATGCTGGTCTCTCCTATACTTCGGATAAGACTCGTCGGACCGAGTAACCAGCATATATCACCTCTGCACCACTTGCCTTACGTACTGCTCCACCTTACTGATTATTCTCAATCCATTGCCATCTTCCCACGGACGGCGCCAGTGTTAAAAGTGCACTTTTCCAGCACATACACTTTTAAGTTCTTTTCGGATTCTTGGGAATGGTAGGGGTCTGATAAATCAGAGGCCCTGTATCTTATTTTCCCATTTAACTTATCAAGTAAGCAGTACGTTATTATCTAGTATCAAATTCTCTATACAGGTTTACTGTTCATACTTTGGTTAAGCTTTTTCACAGTAGGTAATGCAGGAATTAGTAATTACCGTCGCACAGACTTGTTATCGATAACATAACATTATTGTGTTAATCACAAATTAATATAAGTGAACAAAGTAAGAGTCATAGTACTCAAAATTGAAGAATGCTTTACTACGACGTCTCCACAGGATGCAAATTGCCCAGACAGATAGTCTGGCGATCCCGTTTCCTCGCTACCGGAGAGCCACCGTAATGTCTTTTCATTAATTTATAAAAAGGGTACAACACTTCGCTACGACCTTTCGGTACGTGCAGTATAGGAAAATATAAATTACATAATGCCAATCCGGCAGCCTTACAATAGGAACACACAAGAAGGTACCAGAGATACCCATAGAGAGAATCGAAGATGTAAGCGAAGGAGAGGAAGGTAACACTTATCTAATCAATATTCAACATCTCCTTGACCTTCTTCTACGAGTACAAACATTCGACAAATTTGGATCGCCAAGAAGTACCTTACGAATCGACCCACACCCACGCAGATTTGGGTACCCAAGCAGTGTATTATAGCTCAACCCTCAAGCCATGTAATATATACCCCTCAGAAATCTCTTCACCCTTCAATACCACCACATCCGATATCACCTTTTGTCCCTCAGAAGAAACATTCCACCCTGTTGAGCTCTGGCAGGTTGAGACTAGTAAAGTCAAGGTCACAGTTATGCATAAGCAAGAATGAAGTGTTAAAATTCAAGGGTCAAAGTGCACAGATAGTGCAACTTCAATTGTCCATATAAAGGGTAACTTTTGATTATTCACAGACAAGAGGTATTGCAGAAGTATTTTTGCTAATTCCCTTAAGGTCAAAGGGTGTTCAAAGTAATCGAGAAGGTCCAGGTGAACCCCTCTTTGGGGCAAAAGTGACGAATTAAAAGGAAAAAATAAAGGCATGTGAAGCGGTTGTGTACGCACATGTGGAAATATGGCCGCCCAATCAAATTTTTGTTTTGGTCTAAAGTCACTACAGGACAAAGTAGTGAGTCGTTGGTCGCCTCCTAACAAGACAATTTTGGGGACATCAAAGGAAGGCCAAGAGTCTAGTGCAGTTAGGAGCGTACGGGACCAACACACTTCAAGAAGGAAAGCAAAGGCTATTCTACACATGGAGAGTAAGCAAAGAGGAGTTTCAAGAGGAAGCAAGGAGGAGAAGTGGAGAGTCACTGGTGTGCGACGACACTAGGAAGTGGAAGTGAAGAGTGCAAGAAGGGTGGCTAAGGAAGGGTGCAAGGAGTGCAAAGCTAGACCCCACAGATCACAAGGTCTCTTACCGTGATCAAGCCGCAAAGGTATTCATCCCTCAGCTTGGTGGAAGCTTGGTGCAAGGTGTGCACAAGGAGAAGCTTGAAGCAAGTGAAGGACTGGTGCAGAAGAGACTGGCTGCTGGAAGACTTTGGGATAATTGGTCTTTTGTGATTGAGCATTCTCTGTAGTTGTGCCCAGAAGTATTAACTCAGATTGTACTAAACAGTGTAATTGTTCTACTGTAATTAAAACTCAAGATTCAAGGGTGCTTCTGCAGAAGTTTGTCAAGATTTTTTCCTCTCTTGTTCTTTTCTTTTTCTCCTACAAACCCTCAAACTCCTTCTCGTCCAAGAATCCCCAACACACCCGCTCAGAAACTCTTAGGAAGTGGATACCGAAACGTATCCAGACGCCTTTACCGACCCCCTTATCTAACATTACTCCCATCCCGACTAAACATCACCCTTGTAATAACTCATTCACGACTGAACCTTGTACAAATCCACACACTCTAACCCAACATCATTTGTAATAATGTCTCATCAAGAAATGTATGCATCATCTGAAGCATATAGGCATCTAGAGACCTGCATTAGTTTGGCAACAATCATTCCATAAACCACATCACAACACTCGGCTACACGGGTTACACATCAGTTATGGAAAGGGATTGCGGTCTCACTTTAATGGGATCATGATTAATTTCCATACTAATGTGTTAATCTTTTGTAGCAGATCTGCTACACACTCGCATCATTCATCATGCAGGCAGAAGGACCATCTAAAGCTGGCCCCAGTGTACCCATGGCAAATATTGGCGAACTAATCACGGAACCACATCCTACGGCTCAACCACCAGAATTTCAGGGATTTCGAGAACCTATGCCAATTGACGATCCTCCTAGGGGATATACCGAGAAGATTCATCGTAACTCACATTGGTTCCAAGGATTAGCAGGCCCATTGGCGGATGCAGATTTCCTTTTTGAGGCCAATTTGACTTTTGATACCCGCACATGGCACAAGTACCATTTTTTCTCAAGAGAGTTTGAAGCATTACAGAATACAAAAGATTTAAAGCATGTTTGGGCAAGAGCTGGCTTCACGGAATATTTCAGTGATCTATTTCCTAAACCAAATTTTTTACAGATGCTATTATCTAGTAACCACTTTGACAGCTTTTAAGAACAAGGATCTACCAGGCACGTTCATTTTGCCGTCCTTGGTGAATGACCCTCCATTCAAAAGGTTTTATTTGACAGAATATTTGATTAGAGCTGCTGTTGAAGCTCAAAGTCAAGGACAAAGCATGGAACCACATCAAAAGGTGGACACACAAGGAAAGGGAGCAAGTGTATGTCAAATTTTCAGAAGAATCCCCTACCAAAATAGTGATTTTCATCACTAAAAACCATTGTAAATACCATTATCTATTTTTATAACTCCATTTTGTTCAAGCCGAGGAGTCCTTGAGCTTGAGGAGTATTAGAAGTACCATCGTACCAATTTTCATAATTTTTAGACTTCGTTTGAGCCCTCAAATAAGCCCTGGAACCTAATTTTTAACTAGGCCGGACACTAGGTTTGGAAAGGGCCAAAACTAGTCCAAAAACTATAAAAAGAGATAGAGAGCTCATTTTTGAGGTTAGCTTGTTATAGAATAGAGCTTTTGTAACAGAACTCTTTTGCAATCGAAGCTTTCCATTGTTCCTCTCTTTGATCTTACTTTGTGCGTGTGTGTGTGTATGTGTGTGCATGTTTGTGTGCTTTCACTCACGCACTTGTGCCTTCACTTGCTCGTGGTCTTCATACCGGCCCTCACGTCTCCGCGGATTGAAAAGTAAAGGAGGTGGTGCTTACGCTTGAGCTACACCAAATTTTGGCGCCATTGCCGAGAAAAATTGTCATTTTTGTTCATTTTCTAATTTTTCTTCTTCATCTTCATCATCATCACCATCTCCATCTTCTTCCATCTTCTTCTTTATAGAAATTTCTTCTTTTTTCGTGCATTTTCACCATTTTCATACCATTTTTCATGCATTATTGTGCGAGGAGGAGTTAAGTGCAAGAGAGTGCAAGCGCTGTGTTTTTTCATGATTTTCTGCACACACGGAGCTCGCCATTGCTCGGCGCTCAAAAATTCAAAGTTCCTGCCAAAAAATGTGATTCTGTGATGAAAATCGCGATTCTGTGAAAATTCAAAATTTTTTTGAAAATCACGATTTTCTGTTTCCCGCCTAAAAGCTTGCTGAAAGAATCACGATTCTGTGGTCATTCTCAGAATCGCGATTCTGTGGTTGTGCTCAAAATCGCGATTCTCACAAATCACGATTTTCAGCCAAAAACACGATTCTGTGAGAACACGAGTCTCTAAAACACGATTTTGTGAAAACACGATTCTCTGAGACAAAATCGCGATTTTCATGTCAAAAAACACGATTCTGAGAACCACGATTTTGTGAAAAACACGATTTTGTGAAAACACGATTCTCTGCTCAAATCGTGATTCTTACCAATCACGATTTTGTGAAAAAGGCGATTCTGTGAAAACACGATTTTTTGCTCAACATCGCGATTTTCAAAAACACGATTCTGTGCTCAAAATCGCGATTTTCAAAAAACACGATTATGTGCTCAAAATCGCGATTTTCATAAATCACGATTTTCAGCCAAAAACACGATTTTGTGAAAACACGATAACCAAGGCTCAAAATCACGATTTTCAAAAAAAAAAAAAAAAGGAAAAAAAAAGATTTTGTGCTTAACATCGCGATTCTCTAAAAACACGATTCTGTGCTCAAAATCACGATTTTCAAAAACACGATTCTCTGCTCAAAATCGTGATTTTCAAAAACACGATTCTCTGCTCAAAATCGCGATTTTCAAAAACACGATTCTGTGCTCAAAATCGCGATTTTCAAAAACACGATTCTGTGCTCAAAATCGCGATTCTCACAAATCACGATTTTCAGCCAAAACACGATTTTGTGAAAACACGATTCTCAAGGTACACAATCGGGATTCTCTTGAAGTTCACAAAATCGCGATTCTCTTGAAGATCACAAAATCGCGATTCTGTCCAAAAGGTCCTGTTTGCCTGTTTTGACCCCCAGAAGCCTGATTTGACATAACTTTTTCATCCAAAGTCCATTTTTTGAGCTCTATAGCTCGTTGGAAAGCTCGTTTCGAATCCTACATGGCCTTTTGGAGATTCAAGCCAGATCAACCTAGCCAATTGGGCATAGTCATCATCTATGAATTCAAAGATCCGGAGATACCAGGCAAAGTTGTCTACCTGGATAACACATCAGAGAAGATATTCTTGGTAACAGAACATGATAGACATGCATATACTTGGAAGAGTGAATTGATTTTCCCTCCACCAAGATCCAATGTTTCCCATGGCCTCCAAGGAGTAGGATCATCCCACGCTCATGAAGCCCAGAGAGAAAGAACTGGAGAGAGACCTGAGGTAAGTTTTGCACACACCGTGGGCAGGAATAGGTCAGGATTTGAAAATGAAATACCTGAAAGAGAGAGACATCAAGCACATAGGCAACAAAGGGAGGAACAGGATTTTCCATTGCCTAGACCGCGAGAGCACCCAAGAACCCTTAGACCCACTCAAGTGATCAAGGCAATGAAGAATTATTTTGACGGGTCAGGAGATCCTTATGATCATGTGGCCTAGTTCAAACAAGTGTTAAGAGCTGAACAGGTTGAGGATTTCTTCACCCAGTACGAGGCATTTGATCTGACTCTTAAGGGCACGGCTTTAGCTTGATTTCAATCACTGAGTAGTCGCAACTATCGCGATGTAGGTCAACTGCTAGACGAATTCATTGTAGAATTTTCCAAGAGTGGTATCAGGCATAAGACTTCATCTTTGATCCACAGCTTCAAGCAGACACCCCAAGAAACAGTGCGACTAGCAGGTAGAAGGTTTAGATAGTACCTAGAAAGATGCCTTGCTCCAGAGCTACCCACACCAGCCAAACAAGTGGCTTTGTTCTTAGATGGCTTACTGAGCACAAAGTTAAGATCATATGTATACTTGAAAGAGCCTAGATCCATAGAAGAGTGCGTGCGGACATGCATTGACATAGAAGATAACTTGGGCGAGGAGTTAGGATTATCCAAACTCTATAAGGATTCAGATAGTTCTACTAGTCATACTTCAAAAATCTCCACGGAAATAGAGGAGATAGCTGAGCAAGTTGCCAAGAAGCTGGGAGTCCAAAATAAACAAACACAGAGAGTCACTCCATTGAATCGGTGTTATACTTGCGGAGGCGACCACATGGCTAATGTATGCCCATTGCACAACCAGAACATGAGAGAAAGGAATGCTCCATATTGCACTATTGAGAGAAAATATACGAACCACACGGCTCAAGATTGTCCCTATAATAGGCAGGTTGTTAGACAGAATTATCAACAACCTTTCCAACAAGGTAGATATCAGAACCAATACCAACAGCCATATTATCGACCACAACATCAATATCAGGCACAATATAGGCCACAACCAGTCTTGGGAAACCAACCACCAACTCCTGCCAACGTGATTCCAGTCAAGTATGCCGTGGGAGAGGAAAATCCAAATAGAGCATTGGTCCCACTAACCCCATTGATACCAAATAATGACTCTCATGCTCATAGTTCGGACTACTCCCATGAAGGTAGTCCACATGCTTATTATACAGAGTCACCTGAACATAGTGAGATTTACTCGTATCAATATGAGGCACCACCTATGGAGCAAAATTGGGAGCCAGAATACTCCAATGTCATGTACACAAATCCTAACCCTAGGCCCCAATTGAGACAAATGAGACCACAAGCCTCTAGAGGATCTTGTTTCAGATGTCAAGGTGACCATTTCATTCGTGACTGTCCCCACCCACCATCTCCGAGTCAAAGACAGGCTATCACAATACAAGTTTTTTGTCCTGATTGTGGCAAAGACCATCTCCCCAGAGATTGTCCAAGAAACCCCTCCAGTGCACCTAAGATTACACCCATTAATGTGGTAGGCTTAGTGGCAGACTCAAGTTCAAGTAGTAGCAATGTGGCTCCTATACAAGCTGCCACTAGAGCACAAGCCTTAACACAGGATAAACCAGCAGAACAATCAGAGTCGAGTGAATTAGGAGAGCCTAGTAAGAGGAAAACAAGAACATGGAAGGATACCAGAGAGAAGGCCAATCGCAAGTGGAATAAAAAGTTATCGGAACTAGAAGAAAGCTTAAAAGAAGCGAAAACAAAAATAGAAGACATTGCATCTCAAAGCCCCTCGCATGCCGAAACTCCATCCACTCCACCTCATCGCACACCACCACCCATTGTAAATAGACCGTAACCAGGGTCTGTTCTTGCAGATCCAACCCCAGAAGGCTTGGACATGATGTTCAAGGCCTACCAGGCTGGACTTCAAGAAGGGCCTACAGCTGCAAACCTAGACAAGAGTTACCCTAGAGCAGATTGAGATATTGAACGGATGAAAATGTGCATGAAAATGGTAGAACAAGCTCAAGCCATACTTGAGACTAGTCAAAAGCTCAATCAGACAAACTCTATCAAATCAGATTTGCATTTCCAGGGCTTACTAGAAAGATTAGAGCAATTGGTAAACAAACCACAAGTTTCTTCACCTCCACAAGCTCAACCAGTTATTGAAAGAGGAAGTTCACCACCAATGGGAGCTTATGTTCCTAATTCCACAGATGCTGGAACACCTCCTTCAATTCAACAGTACTCTCAAGAGTTCTTGCGGGAAATACAAGAAGAGAAATGGGCCAAGGAGAAGGGTAATTCCCCTCCTATTCCTGAGATTGATGATCTTCATGATCATTTTCCTCAAGACATTCCATCTATTTACGGAACACACCTTTGCTATATGTGACTTTGAGAAAAATAACGTCTACGAGATGATCCTAGGAAGACCCTTCCTACGACAATTGCAAATAGTACAGGATTGGGGAACCAACTCCTTGTACTTACAACACTTAGGGGTCACCACGAAGGTCAATTTGAAGGATTACACCTTCATAGATGTACCAGCTGCATGAAGATACTCATTTGTGGATGTGCAAGGTCGTAGAGGAAGAGGAAAAACGTTTAAAGGCAAGAGAAGAAGGAACTTCGCCAAGAGATAGACCAATTAAAGACCCAGCCTATACACCGATGATCTTTCCATATGAGGAAATTGAGCCTCATGGCTGGCCATAAATCTTAGCCACCATGGACATTGCTGTCAATGAAGAACAATGGACACCTCATTGTGATGAGGAGGGTTATGATATCTCAGTGTTCATGTGTCAGCCCTTGCTAGAAGAATGTGACCCTAGTGATGTCATAGAAGAAGAAGAGAATGACGATGATATAGAGTCCATTGTGATGGATAGTTGCTTTAACTCAGAGCAGCACTATCTAGAAGATATAGGAGTGTACACCCAGAAAGAAGAAGAACCTCTCACAAGTATTAAAACGGTAAATTCAAAGGATGGAAGTGAGAGCAGTCAAAAGAAAAAGAAAAGAAAAGCAGTGAAACAAGAAGAGGAGGAATCATCGTTTGAAGTACTAGAAAACTTCAAGAAATATGAAGTTGACGACCGCAAAATTTTGATACGAATACCTAAGAGAGAGGCCATCATAGGAGAATCATATGATAATAAAGAAAAGACCAAGAAGATTGTAGTGACCATCGAAGAGAACGAAGAGAGATGCACATATATAGGAGATGACCTAAGTGCAAGAGAAGAAATGGAGCTTGTAGCTCTATTAAGGGAATATAGGGATGTGTTTGTGTGGCACTATAGAGACTTGAAAGGGGTAGATCCAAGAATTTGCTCTCATACTATCCCCATGACTGCTAATGCCAAGCCCACCAAATAGAAGCCCAACACATATAATGATACCTATGCAGCCAAAATAAAAGAAGAAATTGATAGGTTGATTGAAGCTGGATTCATCTATGAGATTGAGCATACTGAATGGGTGTCCCCCATTGTAGTGGTGCCCAAGAAGAACGGAAAGTTGCGAGTGTGTATTAACCTTAAAAAAGTTAATGCCGCTACTATCAGAGATAGTTATCCACTTACAATCACGGAACACCTTTTGGAGCGTGTTGCAGGCAAGGAAGTTTATAGCTTCCTTGATGGATTTTCAGGTTACAATCAAGTAGCCATTGCCCCAAAAGATCAACACAAAACAGCTTTTGCCACAGAGTGGGGAATCTTTGCATTTCGTGTGATGCCATTTGGGCTCACAAATGCACCTGCAACATTCCAACGGCTCATGTGTCATGTCTTCAAAGAGTTCTTGTGAAAGAGCTTAGAAGTGTATGTGGACGATTTATGTGCTCATTCCCAAGAAAGAAGATACCACATTCCTGAGCTCAGACAGATCTTCAACAAGTGTAGAGAATATCGAGTGTGTATGAACCTAGAAAAGTGTGTGTTCATGGTGCGTCAAGGTAAAATCTTAGGTCATATTGTTTCTAAGCATGGAATCTCAACAGATGAAGATAAGGTACGAGCCATAGCGGAGCTGCCAAGGCCAAGGAATGTTAAAGAGGTTCAAGCTTTTATGGGCCATTGTGGATATTATCGTAGGTTTATCCACATGTACGCGATCATAGCTAGACCCCTTTATGCCTTGTTGTCTAATTTTGAGTGGAACGATGAATGCGAGAATTCTTTCAATGAACTGAAGAAACGTTTGTGCACAGCACCAATACTGACCACTCCTTATTGGAATAAGCCATTCCATGTCCATGTGGATGCATCCAATCATGCCATAGGATGTGTGCTAGCACAACCCACAGGTGAAGGGAATTTAGATTTGCCCATAGCATATGCTAGTAGACAACTAAACCCAGCCGAAAGAAATTATACCACAATCGAGCGAGAAGGGTTAGGCATGGTATATGCTGTGAAGAAGTTTAGACACTATTTATTGGCCAACAAGTTCAAGTTTTTCACTGATCATCAAGCTTTGTTATACTTGGTCAATAAACCTTGCAATACTGGACGCTTAGTAAGATGGTTCCTCTTACTAATGGAGTATGACTTTGAAGTTGTTGTCAGGAAAGGTAAAACCCACCTTCGGGCAGACCATCTTTCTCGCATCACTTCAGGAGAGTCACCACAAGGAGTGTCTGATGAATTACCCGATGCTTATCTGTTCAATTTAGAAGTTGTTCCTAAATGGGCAAATAAGTTGGTACCAATCCTAACCTTCGGTCCTGCAAATAAGAATGTGAAAACATCACAAGAAGAAATTGTAAAATCACACAAATATCACATATTAGCAGGAAGCATGTACAAACAAGATACTGAGGGTGTATTAGCTTGCTGTGTTGAGGAGGACGAACATAGTAGTTGGTTGCAACAAGCCCATGAAGGAATGCTAGGAAATCACTATTCTAAACAGCGAACATTGCAGAATTTGAAACGTTTAGGAGTGTATTGGCCTAGCATGGACAAAGCAATACATGAGTGGATCAAGAATTGTCCAATGTGCAGAGAGAGACCACCAGTGGAGCATGCGCCCCTTTATCAAGTATCATTAATTCCAGATTGGAGTGCTCCATTGGTAGAGTTTATGAGATCGGGAAGATTACCCAAAGAGGCCAGTTGTAGCTCAGTGATGAGTAGCACCTCCTTTAATGTCAATCCGGGAAGACATGAGGATGGTATGAAGACCTCGAGCAAGTGAAGGCACAAATGCGTGAGTGAGAAGCACACAACCATGCACACACATACACACACACACGCACACAAGGCAAGACAAAGAGTGAGAAGCAATGGAGTTCTTAGCTTACTTTCAAAAAGCTCTTACAAGTTCATTTCAATTACAATCTAACCTCAAAAATGAGCTCTCTAGCTCCTTTTATAGTTTTTGACTAGCTTTGGCCCTGTCCAGACCTAGTGTCCGGCCTAGTTAAAAATTAGGTTCCAGGGCTTATTTGAGGGCTCAAACGAGATCTAAAAAATACGAAAATTAGCAGGTAGATACTTCTAAAGCTCCTCAAGCTCAAGGACTCCTTGGCTTGCACAAAATGGAGCTACAAAAATACGAAATGGTATTTACAATGGTGTTTAGTGATTAAAATCACTATTTGTGTAGGGATTTTCTCTGTTGATTTGTCATACACATCTTTGAGCTCTCTACTTGCTCCTTCTTCTTGTGTGCTCAACTCCTTGATGTCTGAAAAATTTTGATGGCCTACTTGCCGGATCTTCGTTGGCTACTGTGTCTGCTTGTGTTATCTCTTCGTTCCGACCCTCTTTGTCTTGTGGCTCCTTCGGTTCCCTGACTACTGCCAACACCCCCCCCACGCTCGCGTCTGTTGCCCCTGACAGACCCTTGTCTAGATGTTCTTTGAATGTAATATTGGACAACGTCGGAAGCGAGGTGATGTTCTTCCAATCTGAGCCCCCGTGCTAGATCTGTTAATAATGCATCCCAATTTACTGGTCCTGGTACGTCCGGATGTGGCACCCGTAGTTGTTCTGAATGGATGGTTCTCTCCACAACGAATAAGTGGAGGAGATGTGAGGGCCTGGGTACAAATATTTCTGAGTGATATTCCCAGAATCCTGTTATGAACATCTCCTCGAATGTCTGTTTAAAACAAGCTGGGAGATACTTTATTCTGGCGTGCCAAGCATATATTACCTCTATGGATGGGGTTGTGCTCATGTCATATACCAAATCTTGGTTTCCTGTAAGAAATCCGACACCTGAGAAGTGGGGGTCTTTAATATTCTTGAATGTCCTGAAGGTGATTAGCATTAGTTCAAAGATTTTCATACACATTTGTGCCATCACATCGGGGGTATTCCGTAGTCGAGTGCTCCAGTGTCTGATGGTAGAAATCATGTAATTTACAGTGGGAGGGCCTTGTGGCGGTGCTAGATAAACATAATTTAACCACTTTGCGCAACCCTTGACGTTCTTGACAGTAATTGTAAACTCTGGCCAAGTGCGCCGGCGGAATACTGGAACATAACAAGGATTGTATTTAATAAAAAGGGGCATGTTAGTCCAGGTACGAACCATTTCCGGGTAGGTTTCAAGAAGACGGATTCTCCAGGTTGGTTGATGAATGGAGCCTTTCTTCGCACTTTTTGGGATATCCTCTGGCCCAAATTGTGTGGCAAAAGTTGGAGGTTTGCCACATTTGCGCTGAATCTCTGCATTGTAATCCGCAAGGAGCACACAATATGGCACATATTGATCATCGTTTGTGCCGATCCATCTATGATGAGACATGCTTCGAAAGTATTCAGACTTGATGATGGTGTCTTCTAACTTTGCCATAGATTGGATTTGAATGGCCACTCTATCTTCATGGGTTGTTGCTGTCTTCTCTAGTGCTTGGAGCCATTCAGGTACTTCAACTTCTAATGTGTCCATTCCTTCTGAGGTTTGTGCACCACCTGGCATCGGCATAGGAACGTATGCTTCCTCATATGTTTCATCCACCTCAATGGGTACTAAGTCCTCCGGTTCGGGTTCTACAACTGGGGAGGGCTGCCTTTCATATTCTAGTAACTTTTTCTGGAGCTCCACCACGTGCTCTGTCAATGCCTTTACTTCCTCTGAAGTCGAGGCCGTTTCTATTACCTTGGGTGGAGCCTCCTGTTCCCGGAGCTGGCTACATAGCTCATCTCGTTCCCTTTCCAAGTCATCATGTGCTTCTAATAAATCCGCATAACTTTCCAAGATGGTTTTCATTGTTTCTGTGGGAACCGCTTTGAACTGTTCTGGATCGATCTCATGAGGGGAACCTGCCATGGCCACTTCCAGATTTTCTTCATTTTGTTTCTGCAACCGTTTATTTTCTTCAAGTGTTGTAGCCATATGCTTTCGAAGTAGAGCTAAATTACGCCGGACTCTCAGGTTATCTGATTGGTACACCTCCAGCAAGGCTTCGAGTTGTTTGACACCGGGTTTTGCTGATGGTTGGGGTGTCTCCAGGAGTGTTTGATGGGCTTGCTCGAGAGTAGTGTAGCGCTGGTTGAGTTCCGCATTTTCTTCTGCTAGCGTTGTAAGTTGCCTCTGTAGGTTCTGATGATTCGTTGTCAATTGTTGATGGCGGCCTTCGAGATCCCTGTACTCACGCTGAAGTTGATATACACACTGATGTAATGACAGGAATATACTATTTACATTAAAAGATGCAGATAAAGATGAAGATGCAGGGGGAATGGGGATGGGGAAGGGAGTTGTGAATGCTGTGGAATCAAGTGGTGAAGTTGGTGGAGGGGGTATGGGAGATTGAGGTTGTGTGGGGGGTGGGGGTGGTACTGTGGCGGGTGATGTCTCCATTGTGTCAAATGTGGGTGTGACAGTAAAGAGGGGGATCGTGGGAGGGGTGGACGTGATATTGGTGAAGAGTGTCGTGAAGGTGGGCATGGAAACTCCTCCGAATTGGATGCCGGGAGAGAGAGGAATCCCCATGACGACTGTGGTGACGGTAGAAAAGGGTGTGGTTGTGCTGGTTGGTGAGGTGAAGTGTGTACTAGTGAGCGGTGAGGTGGGTGGAGAGACTTGTTCCTCCTGATGTTCTTCTGTTGGTGTGCGGCCTCCTGGTTCTGACACATTGATGTGTATTTGTTTTCCAGATCGCATGGGTCGGGCAGGCACACGTTTCTCGAATCGATTAATGTATGTCATGGCTGCATGTATGGCTTCATCTAAGCCGACCGCCTTTGCGTGTAGGTTCATGGATTCGATAAACATATCGTCCACACCTTCCTCTGCCAATAGTTGGCTCATGAGCACCTTGCTTGATTCAAGTGACATTTTATGTTGTTCCTGAACTTGCTTCATGGTTTGGTACAATCTTTTTATTTGTGCCGAATATGCTGGGGCACTTGCTAGCTCTGAGAGTTCATCATATTCTTGATGTTGTTCTTCGTCAGCTTCTTCTTCTTCTCCTCCTGCCTCTTGTTCATCTCCTTCAACGTCTACGACCACTGGTTGTGTCGGGGCGGGTGTTGTTGTGGTGGGATGTGGTTCCTGGGTCTGGTCTGCTTCTGTTTCAAGATTAGATTCGTATATCAGCCTGGCAACTTCTTCATCCGTGAGGTCATTGAGAGTAAATCCCTGTGGAAATTCCAAATCTGATGGAATGGGGGGAAACACCAAGTTGGGTCCTTCTGTACTTGGTCTGGGAAGACGAATGGTGAATGGCTAAACACGCCTAGTTTGAGGGGGAGTTACTTCAGGTGTGGTAGTAGCACCTCTTGGTTGAGCACATGGTAATTGGACGCCCCCTCTCATCTTCTTCGATGGAGGACACGCTGTTGATAGTCACCTTTGGAATTCTTGGGCCCTGGATCACACTAGTACTTGTTGAATGGGCACGTCATATGCTAGGCACCTGTAAATTATTCTTGTTAAGGCACAACATCCATGAAGTACATTTTTCTGCTTATTCCAGCGCTGATGGGCTAGGTGTATCTGGTCGATGACCCAATGCGGTATGTTGAGGGTGAGGTTCTCTGTTTCTGCCAAGTATAAGCTGAACCAAATTTTCTTAGGGGGCATAGTGAATCGCTCCTGTGCGGGAAAAGCAAAATGTTGCATAACCGTTCGTAAGTGGAGAGCAATGGTAGGCATCATTGCCACCATGTCCTTCAATTTATTGAGATCCTTATGCTTCATCCGTCCCGGGACCATTGTTTCTTTCTCGGTGGGAATGTGCATACCTTGCATGTTCAATGCCTCCCGTACCAGATTGAGAGTCAGTTTGAATCTCTTGAGTTCGTGTCCTGGCAACAGTGATGGTAGTACAAAAGTACTATCTCCTCCCTTGGCCCTGCTGGGAGTGATGGTGCTGATAAAATAGGAGCAGCGTAGAAAATCAGGTTTAGGCAAGTGTGCCCTGAAATATCTATCCAGGCCTGCCTTGGTCCAAACTGATCGCATTACCTCTGCATTCTGATAGTTCTCGAATTCCCTCGTGAAAAAGTGGTAGCGTCCCCATTTGCCATTAAATTCAATTTCTGCTTCCCAAAAGTAGGTGCCGTCACCCAATGGCCCTGCTACATCACTAAACTAATGAGCATGTTTCCCCACTTGAGAAGTGTGTCCTTGAGGGGGGTCCTGAATAGGAAGGACATGCACCGCTTGAAGTTCTTGAGGCCTTTCTGTGAGTGGCGGTTCCAGAAGAATGGTTTCAATGTCCACAATCTGTGCGTTGGACCCTGCCTGGGAACTGGTGCCTCTAGCTTCTGCCATAGTTATTGCTTGCTACTAGTTCTGTCGAGAATATAGAGCATGCGTTAATATTGTAATGGACAAGATAGAACACGTTTTGCCCCCGTTACAATATTATCGTGAGGTGAGTAATGGGTCAGTGGTCAGTGAGTGCACGATGACAGTGTGTATAGTTAATGACTGGATAGTCCTAGGAGCTAGATGGAAAGATGTGGTGTCTGACTGATGTAGTTAGTAAGTGGAGATGAATTCACAATTTGGGGTCGGGGGATTTATTACAAGTCTTAGGTTGCCAAACACCATGGATGGCTTTTGGTCTTGGGTTTGTATAGACTGGGGAGGGTTGCATGAGTAATTCTGCTGGGGGTGTTGTGTCTTTGGGACCCATTTACGAGTGAGTCTGTGCGTGCTTCTAGGTGGCAGTGTGTTCGAGTGTATCAGACAAGAGTGGGTGGCGGCTGCTTGAGCGAGTGAACCCTGTCGTGTATGATGTGAATTGTGTGGGACTAGTTGAGCCCGCAAGCAAGCCTTAGGCACCCAAATTTGTCTTGATTGTGGGTCAGCCTTCATCGACTTCCTGGGCACCCAGATAGATTTCACTTTCTCAACAGAGGTTTTAGGAGTCCTCTTATTAGTATGATGTCATTGATTACTAATAGGTAGTTGAGACAGTTGTCGCGACTTGGCTACTGTCGGCAGCTCATCTTTTCGCACCCACATTCATTTCACTGGCTGAGTTGTTCGGCTTCGCGCGTTCTTTTGGTCTCCCGCATAGATAGTCTTCAGTAATTGATCTACCCTTAGTTGCTGCCTCCTTCTGGCCTTTGGAAAAGAAGGGAGTTCCGCCAATGCCTTGACTTTTCTATTGAGATCTCCATTCCTCTGCATCACATAGCTTTGGACAAGAACAGCATGGTCAACTTCATGTGTACCCCTGGAGGGACCAGGAGTCTGTGCCTTTCCTAGTTCCTGGAGTGCTCCATTACCTAACTCAACGGTAATTCTACTCTGATTCACCCATACCTGAAGAAGTCCACTTCTTAGGTTTAAGTTGACTGCTTGGTCATAGATCCAGTCTTGACCCAAGACAAGAGGTTCAGTGAGGTCCTCATCTTGACACACTAGTACTCTGACTGTCAATACTTTGTCTTGAATGGAGATGGGAAGATCCACCTCGCCCAGGCAAGGGGTTTCCACACCTCCCAATCCTATGAGATATGCTTCTATATGATTGACAGTTAATTTCAACTCTTGACCGTAAGACAATTGAACAGCACTAGTGGCTGCACCTGAGTCAATCAAGGCTCTTATAGTCCTTGCACTTTTTCCTTGTCCTATATCTAAGGTTATAAAAGGACGTCGATCAATTATCCTATGAGAGCTGATACGTGAAACGTCACACATAGCCATGTGATATCCTTGGTCTGCGTCGGCCTCTGGCCTAGGTTGCTCTCTACCTTGTCTTCTTAATTTCATTCTCCGTATGCGCTCTAGGGCTTCTGCTTGATCTTCTTCTCGAATTCGCTTTTCTTCTTCTTTGCGTTTCTTAGCAGTGTTGAGTCGACTTAGCATTTCCTCTGTGAGAGGTTCCTGATACAACTTGACTTTGCATCTACTTATGTAACTTGGAAGAACATCGCCTTCTAATGTGGCTAGCTGCACTGCTCCACTTGTTGAGATTCTATTAATGATCATGGGTCCGTAGCCTCTCTTCTCTAGTTTTCTCGCATGTTGTTTCAACGTGTATACTAATACTAGGTCGCCTGCCTTCAAACCTTTATCCTTAATGTGGGCATCAAAGTATGCCTTCTGTCGTTTCTTAGCTGCATATATCCCTGCAGCCGCCCTCAGTCTTGTTTCTCCTAATCGTTCAAGGTCAAAAAGTCTAGAGGAGAGTTCGTGACCCGTCCATTCATGCTCTTGTGCCACTTTCAATGTAGGTATTAAGAAGTCCAACGGTAGCACTGCATTTTGACCAAATACCATCTGAAAGGGGGTGGCTTGGAGTACCGTTTTGTAGGCGACTCGGTATGCCCAAACAGCATGGTGCAACTGTTTGTCCCAATCAGAGCGTTTATTATTCACTAACTTGGTCAACACATTACACAGAATCTTGTTTGTGCTTTCGGGTTGCCCATTAGCTTGTGGGTGGTAGGGGGCAGACTTCTTATGAACTACCAAGAATTCTTGGAGTAGATTTTCAATCACTTTGTTCAAGAAGTGAGTGCCTCTATCGCTTACTAGCTCTATAGGTAGCCCGTATCTTGTGAATACATTCTCAAACAAGAATTTAGCAATTGTTTGAGCATCGTTCTTCGTTGTGGCTTTTACCTCTACCCACTTTGTTAGATAGTATGTTGCAACAATGATATATTCTGCATGGGAACCCTTAGCTCGGGGATTAATAGGACCTATGAAGTCTATTCCCCACTTAGAGAATGCACGTCCACCCATCATAGGTTTCAGTGGCATCTCATCTTTGCGTATAGGAAACTGAGTTCTCTGACAGACATCACATCGTTTCACATAGGTATGTGCATCCATGTGAAGGGTCGGCCACCAGAAGCCCGCAAATAGTATTGCCTTGATCACTCGATCCGATCCAAAGTGTCCTCCTGCTGCACCTTGGTGAGCAATTTCCAAGATCTTAAGATATTCACTCTCATGGACACATAGTCTCAGGTAACCATCTTTACCACGCTTGTATAGATTATCACCGATGAGTGAGTAATCCTGGGCTTCCTGTTCTAAATTCCTTTTCCTAACCAGGGTCATGTCCAGAGGGAATGTTTTTGTCCTCAAGAAGGATACTAGTGGTTCACTCCAATCTGGCACTATGGACACTTGATAAAGAGTGGCATGTCCCACAGGTGGTTTAGTGCAACAGATTGGGCATTCCTTGCACAACTTTTGGACATCAGCTTCCATAGTCGGCCAATGCACTCCGAGTCTCCTTAGTGTCTGTAGGGTTCGTTGCTTTGAATAGTGTTGCTCTAATGCACCTACATGTGCTAATTGCAACCAATTAGCGTACTCATCCTCTTCCATACAACAAGCCAAGATCCCTTGATCTGTGTGTTTGTACATACTTCCTGCCATGATGTGATATTTCTGGGCTTTTACTACCTCTCTATTCTGTATGTTTACTACTGGATGGTTAGGCCCGTATGTCAATACTGGCACTAATGGCTTAGCCCACTATGGTGCCACTTCCAAATTAAACAAGTAAGCATCAGGAAGGTCATCTGACACTCCTTGTGGGGCTTCCCCAGATGTGAGCCTAGAGAGATGGTCTGCTCTCAAGTGAGTCTTTCCTTTTCTTACCACAACCTCGAAATCATATTCCATTAGCAAGAGAAACCATCTTACTAATCTACCTGTGTTGCAAGGTTTGTTCACGAGATACAGTAGTGCCTGATGGTCAATAAAAAATTTAAACTTATTTGCAAGCAAATAATGTCTAAACTTTTTAACCGCATATACCATGCCTAAGCCTTCTCTCTCAGTAGTGGTGTAATTTCGTTCAGCTGCATTCAATTGTCTACTAGCATAGGCAATTGGAAGATCCATATTACCTTCACCAGTAGGTTGTGCAAGTACACATCCAATAGCATAATTGGAAGCATCCACATGAACATGGAATGGCTTGCTCCAATCTGGTGTGGTCAAGATTGGTGCTGAACATAATCTTCGTTTAAGCTCTTGGAAGGAATTCTCACATTCGTCAGTCCACTCAAAGTTAGTCAAAAGTCCATACAGAGGCTTTGCTATGATGGCATACATGTGTACAAACCGTCGGTAATATCCACAATGCCCCATGAAAGCTTGTACTTCCTTGACATTCCTTGGCCTAGGTAGCTCTGCTATGGCTCTCACTTTCTCTTCATCAGTGGATATGCCATTCTTTGACACTATGTGTCCTAGAATCTTGCCTTGCCTAACCATAAAGACGCACTTTTCTGGGTTCAGGCAGACTTGATATTCTCTACATTTGTCAAAGATTTGTCTGAGTTCATGAATATGGGTGTGCCTAATGTTGGAATGAGCACAAAGATCATCAACATAGACTTCTAAGTTCTTCCTCAAGAACTCTTTAAATACATGGCACATCAGCCTTTGGAAGGTTGTTGGTGCATTGGTAAGCCCAAATGGCATTACCCTAAAGGCAAATATGCCCCATTCAGTGGCAAAAGCCGTCTTATGCTGATCTTCTGGAGCTATGGCTATTTGATTGTAGCCCAAAAACCCATCAAGGAAGCTGTACACTTCCTTGCCTGCTACTCTTTCTAAGAGATGCTCTGTGATCGGAAGCGGATAGTTATCTCGAATTGTGGCTGCATTGACCTTCTTTAAGTTAATGCATACACGCAGCTTTCCATTTTTCTTGGGCACCACTATGATGGGGGATACCCACTCAGTGTGCTCAATTTCATAGATGAATCCAGCTTCAACCAGTCTATCTATCTCCTCTTTGATCTTAGCAGCATAATTATCATTATATGTGTATGGCTTTTGCTTAGAAGGTTTGGCATCCGAGGTCATGGGGATAGTGTGTGAGCATATGTCTGGATCAACACCTTTCAAATCCTTGTAACTCCAAGCGAATACATCTCTGTATTCTCTTAGCAAGGCTATCAATTCTTGCTCTTCTTCTTCCGTCAGGTCATGTCCTATGTAAGTGCATCTCTCTTCTCCTTCCTCTATGGCTACCACTATTTTCTTGGTGGTTTCTTTGTTATCATAGGCCTCCCCTGATTGCGCCTCTCGTTTAGGCATTCTGATCATGACTCTCCTGTCATCTATCTCATACTTCTTAAAATTTTCTGGGACCTCAAACAAAGATTCTTCCTCTTCTGGTGTGACTTCTCTCTTCTTTCTTTTCTTTCTTTCTTCCTTCGGGGTCACATGTGTGGCTAGTCTTACATCACTTGTAAGCTCTCCATACCTCTGGGGTTGAAATTCTACTTCATAATAGTATTCTTCATCTGATGCAAAAGGTGGGTCCATAATGATTGACTCTAGATCGGAGTCACTTGCATCCTCAAATGCATCAGGGCTAGGTTCGCATTCTTCTAACACTGCCTCTCCCATGATTGGCTCTATGGAGAAAACTGAAATGTCATAGCCATCCTCATCACAGTGAGGTGTCCATTGTTCTTCATTGATGGCTACATCCATTGTTGCTAGGATTTCTGCCCAGCCGTGGGGTTCAAATTCTTCGTCAGGAAAGACTACAGGTGCATAGGCTAGGTCTTGAATTGATCTATGTGTTTCTTTTGCACCTACCTCTCTGGCTTTCTCTCTCTTCTCCTCTTCTACTGCTACTTTGCACATCCATAACTGGGTATCTTCATGCATCCATGAGGATCCTGATCCTATGGAATGCACCGATTCTGTATCATCTTTAGCTTTATGGATGGGATTCCATTGGATAGGAGGGACATCTCTATGAGAGTAATCTTTGAGATTCACTTTGGTCGTGACACCTAGGTGTTGCAAATACAAGGAGTTGGTTCCCCAATCCTGTACAACTTGCAACTGTCGCATAAACGGTCTTCCCAAAATCATCTCATAGGCATGATTTTTGCTAAAGTCACATATAGCAAACGTGTGCTCGAACTCAACACCACATGTGGTGAGAGTTATTCCTTCTAGCAGGCCTAAGGGTCTTTCTATGTGACCATCAGCCATCTGCAATTTCATCCTCGTGGGCCTGAGTGCTGGCTTGCCCCAACGCTTCCATAGGGAAGTGGTAGCAATTGCAACTCCTGCACCTGAGTCGAGAATCGCCTTGGTTGTGTATCCTTGATGTGTAATGGGAAGATAAGTGTTTCCCTCTTCACCTTCACTCATATCTCCTATCTTGTCCAAGGGTATTTCTGGCACTGTTCTTTGGGATCCTACCTGGGAATGAGGTTTCACTATCGCTGGTACTTGTTTGGCTACATGTTTCCATAATTCAGGTCTAACCTTGAGTAGCTCTTCTAACTTGAGATTGCACTGCACTTTAGTGTTTTTCACTACCTCTGTGTTCCTAGGTAAGACTGAGTCCTCATTTCGTACCATGACCGTGGGTGCCCTCATACAAGTAGACTTAGCTTCCCATGGGCACGTGAAGTGGGGTAATTCTTGTAGAGAGTTAGACTCAAAGTCTAGTCTTTCCTGAGAGTGGTTGCTCTCCTGCTCCTCATAAATGGATGGGATGTCTTGTGGGAATTGGTCGTGTGCATCATCCACCAGTTGAATGGGAGGAGCTACTTCACTTTCTTTTGCCCATTTGTCTTCTTGAATCTCTCGTAGAAATTTTGGTGTGAATCGATTCATAGAAGATGATGTGTCTGGCTCTGTAGAGTTAGGCACATAGGCTTCAGGCACATAGGCTTTCTGGGCAGGAAGACATGCTCTTTCACTTGCCTTGTCCTTAGGTTGAGAATCGGGTTCCTTTTCTGATTGTGCAATTAGTCTCTCTATTCTTTCTAGTAATCCATCAAAGTGTAACTGTGTCTTGGCTGAACTAGAGATGTTAAATAGGCGACTGGCTTCAAACATGGTCTGAGCCAATTCCACCATCTTAGCACAAATTTTGGTTCGTTCTAGCTCTAGTTCTGCTCTAGGGTAACACTTTTCATGATCAGTTATGGTTGGCCCTTCTTGGATTCTGGACTGATAGGCTCTAAGCATCATGTTTAGGTCCTCAGGAGTGGGATCTGCTAGGACTGATCCTACTCTAGGGGGTGGTGGGATTAGGTGAGGTGGGTTGGAAGGTGGCAGGTCGGATGGAGTTGGGAATGGTGGAGGTGGGGTAATGTGAGAGGGAGTTTGAGATGTGAGTTCAGTTATCCTGGCCTTTGTTTCTCTGAGGCTTTCCTCAAGTTCACTCATCTTTTTTACCCATTGTCTTTTCATTCTTTCACGACTATCTTTCCAAGCTCTAGTCCTTTTCTTTGTCATGCTCTTTGTTTCACTAACATCTGGGCTCTTTTCCTGGCCTACGCTTTGGTTCTGTTGCAGGGCTTGGGCTCTAGTGATTACTTGTACTGGTGCAGTGGAAGTCACACTCCCTGTGGAGTCTACAACTAACCCAATAACGTTAATAGGAGTGATTTTTGGCATATTGTTAGGATTCTTAGGGCAGTCTCGTAAGAGATGCTCCATTCCACACTCTTGGCAAAAGCCCTGGATCGTCACTGTCTGGGATTGTGTAGGTGGAGGTAAGGGACAATCACGAATGAGATGATCTCCCTGACATCTGTAGCATGGTCCCCTAGGGACTGGAGGTCTTACTTGCCTAGGTTGAGGTCTAGGGTTGGGGTTTGCGTACATGACGTTTGTGTAATCTGACTCCCAACTAGGTTCATTTGGCTCTTCACTATAGTAGGACTCACCATGTTCAGGAGACTGCATGTAGTAGGCCTGGGGGCTGTCAATATGCGTCGAATCAAAGCTATGGTCACTCGGGTCACTTTCAGAAAGCAATGGTGGTACAGGGACTATAGCTCTATTCAGGTTCTCTTCTGCAGCTGCATATTTTATTGGGATCACATTAGCTGGGGTAGGGGGTTGTTGTGCTGGGCTTGATATTGTAGTTGGTAATTTTGCTGAGGCCTAGTATACTGTTGGGGTGGGTATTGGTTCTGGTATCTGCCTTGTTGAGGGTATGGCTGAGGGCAGGTTTGCCTAACAGCTTGCTTATTGTATGGGCAGTCTTGTGCTGTGTGATTTGTGTATCTCCGTTCTATGGTACAGTATTGGCTACTCGGATTTACTTGGGGTTGAGTCGTAATGGGACAAACATTCGCCATATGGTCGCCTCCACATGTATAGCACCTTTTCACAGGGGCAAACCTTGGGATCTGTTTGCTAGAGACACCTAGTTTTTGTGCCACTTTCTCAGCGAGTTCCTCAATTGATGTGGATTGCGAGGAAGAGAGGCTAGAGGCACTATCTGAATCTTTGTATATTTTGGAAAGCTCTAACCCCTCCCCTAGGTTGTCCTCGATGTCAATGCACATGCGTACACACTCTTCTATGGTCCTAGGGTCCTTCAAGTACACATAAGATCTCAATTTGGTACTTAGCAATCCATCCAAGAATAAAGCCACTTGCTTAGCTAGTGTGGGTAGCTCCGAAACAGGGCATCTTTCTAAGTATTGCCTAAATCTTCTTCCTGCAAGTCTCACGGTTTCTTGAGGGGTTTGCTTGAAGCTGTGAATCAGCAAGGAGGTATTATGTCTTATGCCACTCTTAGAGAATTCAATAATGAAAGCCTCTAGGAGTTGGTCTATATTCCTGAACTCCCTCTCGTTTAGTGGTTGAAACCATGTCAGGGCAGTGTTCCTAAGGGTTAGACCAAAGGCATTGTATTGTGTGAATAGATCCTCCACTTGTTCAGCTCTCAAGACTTGCCTAAACTCAGCCACATGATCGTATGGATCTCCAGTGCCATCGAAGTAGTTCTTCATGGACTTAACTAGCTGAGTCGGTCTCAAGGTTCTCGTGTGCTCTCTTGGTCTTGGCAAAGGGAAATCATCGGCATTTCTTCGATTTCCTGGGGCTCTAAGTATCTCAGGTTCCACCCTATTTGTCTCCATTCTCGTTCTTTCTCTGCCCCCTGGGTTGGCAAAGCTTACTTCTGGCCTATCTCTACTTCTGTCTCTTTGCGTTCCATGAGCTTGGGATGTTCCAGCTCCCGGGTGACCATAGGACACATTCGATCTTGGTTGGGGGAAAACGAATTCACCCTTCCATGTATAAGCATGTCTATCATGTTCCGTAACCACAAAGATTCTCTCTGAGGCGTGATCTAGGTAGGTCACTCTGCCTGGGCTATCTGGATCTTTAAACTCATAGATCATGATTGTTCCTATGTCATTTGGCCGCTCAGATTTATACCTCCAAAAGGCTTCGTCAGTCTCTCGATTCAGAAGCAGATCTATACTCTTGTTGTCTTGGGGAACCCACTCAGGATTGAGGATTCTGGTAAGAACAGATTTGCCTCGGGGGGTTCTAGGTTCTACACCCATGTTTCCTTGCTCCAGGTCACCTAAATCTGCTTCTGAGATCACATTTCCGAATTCTTCTGTCCTATCTAGGTGACTGGTGACTATGTATATGGTTCCTTCTTTGTCCAAGTATGCTCCATTTTCAAACTTGACAGCGGGGTGCTCTAGTCCAATGGATTGGTCAGGGTTTTTAATCTGGATCACGGACCTTCCTAGGCCGTCCTCATAGATGCTAGCACCTAGTCGATTAGTCCTAATGTATTCCAATTGCGTCTTGTAGGGGCCTTCCACCCTATACAGATATGGCACTCCTGAACTTCCTGTAGGTCTGTCCATGCCTTGAGACATCTCTGATTCACTTGTCTCAGAGCTAGGGTAATGCGAATGGTGGCTCAGCTGCTGGGCCCAAGACCTAGCAGTGTGATTAACACTAGCCTCTGAAGACCTAAGGCTTTGTCTATCCCTTACTAGATGTCGTCCTGATCTAAGGTTCATAAGCCTAATTGAATAGCCCAAATTTTCCCAAGTACAACCTCGTTGCTGAGTTCTTTTGTATCAGTTACTTGATTCTTTTTAGTGGTTACCGTGTTTATGCTCTTGTCAGAAATCACGTCGTCAGGAATACTTGAGTGTATTTTCCGCACTTGAAGTTGATCGTTCCACGTTAGATCCTTTCCTTTAAGGTTATCGCATCACGAAGAGATTATGTTTAATCTTGAACTTGAGTGCATAGGTAGTCTTCAACTTGATTGATGCCTATCGCCACCCTGGCCTATTCCTATCACTAGTCGTTCTTAGCCTAAGCTAGGAATTGACAGAGGGAGTTGAGGATTTTCCAACCTTGAGTTTCTTTCCTTGTGTTGTTGCCCTGGTGTGCCCAGGATGCGTATTCCCAAGCTTGCACTTACTCTTGCTTGAATGCCCTCAAGTGCTCTTACTGGACCTGTAAACGTCCCACGGTTAGCTCAAGACTTAGATTCAAACGACACAATAGACCACTTTCATGCACGTAACTCACAGACCAAATTATCCTTTGCTCTTATGGAAATCAATCCCAAGGATCCCTCAGTTTTCCTACCTCGGGGTATGGTCAACTTCAAAAAACCCTATCTAATAATCTTGATATTAATTTTCACATAACCAATGGAAGTTTTGGTTGTACTCCCCACGAGCTTTCCAACAAAACAAGAATCAAAGCAAACGGATTTCGTATGAGAAAGTTATGTCAGTTCAGGCTTCAGGGATTAAAACAGGGTTCAAAATAGTTTAATCAGGCAGGAAGAAATTCTTGAATTACTTGGGTTGCGGCCTCCACATGCAATGCTAACCCCGAGTGTTTGTCCCACAAATTGACCAAATTAGCCCCCTATTCCTTGCCCTAAAAAATTGGCCAAATTTGCCCTTCTATCGCGTTCGCAAGTTCTATCAGTCGCGATTGACAGGTCAATCGCGATTGATGTGTCGATCGCGATTGACAGGTCCGTCGTGGCTATCAGTCGCGATTGATGAGTCAATCGCGATTGACACGTGGCTCGAAAAGTCAATCAATCGTGGTCAAAGGGTCGTTGACTCTGTCAGTCGCGATTGATGGGTCGATCGCGATTGACAGGTCGGTCGGGAGGGTCTGTCCGTCGTGGTCAAACAATCGTTGACTGTGTCGGTCGCAATTGACAGAGCCGTCGTGGGCTGTCAGTCGCGATTGATGAGTCAATCGCGATTGATGACTCGATCGCGATTGACACGTGTCACGCGTATGATCCGTCAGTCGTGGTCAATCGGTCGTTGACTCTGTTGGTCGCGATTGATAGAGCCGTCGTGGGCTGTCAGTCGCGATTGATGAGTCAATCGCAATTGACAGGTCTGTCCGTCGTGGTTTGTCGATCGTGATTGACAGAGCGATCGCGATTGGCAGAAATCTGATGAATTTCAAAAATCTAAACACAGTTTTGGGAAGATCTAGGCCTGTAGATCATGGTTTTGTACTTTGTTTGGCAAATGGAGCATTTTTTCTGTCAGTCGTGATTGATAGAGATCGGCGACACAGAGACAGTTGCCAAGATTTCCGTACCTGTGCGGGGTGCTGGAGAAGATGATGCAGCATGTACCTGCAAGACAGCTCAAGAAACATGCAAAAACAACACACACAATATCGCTCTCTCGCTCTCTCTCACAAGTGAAATGAGGGAAGTGAAAGGGGGAAGGAGATATAGTCAAAAACTGAAATCTTTGCTATGATGGAGATGGAGGTCGGATATGGTGATGATGATGATGGTGATGATGGTGGTGAGGTAAGAAAAAGAAAATAAGAAGAGTGAAGAAATTACCTACAACGCCAACGTCTCAAATCTACGTCTTACCATCACACGCTCGTCCTCAAAGCTCGA
This sequence comes from Ceratopteris richardii, assembly GCA_020310875.1. NCBI lineage: Eukaryota > Viridiplantae > Streptophyta > Polypodiopsida > Polypodiales > Pteridaceae > Ceratopteris > Ceratopteris richardii. Next base: position 148,964,318 of record CM035425.1, on the reverse strand, counting down.
TCCCCGGCAACGGCGCCAAAATTTGGTGTAGCTCAGTGATGAGTAGCACCTCCTTTAATGTCAATCCGGGAAGACATGAGGATGGTATGAAGACCTCGAGCAAGTGAAGGCACAAATGCGTGAGTGAGAAGCACACAACCATGCACACACATACACACACACGCGCACACAAGGCAAGACAAAGAGTGAGAAGCAATGGAGTTCTTAGCTTACTTTCAAAAAGCTCTTACAAGTTCATTTCAATTACAATCTAACCTCAAAAATGAGCTCTCTAGCTCCTTTTATAGTTTTTTACTAGCTTTGGCCCTGTCCAAACCTAGTGTCCGGCCTAGTTAAAAATTAGGTTCCAGGGCTTATTTGAGGGCTCAAACGAGATCTAAAAAATACGAAAATTAGCTGGTAGATACTTCTAAAGCTCCTCAAGCTCAAGGACTCCTTGGCTTGCACAAAATGGAGCTACAAAAATACGAAATGGTATTTACAATGGTGTTTAGTGATTAAAATCACTATTTGTGTAGGGATTTTCTCTGTTGATTTGTCATACACATCTTTGAGCTCTCTACTTGCTCCTTCTTCTTGTGTGCTCAACTCCTTGATGTCTGAAAAATTTTGATGGCCTACTTGCCGGATCTTCGTTGGCTACTGTGTCTGCTTGTGCTATCTCTTCGTTCCGACCCTCTTTGTCTTGTGGCTCCTTCGGTTCCCTGACTGCTGCCAACACCAGTCTAGCAAGAAGATGAAGCATGGAGCAAGAGGCTCAAGGCTATGCCTTAGTAGGAGAGAACCTATACCGAAGAGGCAAAGATGGTTACTTAAGATTGTGCGTTCATGAATCAGACTATTTAAAGGTCTTAGAGACTGCACACAGCGGTGTTGCAGGTGGACATTTTGGTCCTGACTGAGTGATCAAGGCCATTCTATTCTCAGGACTTTGGTGGCCCACTCTTCATATGGATGCACATACCTATGTGAAGAAATGTGACACATGCCAACGTGCACAATATCCAGTTAGAAAAGATGAGATGCCTTTGAGGCCAATGATGGGAGGGCGTGCATTTTCGAAGTGGGGCATAGACTTCATAGGTCCTATTAACCCCCCAGCTAGAAACTCCCATGCAGAATATATTATTGTAGCCATAGATTACCTTACAAAGTGGGTAGAAGTGAAAGCCACAACAAAGAATGATGCTCAGACTACGGCTAAGTTTTTATCCGAGAATGTGTTCACGAGATATGGACTACCAATAGAGTTGGTGAGCGATAGAGGCACACACTTCTTGAATGAAGTCATTGAAAATCTTCTCCAAGAATTCTTGGTGATACATAAGAAGTCTGCCCCCTATCACCCACAAGCTAACGGACAAGCTGAGAGTACCAATAAGATCCTTTGTAACGTATTGACAAAATTGGTAAATAATAAACGCTTTGATTGGGACAAACAACTTCATCATGTTGTTTGGGCTTACCGAGTTGCCTACAAAACGGTACTCAATGCCACCCCATTTCAGATGGTCTTTGGACAGAATGCAGTGTTACCACTGGATTTCTTAATCTCTACTTCAAAAGTAGCACAAGAGCATGAGTGGAATGGACATGAATTGTCATCTAGGATCTTTGATCTAGAACGCTTAGGTGAGACAAGGCTACGAGCGGTTGCAGGCATCTACGCTGCAAAGAAAAGGCAAAAGGCATACTTCGATGCACACATTAAGGATAAGGGACTGAAAGAGGGAGATCTAGTGTTGGTTTACACACTAAAACAACATGCCCATAAGTTGGAAAAATGAGGATATGGACCCATGATCATTAACAGAATTTCCACTAGCGGCGCCGTTCAATTGGCTACTTTAGAAGGTGATATCTTGCCAAACTATATTAGTGGTTGTAGAGTCAAGCTATATCAAGAACCTCTTACTGAGGATATGTTTACGAGACTCAACACTGCTAAGAAGCGAAAAGAAGAGGAGTTAAGGGTGAGGGAAGAAGCACAAGCAGAGGCTAGAGAGCGCATAAGGCGAAATAAGTTGAGGCGACTAGGCCTAGATGTCAACTCAAAAGCTCCCAAATATCACATGGGTATGTGCCAAAAATCAGGCATAGCGACTTCTCAAGTCATTGACCGACGACCCTTTGTGACCATAGAGATAGGACAAGGGAAGGATGCAAGGACTGTGAAAGCATTAATTGACTCAGGTGCAGCAAGTAGTGCAGTTAGACTTTCCTACTGCCAAGACTTGCAGTTGAACATCAATCCCATAGAAGCTTATCTCATAGGATTGGGAGGTGTGGAAACCCCTTGTTTGGGCGAGGTGGAACTTCCCATCTACCTTCAAGATGTTCGAATGAAAGTCAAAGCGCTAGTGTGTCAAGATGAGAACCTTACAGAACCACTTGTTTTGGGTCAAGATTGGATTTATGACCATGCAGTAAACTTGAACCTAAGAAGTCAAATTCTTCAAGTTTGGGTACATGAACAATGCATTACAATAGAATTAGAGAACTGCATGCTCCCAGCTCATGGCACCACACACTCTCTTAGTTCTTCTAAGACTAATCATATGGAAGAAGATGTATGTGTCAAAAGCTCTATGATGCAGAAGGAGTCAATCGTGGAAGAACAGGCTCAACAACAAGCGGACTCCTCCTCTGGAGCAAGGACTAATGCCACCACAACTCAACCAACAAAGCAAGCACAACCGAACAGAACAACTGCTATATCAAATAGACAACGAGATTTCCAAAGGAAGGTAGTGCCGAGCATGAAGCAGATATGGGTACACAAAGGAGAGAAACCACCAGCTCTTGGCCCCACAAGTCCCATCCAGGCAAGCCAACCAGGTCAGAAGACGAAGGAAGCAGCTCGGACAAGCTCAATCACAAGGTATCCAACAAGTTTGGGTGCCTAAGAAATTAGTTGAAGCTCAACAAGGGCGATTACAGATGTGGGTACCTAAGAAGCTCTTACATCTACAACAACCTATGTTCTCCCACATGCGAAAGGTCTCAACAAAGAAGCCAAAAGGAGAAGAGGGTAAGAACCACGTACAGAGACCGAAAGGAGATCAAATCAGCTCTTCAACAATAGTAGGAAGACGTGCAAAAAGGATATGGGTTTGGAAGCCAAAAGTACAAGTAGCCTCCATCAAACCAAAGCGCCAACCACACTGGATACCACAGTTCAGAAAGCATCCAACGAGGAAGACGCCTGAAGTAATCTCTACAGTGCCAAATGCTATTCTAAAATGGGTCCCTATCAAGAGGAAGGATCAGTGGTCATCTCGAGATCCAATGGATACCTCCAACAAAGATGACATCAACATTTGCAGGTGACATCAGGCCTCGACGAGCGACAACCATGTGCTCCTTGCACAACCCTGTCTTTTGCACCATTTAGGTCATGCATTTCCAAAGTATGCATTAATATAGGGCCACATTACACGGCCGTGCATAGACACACTTGAGAATCCCAGGCACAAGAGCACATTGACATATGTCAAAGATTTTTATTGATTGATACTAAACTTTGTCTTCTTGTTTTGTGATATTGTTCCTATTAAAAAAAAAAAGAAAGAGAGGAAGAACTTGTTGGAGTTAGACGTCTGCGGAAGCACGCGAACAGCACAAGGAAGAAGAAGAAGCTTGGAGCACAACACACAAGACTGAATGTATTACTAGAGAATGTACAAAGATAAGTAGCCCATTAGGGCAATAGGCGTATATACAAGCCGGGGGAAAAAAACCTCCTAAAGAGGGAAAAAAGTGCCCCGGCGGTCCTAGAGTGTTCACACACATCACTACCTAAATATATCAACAAATCCCCCCTGGGAGTGATGCGGTGAACAAGGAGCTGGCACTCATGTATAAGGAAGTGCCGAGCTATGTGGAAATCACTCCACAAAAGGAAGTAAGCCCAAAGCTTTGCGGAAAGCTTCAAACTTCTCCCTAGGCAGAGCCTTCGTGAAAAGGTCTGCAATGTTCTCCTGCGTGGGCACATATGCCAAGCTGATCTCCCCAGCAGAGAACCTCTCCCTGACATAGTGATAATGCACCTCAATGTGCTTAGTGCGAGCATGGAACACAGGGTTCCTCGCAACTGCCAATGCGCTCTGACTGTCAGTGAAGATGGTGGTGGCAGAAGACTGGCCAACACCCAAATCAGCCATAAGGCGTCTGAGCCACACACACTCAACAGTCGCTGTGAAAGCTGCCCTATACTCAGCCTCACAACTGGAAGTGGCCACAGTAGGCTGCTTCTTGCTCAACCAAGATATACATGAGCTACCAAGCATGAAGCAAAAACCACTGGTGGACACACGAGTGTCATAGCAACCAGCCCAATCTGAGTCAGAAAAAGCATGCAAATCTGGCGGTGGTGATCCCCCCTTGGGATAAAACAACCCAAGTAGTCGAGTACTACTCAAGTAGCGAAAGATGCGCTTAACCGCTTTCCAATGCGTGACTCCTGGGCAATGCATAAACATGCTCATCTGTGAGACAGCAAACTGAATATCTGGCCGAGTAATGCATAAGTAAATCAAGCATCCAACAGCCTGCTGATAGAGAACAGCATCAAATGCATCTCCAGCATCATGAAGACTCAATCGTAAACCTGTCTCCATAGGAGTGGCAATAGGCTTACAGTCTTCAAGGCCAAAACGCTGCAATAATGTGTCAATATATTTCGTTTGACACAAAGCCATTCCACCATCAACTTGCATAAATTGAATGCCCAAATAGTGATGCAAATGCCCCAAATCAGACATCTCAAATGAGGCATGCAAATCAGCCTTGAAATCAGCAATATGCTTCTCAAGAGGACCAGTGAGCAGCATGTCGTCTACATAGACAACAATGATCAGAAGCACATCATTAGCACGCTTAACATATAAGGTGCTTTCAGTTGGACTGTTCTCAAAACCATGTGCAATCAGATAGGCATGTATCTTCTCATACCAAGCACGTGGTGCTTGCTTTAAACCATATAACGCCTTCTTTAACCTGCACACCTGGTTTTCATGCCCTTTCTGCACAAAGCCACGGGGCTGAAAAACATACACTTCTTCATGCAAGTCACCATTCAGAAATGCTGTTTTAATGTCCAACTGATGTACATTCCAACCATGATGGGCTACAAGTGCACAAATGCTCCGAACAGTAGTCATACGGCATGTAGGTGCAAAGGTCTCATCAAAATCAATGCCTCTTTCCTGCGCATAACCCTTTGCAACAAGCCTAGCCTTATACCTGTCAACTGTACCATCAGGTTTACGCTTCAGCTTGTATACCCACTTAGTGCCAATGGCCTTCTTGCCAGGAGGCAAGTCACATAAAGACCATGTACCATTCTTCATTATAGCATCATATTCAGATTGCATAGCAGCCATCCAATTTTCTGAATTTTGTGCTTCATCAAAAGAAACAGGCTCATTCTCATCACAGAGACTAGATGCAGCCATAGCATAGCAATCTGATGCAAAGGAGGTACTATGAGAGCCTGAACGAGTACGATATGACAAAGGTGCATCTAATTTGCTGTCACGCAAAGTCTGCACCAGCCATTTTGGCATAGTTTTTGCCTGTTCAATATCAGCTCTCTCATCAACAAGTGCATCATGTAAATCTGCATCAGAAATGGAATGATCTGCATCATCATATGAAACCTGCAAAGGCTGAGAAGTTGCCTCATTAGGACCAGCACTAGCCTGTCCACCTGTAAAAAGAGGCATCAAAGTATCATACATGTCTTTGGAGCTAACAGATGTCTCCTTAGTACATGAAAGCAATGGCTGAATAGCATCTTCCACAAAGACAACATCACGGCTAACCAGAATGCGTTTAGTCTGTGGATGATACAGACGATAGCCTTTACTTTCAGAACTGTACCCAACAAAAATACATTTTACTGCCTTATCATCCAATTTTTTGCGATGTTGTTCAGGCACTAATGCATATGCCAAACAACCAAAAACACGCAGATGAGCAACAGATGGCTTGCGGTCATGCCAAGCCTCATATGGAGTGATAGACTGCAACGCTTTGGTGGGACACCTGTTCAGTACATATGCTGCACACATGACAGCCTCAAGCCAGAAACTATGTGGTAAAGCCTGACTTTTGACCATGCACCTCGCCATCTCCATGAGTGACCTGTTCTTTCGTTCAGCAACTCCATTCTGTTGAGGTGTATACGGCACTGTACACTGGTGTTTTATCCCACGTTCAGCCAGAAATGCATTAAAATCTGAAGACATATATTCCCCCCCTCGATCAGAACGGAGGGTGCCCATTTTACATGCTGACAGATTTTCAGCCAAAACCAAAAACTGTTTGAAGCACATGAACACTTTGGACTTTGCTTTGAGTGGGTATACCCATGCATGCCTGGAAAAATCATCAATGAAAGTCACGAAGTAAAGGTAATTTCCAAAAGAGGGTGTCTGCATAGGACCACAGACATCACTATGTACAAGCTGCAATTTCTGCATAGCCCGAACTGAACCATCTTTTGGAAAGGAAGAACGCTGCATTTTGCCCAAAATACAGCCTTCACAAACATGTTTTCCAGGTGCCTCAAGTTTGGGCAAAGAAGACACCATTTCAGATTTCTGCAGGCGTAACAAACTAGCAAAATTCAGATGACCAAAGCGTGCATGCCAAAGCTTTGCATCTGACATAGCCTGAGAATCATGAACTGCACATGCCGAATCATTCACAGATCTTTCATAGTCTATGAGCTTATACAGCCCACGACATAAAATGCCAGAAGCAATAATCACATCGCCATTTGAGAGATCATGGACTGTAAGCTTATACAGCCCACGACATAAAATGCCAGAAGCAATAATCACATCGCCATTTGAGAGATCATGGACTGTACACCTGTCATCAACGAATTTCACAACCAAGCCAATCTTGGCTAATGCAGAAACTGATAACAGGTTCTTTTTGATCCCTGGCACAAATAAAGCATCTGACAAAGTGAAAGAACTACCATCAGCAGTAGTCAAAATGATCTTACCAACTCCCATAACAGGATAAGAGGAGTTATTGGCGCATGTGACAGTATTCCCTGTAGGGGCAGGCTCGAGTGAAGAGAAGAAACTGCGCTGCGAGGTAATATGTTTGGTCGCCCCACTGTCAAAGTACCAAACATCTGAGTCTACTCCAGACATGCACTGATCATGAGAAGATGGGTCAAAACTGCAGACAGTAGTAAACGCCCATTCTTCTTCCTGCACAAGATTTGCAGACTCTGTTTTTGGTGTAGAGGCCTCTGCAACAACCATTCCAGCCTCTTTCTTCTTTGCCTCTTTAGCAGCCAGTTTTGGACAGTTCTTTATAATATGATCATTTCCTTTACAGTACTTGCAGAACAATTTGTGCTTTTCTGATTTCTTCTCATCTTTATCCTGGTTCTTCGATTGTGCAGCATTTGCAGATTTCTGCTTACTAGTAGAAGAGCTCCATTTTCCTTTGCCCTTCTGACTAGCCAGGAAAGCTTGATCTGCAACACGCATAATGGACCTGTTCTGCCTGGACTGATCTTCCTGCAACAGAACAGAGACTAATTCCTCAAATGACAAGGCATTCGGATTGCCTTTCATCATCAATCGAAGAGTAGAGGCAAAACTCTGATATGAATCAGGAAGGCCATTCAGAACGGTCTGCACAAGTGAGCTATCTGGTATAACCTCATCAGCAGAAATCAATTGTTCCTTCAGGTCTTTGATCTTTGTAAGAAAACTGTCCATAGAATCACCTTCATTCATGTGCTCACTCTCCAACTGTTTTCGGAGGTAAGCAACACGAGCCTCATTCCTAGCCTGGTACAAAGTGGTAAGTGTATCCCAAGCATCCTTTGCTGTTCTGCAAGAGCGAATGTGAGGGATAATGGCACGTTTGACAGACAAAGCTATCAATGCATGTGTCTGGGCATCTCTGCCATCCCAACGAATCTGCTCTGCAGTAGGTGCAACAGAAAGAGCAGCACGAACAGGAATCTGCGGAATATCATCTTCGACACCATCTTCATCAGCTCCAACACCTGTATTTGCAGTACCTGTCGTTACAGGTGTAACAGGACGTCTTTCAACACCCTGCACAATGTTCCACAATCCTTTTGCAACCAGTACATGTCGCATCATATAAGCCCATAATGGGTAGTTGGTACCATCCAACTTATCCTCAACAGCCAACATACGGAATACATCACTGCTTTCAGCCATGGCCGGTGACTAAAATACCTTGATGCAGAAAATTGACTGTATCTCAAAAAGTTGAACGGAACTGCCCAGACGAGTTCTGCTAGACCTGTAGCAGACTTCGAGACGCTTAAACTGGCGAACAGAAATTGGTATATACCTTTGGCACAAAAGGACGAAATAGCCTGCACAAGCGCTGCGATAGTGCGTTCGGAGGCCGAAACGAGCTCAGATCGCGATTTCGGCACCACAGAGCGAAGGAGTTTTGATCTAGGAAACACCCTGAGTATGCTCACCAAATTTCATGCGAATCTGAGACTGCAAATGGAGGAGTGTCGATGGCGCCCTAGAAGAAGCAACGACCTGCTCTGATACCAATTGTTGGAGTTAGACGTCTGCGGAAGCACGCGAACAGCACAAGGAAGAAGAAGAAGCTTGGAGCACAACACACAAGACTGAATGTATTACTAGAGAATGTACAAAGATAAGTAGCCCATTAGGGCAATAGGCGTATATACAAGCCGGGGGAAAAAAACCTCCTAAAGAGGGAAAAAAGTGCCCCGGCGGTCCTAGAGTGTTCACACACATCACTACCTAAATATATCAACAGAACTTGTTCCTAGGTTTGGCGCATGAAACATGAATGAGTCATGCTTAGTTGAAAGTGGAACCATCTATTACTGGGCATTTATCAGTTTGGATAGAAGGGTGTCTCGGCTAGCAGATGATATTATTGCTACCTTATCTGGTAGATGTCAAGCACTTGGCAGGAATAGGGCATCCACAACTATTGTTTCCCCTTACCATGGTGGGAGTGAAGATCTTGAAGGTCCACAACTTGAGTGATGCTTAACTACTGTACGTATCACAGCATCCAAGGAGATATTTGCAAGAGTTTGTTTGGTACCCCGAAAATCCTTGTCTGTATACTAGATGAGCAGACTCCTGCTTATGGTGAGCTAACGAGAATATGTGAACCTAAGCTTGGTGTAATTACCCAAGGTTTTTGTCAAAGAATATAAAGAAATTCAATTCTCAGTATTTGGCAAACGTTGCTTTGAAAAGAGGAGACAGAACCAGGCACTCACAACACAATCTCATCAGTGGACCATCAACATGGACATTCGTAAACAATGTTCCATCCCAAGGATTGAGTGTACAACACGATGAGATGAACATCGATCAACCTTCTTCATGGTAAGAATCTTTACTTTGGAAACATCATAACCATGATAGCTTAGGAAACCTCTTCGTCGGCATACCCTTGAGCACTTAGCTCAAGACCCCCAATTTTTTGCACCATATTTCTTCCAATGCATTTCCAAGTAAGCATGCATAGGGCTACATTACAAGGCCGTGCACAAGGCACATATTTTCCTTAACCCATGCACGAACATACTTACACATCATCCATTATGGGTTATGAGTACTTGGCATGACTACTATGAACATCATCCTTGGAAGATTTGAGGTCATCAACGGAGACTCACAACAACACAGTCATGCTGGAATCCAAGGAAGAAGCACATACCAAGAGACTACAACTTGCAAAGACTCGCAGTGATAGATGAAGAACCTGACACATCTGGAAGTCAGACGACTTTTGTTCATACAGAAGGGACACTCCCTCTCAAGGCACTACTTAGAACAACCACTACAACAAGGGTCTGTCAGGGACGATAGACTCGAGAGGGGGGGGAGTGTTGAAGCTCAAAGTCAAGGACAAAGCATGGAAGCACATCAAAAGGTGGACACACAAGGAAAGGGAGCAAGTAGGGAGCTCCAAGAAGTGTATGTCAAATTTTCAGAAGAATCCCCTACAAAAATAGTGATTTTCATCACTAAAAACCATTGTAAATACCATTATCTATTTTTATAACTCCATTTTGTTCAAGCCGAGGAGTCCTCGAGCTTGAGGAGTATTAGAAGTACCATCGTACCAATTTTCATAATTTTTAGACTTCGTTTGAGCCCTCAAATAAGCCCTAGAACCTAATTTTTAACTAGGCCGGACACTAGGTTTGGACAGGGCCAAAACTAGTCAAAAAACTATAAAAAGAGCTAGAGAGCTCATTTTTGAGGTTAGCTTGTTAGAGAATAGAGCTTTTGTAAGAGAACTCTTTTGCAATCAAAGCTTTCCATTGTTCCTCTCTTTGATCTTACTTTGTGCGCGTGTGTGTGTATGTGTGTGCATGTTTGTGTGCTTTCACTCACGCACTTGTGCCTTCACTTGCTCGTGGTCTTCATACCGGTCCTCACGTCTCCGCGGATTGACAAGTAAAGGAGGTGGTGCTTACGCTTGAGCTACAGCTGCCATCAAGATACATGGAACGCATACTCCTACAGAGTGAGAAAGGCTGATTCTAGAGCCTATGAAACGTGGAGATGTCATCAAGTGGGAAGATATTTCAGCGATCACACCTGAGCTCTCTAAACCATTGAGGATATGCATGCAGCATTTCACTTTCCCCGCTCAGGACCAATTCACAATGCCCCACAAATGCATCTGGTTTGGTTTATATTTGTCTTATATTGGACCTCAGACAGTTGATCTAGCAAGCTGGATCATTGATCAACTATACTTGGCACAACACCGTTGGGAGAGGAAAAAGGTAATCCATGGATGTTGCGCTCTCACAAGAATTATTTATATGTGTTTGGCATACGACTTGCCAATTGAGAGTGCAATGACAAGCGAGGAATTGAAAGCATTCAAAGGGCCAACAAAGAAAGCTAGGAAGGCTAGCAAAGGACGAGTAGGAAACTGCATGAGAGGCACCATTCCATGCCTACAAGTCCCAGAATCACTGTCACCGCAACCCTCTCCAGAACAGTCTCCGACAGAAGCCACTCCAACTGTACAATCCATTTGCATACGGTTATCAAGACCGGTTATAACGGAGGCCACTACTAGCACAGTCGCTCCTCAAGCAGCACAACCCCAGGTCCTCCTACCAGTGCAGCAGAAGTTCTCACCACTATTGGTGCGGAAGCGTTTTCTTTTCCAATACCCAACATGGAAGCTGAGCCACTAGATACAACCTTTGATTTTGAAATGCCAGATGCCTTTTCAAATGAATTTTAGTTTTCAGAAGGACAAATATTTTCTCAGGAATATGAACGAGCAAGCTACCCGACCACTCCCCCGGATCAACAACAAGGACAAGTAGTATCTAGTTCCGAGGATGAAAGAACAGAGACAGATGATGATGAGGGCGATGATGAAGCTAGCCAGGGCACTCATGACTCCCAAGAAAATGTGTAGACAGATGAACACGGACAGCAAACGGACACCTAGGGTGATACCAGTACGCATGAAGATGAAACCTTTGAAGCAGCAGCTTATACGCTGGCCATCAAAAAGTTGTATCGCACCATGGACAAAGTTTGGGCGCACAAGAAGTTAACTGAGGAAGAGAGCCAAGCACTCATAGAACAAGAACTTGTCTCAGGCGGTTTCAAAGAAGTGTACATCAAAGGCTTTCGAGAACTTGTTAAATCAGTGGGATCTAACAAAGCATTAAGATATTTGCAGCGGAAACTGTTACCGCAGTTTGACCCTCGACACGTACGACTATTATCAAAGCCTGGTGAATACATTCGTGTATCGACAGGAGCACAATCTTCAGAACAAGCCATGGAAGCGCGTCTCATCCCTGAAGGTTCATTGGCAGAAGACACCATTATCATCGACTCCCCACCCCACACCACTGTTGTACATACCACCACAGTTGTCAAAGTACCCACCACCCCAACCGCTCCTCTTTCACCGCCCATCCCTCCACTCTCCCCTGTACATCCACTCTCTCCACGATCATCCACATCGTTCGACAGTGCAGTAGCAGAAGCCTTCCTTACCTCCATTCCTCCCACACTTCCCACACCCACTCAACCTAGTCTACCCCCTAGGACTTCTACCTTTCTATCTAGTCCATTTCCCCACCCATCCTTCCCATCCTTCCCCGCACCTCCAAGACTCCTTTTTCCATTTCTACCCCCGTTGACTTTCTCCCCTGTATCACCTCCCTGACCCACCGTATTTCCGTTTTCCCCTTTCCACCAAGGCATACAAGAGACCCCAACTATAAATTACTCTTCAACCTTTGTAAACCTTGTATTTACACCCACACACGAACCCACGATCACTCCACTATTCACAGTCACCGCACTGGACACCACATCCAGCGACATGGATATATCACCGCCCACCGCACCACCACTCACTTCATTCATGGCACAACCATATTTAGGCACTTCACTTTTTTCCACAATAACCACGACATCCACATTCCCATCCCCATTCCCTTTGCATCTATACCCGTTGCATCTTCACTTAGCACATCATTAATATTATCACCCACTGTAGACACTGCATTCCGACAAATGTTCACATGCATGACTCAAGTAAGAGATGAATTTTCATCTCTTGGCAATAATTACTGGATGCTGCAGCAGACAACGAATGATCTACAGTCGCAGCTCAATTCATTATCCATCAAAAATGCCTCACTAAATACCCGCTACCAAGAACTACGAGAGGCATATCATAAACTGGAACTAGAGAGTGAACAAAAGACCAAAGAAGCCATCACTGACATAGACAACTTGTTAAGGGCCCAGACGATTCGCAATGCGACTCTCACCAGGAACATGGGCTTACTTAAACGACACTTGGCAGCAGCGAAAGAAGAGAACAAGCATTTACAAGAACAGAACAGAGAGAATTTAGAAGCTGCCCTAGATCAGCCAGACCAACCATTAAGTCCCAGTCGTTTTAAGGTTGTTCCCTCAGAATCTATGAAAATGTTGCTAGATGATCATGTCAGATTGTTAGATGAGTATGACAGCATGAACGAGGAATATCAGAAGCTGAAAGAAGATCATAAATTACTCCAACTAAGAGCACCTATAGAACAAGGACCACTAGCTCTTGTGGACCCTTCTCCTGATATCTTAAAGGAACTCAACGCTTTACGGGCCCAGGTATCAACTCTTGAATCACGGATAGCTGTATATGAAGCACCCCCAAGGCCAGACCCCCCATCGGAACTCCCAGCAGAGGAAGAAACAGTGACCATTCCGATGGAAGAAACGTTTGAAGAAGCATATGAACCCCAACCGATCCCAAGCGAACGCGTCACGGTTGAAGGCCAGATGACTTTCGAACTTCCAACTCCCGCATGGATGAAGATAATTGAAGAACTGGGAACAATCCACTCAGTAAGGGTAGAGGCTCAGTTACATGCCATGGCAATGATTGAAGAAATTTTACAGTCTCCTTATTTCGCTCATTTGGCCTCACGCGACCCAATTCGAGCCTGAAGATTTGCCACTAGATGCGCAGCGAGGAGAAATCTATCAACCAGATTGGCGTAAAGATTTATTACAAGCATATCCAGAGATGATGAGTACTTGGGTTAAGGCACCACTACACTTAAAATACAACCCATGTTGGGGACCAGTGCCACGTCGCCGCTCCTGGAAGGCATTTGCTATTAAAGTACAGAACAACAAGGAATGCCAGGATTGGCTTAATTACCCATACTTCACCCCACCCACCGGACCACCTACAGTCGGATACATGATGGCAACGATTCGTCACTGGCTCCCTCTCTTAAAACATATGGACGATATAGCAGCGCATATGACTGTCAAAATCTTTGACATGATGCAAATGGTATTCAAAGTCTTCCGTCGCGTCAAGGCACCACATGTAAACACCCCAGGTTTCGAGCATGGCAATCTCGATTTAGCTTATGACATGAGTACAACACCATCGCTCCGGGTGTGTTACGCCTGGCACTGTCGAATTAAATGCTTACCGGCGTGCTATAAGCAGACCTTCGAAGAAATGTTCACAACCGATTTCTAGGAATACCATTCAGAGGTGTTCATCAGTAGGCCTACACACCTCTTGCAATTATTTGCCTGTGAACAGATGGTATATTCCACGCATTATCGACTCCCGCCATCCGGTGAACCGCAACCAATTGATTGGGAGAAACTCAAGGCAGATCTGGCCCGAGGAATTTGCATATCAGAACACACCCTCGCTCAGGAACTACTCCAGAATTATATCCGACAGACCTCACAACAAGGTTCTGTTGCGGACGACAGAAGCGAGAGGGAGGGGGGTATTGGCAGTAGTCAGAGGCATAGAAGACGCGGAAGCATGTGAAGACAGAGCATAACAAAGAAGCAGGGAGTCAGTCGAATCATTTTTTCAAAGACTTATATTTTATAAATACTCTTCAAAACCTCCAACAGTGATTTTCATCACTTTTGTACCATATGTAACATAGAAAAACCCTTTTTTGTAATTTATAGCTCCATTTTGTGCAAGCCGAGGAGTCCTCAAGCTTGAGGAGCTTAGGTAGAATGAGCATACCAATTTTGGCTATTTTTAGACTTCGTTTACCCTTTCAAATAGCATCTAGGACCTATTTTTTAACTATGCCGGTCACTAGATGTCAAATTGGTCAAAACTAGTCTAGAATCTATAAAAAGAGCTAGAGAGATCATTTTTGAGGTTAGCTTGTTTGAGTAGAGAAGAGCTTATAGCTATTTTGAGCTTGTAAGAGTGTTCTTGAGTAATAGAGTTGATTTCCTACCTTCCATTGTGTCTTGCTTGTCTCTTCATTGTGTGTGTATGTGTGTGTGCATCTCCATGCTTCTCACCATCACTCTCACTTCATCTCATATTCACGATCTTCATATCACTCCTATCTCTTCCGCGGATTGACATTAAGGAGGTGGAGCTTCTTAACGTGGTTCTCACCATTGTGCTAGAGCAACAGGGATGCAAAACGAGCTCATGTGGCGGAAGCATCACAAACACCACAGTTTAAAAGAACACATGAACTTCCTAAGGTGCATATAATTGCAACACCTGCTATTACAAGAAGAGACCTCTTGACCGCATTAGAAGCCACACATGTCCACATCAGAGGTCAAGTCAACCTTACGGTATTGGGCCACCAATACCATCAAGCAGGAACACAAAGATCAACACATGTAGAAAGAAATGTATCTTTCCAAGACCGGTATAAAGAATTGGGACTTGATGATTCTAGTTCAGAGAGTGAGTCATCGCATCATCATGACACACTTAATACAGACATACAAATCGATGAACACATGGGAGAAGACTAGGAGGATCTCAACCAAGTCCAGCAATTGATTGAAAAGGAGAAAGAACAAAGAGCACAACCTCAACCTTTGCATGAAGCATCGGTAGTGGAAGAACATATAATACAATGAAGCAAGCAAATGAGGATGTCCCTCAAGGAAGCGTCACCTCCTAAGCACATAACTATTATACATCCAAAGATGGAACCAAACGCCACCGAGATACAAGATAAAGAAGAACCTGTATTGCCTATATGGGTTGTGGCTGAACCCTCACCGTTGGATGTGGTGATCGACTCTCATAAGAGGCCTTCTGAAGAACCGGCAATGAAAGCTTCCACCAACCCCATTGAGGAAGGTGAGCCACATATTCACCTCCACATAAGGCAACCGCACCCAGACACATTACATGTGGCACAAGGTAAAGATGTACAAATAGGAGAAGAGCCAGTTAACTAAAAAACTTGGCTAAATGTCGATGTAAATCAACTAAAACCTGTTGTCAGAACCATGATAGACACTGGAATGATAGCTCAGAACATCTTGATGGACAAGGAAAAGCAAAAAGCAAAACTGTTTGAGGCAAGAAATCGATTCCAAAACCTAAGTGAAGAACTTTTTGCCAACAATATAGCCATGCAAAAAGAACTTGTTCAGAAGACAGCAAAATTGGCAGGAAAGACAGAAGAGTGTCATCGTGTACAGGAAGATGCATTGCTAAAAGGCAACTTATAGGAATTAACCACATCTATGTTGGTACTCCAAGATGAAGTGAAGAAATTGCAAAAGCAACATGTAATGTATGAAGCTAAGAAAATGAGGATGCTCAACTGCAACAAACTACTAGAAAGTCAGATAAAAGTATATATGGACGAGGCGGATAACTTGCGTACATGAAATAAAGAATTAATGAACTCAATTCTATTGAATCAGCCATTGGAAAGCACTGTTGACATAAGCATACAAGATTTACAGGCCAAGTTGTCAGTATTGGAAGAACAACTAACCCAAGAAAAGAGAAAATAGGTAGAGATAGAGACCACATATAAAGCATAAGCCAAATCATGGGAGCTCAAATGGAATGAAGCAGTACACAAGTACATGGAGCAATGCAATGAAGATGCGGATCAGGTAGCAACTATCTATGAAGCAAAGGCAAGAGCGGAAGAGGAGCTCAAGGTTAGTAAACATGCAAATGAAGAGAAGGATAAAATCATAGCAGAGCTCAGGGCCCAAATAGACCAGACCAAGAACTTGGGACACCAGTAGTGCAACCATCCATGATGGCTACCGATAAAAATGAGGTATGCCCTCTTTCTCGCCCAATCATTCATTCACCAATAATGGAACCAGGTATGGAGGAGTATGATCATCACCCAATGCCATATACTACAGAGTTAAGTAAGAAAGAGCCAGCACTATTGGTGTCTTGACTTACTA
The DNA here is from genome assembly GCA_020310875.1 of Ceratopteris richardii. NCBI lineage: Eukaryota > Viridiplantae > Streptophyta > Polypodiopsida > Polypodiales > Pteridaceae > Ceratopteris > Ceratopteris richardii. The sequence goes on along the minus strand of CM035425.1, from coordinate 148,947,549 downwards.
ACAATTTTGAAATGAAGTCGTAAAAGTCATGAAGGAGGCTCAAATCAAGAGCAAAGATTTAGAGGCAATCATGAGGCCCTTCAACCTCCCGTATGGAATCATAAAAGAACAAACTCGAAAGTATATTAAGAAGACTATGGGAAAGGATTGGACGAGCAGCTAAACTTTAAAGCAAACATCTTCCAATACACTCAATAATAGTTTGAAGCTGCCGATCCTATCTGGCGGAGGAAATTTTTGGAAAGAAATCCAACATTGCGGGTGCACTCGCAGGAGGCACCATATTTATTACAAGTTAATCCAACATTTTGTCCTATGCCACGTCGATGCTACTGGCCAGAATTTTGGGAATTACGAAGTCAAGGTAAACTAAATAAGCAGTGGCTCAATTTTCCATTACCCCTGAGCCACCCCACAATTATTTACCTATGGAAGAGTACATGATCAAAACAATCGAATTTTGGTTATCTCAGTATGCAAAAGTTCCTAACCTCACTATCAAAATGACTAACAAAATACTCAGCATGATTCTAATTGTACTCAAAGTATTCAAGCATGTAGAGTATACATTTTTGAAATTTATTGGCATCAATCAAGGCACGGACATTTTGGTATTTGATCTCTCTGTCATGCCAAGTAGACTAACCATTATGGCCTATTACTCGTGAATAATGTTTTTGCCTAGTACATACATGCAAACTTTTGAAGAAGCTTCCTTTAATGGATTTTTTGAGATCGATTCAGAAATCTTCCTGAAGATGTCCGCGAATCTAAATGAAAGGTTAGTTGCTTATGAACTAAGCTTTTTTGCTGACCATCGCCAGTCACCACACGATGGTGTCAAGTCCGAACAATGGAAGCAACTCATGATACATGAATCCAATCTACTAAATGAAACGGAGCAAAAGGTATATAAGATGTACTCTCATCGACATCGAAAGCCTATCAGGGATGACAGAGTTCAAGAGGGGGGACGTGTGGCAGTAGAGGCAGAAGAATCTAGCAAAAGAAGAAGAAGACAAAAATCAAAACAAAAGACTCTACAATAAGAAGTATCACCTCTACCCAAAGCCCCACAGGGGCACACATCAGGCTACAACACCAAAGGACCAGGTCCCAAAGAGTGGAAACAAAGAATTACAACAACCAGGATCTTTCAGGGGGAGGTTGCACACAGCTTCCTCATCCACTGGATGCGTGCACCTATTGTATTCTTGTTTTTAGGTCATTCTTGTACATTCCTTTTTATGTAATATAAGAAGAAGAAGAAGAAGAAGAAGAAGAAGAAGAAGACGAAGAAGAAGAAGAAGAAGATCATTCTTCCTTGCCTCAATTTGTGTGTGTGCTTCTCCTTGAGAGTGAGAGTGTGTGTGTGAGCTCTCTTCCTTATCTCCTTCCTCGTGACATGGTATCAGAGCTAGCTTGGCTGTAGAGAGCTTGTGGAGAAGGCGACGGTGAAGAGTACATGGCATGGCGTGGAGAAAACACGATTCACAAACGACCTCTGTTTGCTATGAAAATTGGCGTGAAGGTTGAAGATCTCAAAATATTTTCGGAAGTTAACCCTTTCGGGTCACTCATTTTTTTCAGATCGAAGTTTCAGAGCCATCCCGACCTCCGTTTTGAGCCCGCAAGGTGGGGCCCAGAAAAAAACCAAGTTAGTTTCAGAAACCGTAACTTTCATCGTGTTTGATAACACTCATACATTGCAAATCTAGAATTTCAAGTGATTCTATATACTGTTGATACATGAAAACTATGTTTTTTTTAGATCGAACTGTCACGTCATAGTGGGATAGTGTTCAAGCAGAAGTGCTTCTTGTAGTGTTTTGCAGTGTTGTGAATTGTTGCAGAAATGGCAAACACAGATGGAATGAGTCACCTTTTGAGCGATAAGCTGGACAAAAACAACTTTCATGCTTGGAGATTCAGAATGATGAATTTCCTAATGGGAAAAGGGTACTGGAAGTACATCGAAGGAGAGAACAAAAATGCTATGCAGTTGCCAGAGAGGAATCGGACTGCAGAACAGTTAAGAGCATATGAGGAATGGAATCAAGGAGCACGAAAGGTAATGTATTGGCTATCTGTTAGCATATAGGATAGCATGATTGGACACATACAGGATGCCAAGACTCAGAAAGAGGCTTGGAACAGTTTGGTCACTTTGTATGAGACCAATACAAAGGCACAAAAATTGCAACTCAAGAACGAGCTGCACACATTGGAGAAAAAGATCATGTCGGTAAGTGACTACACTCTAAAAATCAAAAGCATATGTGACACTTGCATCTATTGGCGTGAATGTAGATGATGATGATAAGGTGGAAGTGTGTCTTTGTGGTTTAGGAGCTGCATATAAGCAATTCAAAACTTCTATACAGACCAAGGAAAATATTCCAAATTTTGCTGATCTGGTATCTATGCTGATTATTGAAGAAAAGAATCTTGGTGAGGTCAAACTCCCAAGGAAAATCTAGTTATGAGCATGTATCCTACTCTGGTAGAGGAAGAGTCAGAGGTAGAGGTTTTGGAAGTGGAAGAGGAAATAGTAACCAAGACCAAAGTCAACAACAGAATCATGCAGGAGGAAGAGGACAGTTTCGAGGCAAGGGGAGCCAAAGAGGCCGCTGAAATTTCCAAAGAAATGATTCAGGTAATGATAGTAAAGGATGTTGGAACTGTGGTAAACCTAGACACTTTGAACGTGATTACAAGTTGAAGAATCAAAATAACAAAAGGCAACAAAACAACATTGGTTTCAGCCATGGCCACATACTAAATACTGTGATGTACAAAAATGATTGTATCTCAAAACTTTGAACAGAACCACCCATTTGATCTCTGTTAATTGCCCTAACTATGCTCAGTAATTTTGTTGTGATTCTGAGACTATGACTGGAGGGGTGTTGATGATGCCCTAGATGAAGCAACAACCTTCTTTGATACCGATTGTTGGAGTTTGAGGTCTATGGAAGCATACAAACAACACAAGGAAGAAGAAGAATCTTGGAAACACAACACTTAATGAATCATCAAGTGAATGGACAAAGATAAGTAACCCATTAGGGTTATAGGTGTATATACAAGCCAGTGGAAAAACCCTCCTAATGAGGGAAAAAAGTGCCATGATGGTCTTAAGTGTGTTCACACACATCACTACCAAAATATATCAACAAAATAGGGCTAGTTGCTATGACACTTGTGTTGAGATATCAAGCTCAAACATGTGATGATCTAGGATGACGTGTACCAATTTTTTGTTTCTCTGACATGTATAGTGGTCACGCCGGTATATGTAAGGGATACTTCATTGAGCTTTATTAGATTTATCTACCGAGAGTGATGGCACATTTGTCCTTTGCCAGCTCACTCATTCGCGGACATTAGGTTTTTCCTTATGTACTTATCTTTATATATTGCACTTGTTGTATTCTTGTTTTTAGGTCATTCTTGTACATTCCTTTTTATGTAATAGAAGAAGAAGAAGAAGAAGAAGATCATTCTTCCTTGCCTCAATCTGTGTGTGTGCTTCTCCTTGAGAGTGAGAGTGTGTGTGAGCTCTCTTCCTTATCTCCTTCCTCATGACATGGTATCAGAGCTAGCGTGGCTGTAGAGAGCTCATGGAGAAGGCGACAGGTGAAGAGTATGCAGCAAGGCGTGGAGAAAACACGATTCAAGAACAACCTCCATTTGCTATGAAAATCGGCGTGAAGGTAGAAGAACTCAAAATATTTTTGAAAGTTATCACTTTAGGGCACTCGTTTTTGTCAGATCGAAGTTTCGGAGCCATCTCGATCTCCATTTTGAGCTCGCAAGGTGGGGCCAGCAAAAAAACCAAGGCAGTTTCAGAAACTGTGACTTGCCTTGTGTTCGGCAACACTCATATATTCTAGATCCAGAATTTCAAGTGATTCCGTGTACGGTTGATACACAAAAACTGTGTTTTTTTTAGATCAAACTGTCATGTCATAGTGCGACAATGTTCAAGCAGAAGTGCTGCTTGTAGTGTTTTGCAATGTTGTGAATTGCTGCAGAAATGGCAAACGCAGATGGAATGAGTCAGCTTATGAGCGATAAGCTAGACAAGAACAACTTCCATGCTTGGAGATTCAGAATGAAGAACTTCCTAATGGGAAAAGGCTACTGGAAGTACATCAAAGGAGAGAATGAAAATGCTCTACAGTTACCAGAAAGGAATCAGATTGCAAATCAAGTAAGAGCATATGAGGAATGGAATCAAGGAGAACGAAAGGTAATGTACTGGCTATCTGTTAGCATACAGGATAGCATGCTTGGACACATACAGGATGCCAAGACTCCAAAAGAGGCTTGGAACAGTTTGGTCACATTGTATGAGACCAATACAAAGGCACAGAAATTGCAACTCAAGAACGAGATGCATATATTGGAGAAGAAGAGCATGTCGGTAAGAGACTACACCTTGAAAATCAAAAGCATATGTGAGTCACTTGCATCTATTGGCGTGAATGTAGATGATGATGATAAGGTGGAAGTTTGTCTTCGTGGTTTAGGAGCTGCATATAAGCAATTCAGAACTTCCATACAGACCAGGGAAAATATTATGAATTTTGCTGATCTGGTATCTATGCTGATTATTGAAGAAAAGAATCTTGATGAGGATTCAAACTCCCAAGGAAAGCCTAGTTCTGAGTAGGTATTCTACTCTGGCAGAGGAAGAGGCAGAGGTAGAGGCTTGGGAAGTGGAAGAGGAAACAATAACCAAGACCAAGGTCAACAACAGAATCATGCAGGAGGAAGAGGATAGTTTCGAGGCAGGGGAAGCCAAAGAGGTTGCAAAAATTTCCAAAGAAATGATTCAAGTAATGATAGTAAAGGATGTTGAAATTGTGGTAAAGCTGGACAGTTTGAACATGATTGCAGGTTGAAGAATCAAAATAACAGAAGGCAGCAAAACAACTATGCATCCACAAGTGCAGATGATTCTGAGAAGTTGTTCATGGTTCAACATCACATGATGAATATGATGTCTGCTGGTATTTCAAAATCGAATGATAATGTCTGGTACGTTCATTCAGGTGCTTCAAATCACATGACCAGTCATGCAGAATGGTTTAGTAGTTTGCAGAAGATGCCAGTTCCTGGATATGTTGAAACAGGTGATGATACATCGCATCCTATTGAGCATATAGGAAACACAGCATTGTCTATGGAGGACGGGAAGGTAGAACATCTTGCTAATGTGCTGCATGTTCCAAATATAACAAAGAATCTGGTTCTGTTGGACAAATGGTTCACCAGGGATTACAAGTCAGGTTCAATGCTGATGGATTATATGTAGAAGAGCACAAGCAGGATGGACGATTGGTTGCCAAAGGAAACAAAATGGGTAGGATGTTCACCTTAAATGTGAAGATTCCTGAAATGAATGCATCCATGTTTGCAAAAGGTGTAGGAGTTATTGCAGATATAGAGATGTGGCACAAACAGATTGGACATGCAAACTTGCAAAGGCTAAACTGATGTAGTCAAAGGAGATTGTCCATGGACTACCAAATTTCAAAGTTGCAGAAATGCAAAAGGTATGTGCAGTATGTCAATTTGGTAAACAGTCAAGAGCATCATTTCCATATGACAAGCATGTTAGTGCAAATGTACTAGAAGTAGTACATACAGATGTTTGGGGTCCAGCAAAGACCACATCTATGGGTAGATGCAGGTTCTATGTTACTTTCATTGATGACCATACATGCAAAGTATGGGTATATTTCATGAAAGAGAAGAACGAGGTGTTCAATCACTTCTAGAATTTTAAAGCTATGGTGGAAAAGCAGACAGGCAAGTACATTCAGACATTAAGATCTGATGGAGGAGGTGAATACATGTCAAATGAGTTCAGTAGTTTTCTAAAAAATCATGGAGTTCGGTGTCAGTTTTCATGCAAGTACACACCACAACAGAATGGCTTGCTGAATGCAAAAATAGACATATTGTAGAAATAGCAAGAGCCTTGATGGCTGAGAAGAATATGCCTCATTGTTATTGGGCATAAGCTGTGCATACTGTTGTATACATCATGAACAAAACTCCGACTATTGTTGTACATCAAGTTACACCTGAAGAGAAGTTTACAGGTAACAAGCCAAACTTATCACATCTGAGAGTTTTTGGTTGTATTGCATATGTACATGTCCCAGATGAATTGAGAATGAAGCTTGATACAAAAGCAGAAACATGTGTCTTCATTGGATACTCCCTTGAGCAAAAGGGATATAAATGTTATAACCCACTCACACGACAGGTAAAAGTGAGTAGAGATGTGGTATTTGATGAAATGCCAAGCTTCTATGCAGATGCCAAAGAAGGACTGAGTCTTGAACCAAACGACAAAGAAAATGCTGAAAAATCAAGTGCAGAATCTCAGGTTTTGAGTGGACCGGATGCATAACCAAGCAATAGTTCCAACCCAAATCCATGGAGTGGAAGATTACGTGGTCATTTTGGTCCAGCAAATTCATCAAATACATCCAAGAAAGGTAAAGAAAAGCTTTCTGCTGGTCATAAAACATGTGCAAGTTTTGAAGACGTTGATGGGGGTTCAAGCGGTTCAGAAAAGATTCTTGATGAGGAACTTGGATTGCCCTCCTCTATGAAGACTCCAGGAGTAAGAAGGGCACATGTAGATGATACAAGGAGAAGTGACCCAGGACCAAGAAGATCTGGGAGGATGTAGAATTCAGTGCAACGATTGACATATGATAGTTACATGGCTCGTCATTGTGCCTACATGACAAAGGTAATACAAGAAGCTGAACCTTCTTGCTTTGAAGATGCAATTGGAATTGCAGATTGGAAAAAAGCTATGGATGAGGAGATGGATGCACTTTATGGAAATGATACATGGAAGCTGATTCCATTGCCGCAAGGAAAGAAACCCATAGGCTGCAAATGGGTTTACAAGGTAAAGCATAATGCTGATGGTAGCATAAGCAGGTATAAAGCACGATTGGTAGCTAAAGGATATGCACAAACATATGGCATTGATTATGAGGAAACATTCAGCCCTGTAGCTAAAATGTCTACTATCAGAACACTTGTTGCATTAGCTACAACAAAAGGATGGACTTTGCATCAGATGGATGTGAAGAATGCTTTCCTACATGGTGAGTTACAGGAAAAAGTATATATGGACCAGCCACAAGGATATGAAGATTCAAAGCATCCAAAATATGTTTGCAGGCTACAAAAGGCTTTTTATGGGTTGAAGCAAGCCCCTCGTGCATGGCATGCAAGGATTGCTGATTACTTAACCAGATGTGTGATGTCGATCACTCACTATATGCAAGGAAGGCTGATGATGGCATCACTATTGTGGCTATTTATGTTGATGATCTGATTGTAGGTGGTGATAATGAAGGAAGCATCAAAGAGGTAAAGCAACTTCTTATGCAGGAATTTGACATGAAAGATCTTGGTGTGCTGCGCTATTTCTTGGGCATTGAGTTTATACATACAAAAATAGGTATATGGATGTCACAAAGGCAATATGCCTTGAATATGCTGCAAAAGTATGGTATGGCTGATTGTAAGCCAATTTCTATGCCATTAGATCAGAATTTGAAGTTGGATACTACATTAGGTGAAGCATTGGAAAATGCTACTATGTACAGGAAAATTGTGGGAAGTCTAATATATCTCACAATTACAAGGCCTAATCTAAGTTATACTGTTGGACTTGAAAGTCAGTTTATGCAGGTTTCAAGGAAGCCACATTTGGATGCTCTGAGGTGCACTCTCCGTTATGTGAGTGATACTTTGGATTATGCATTGCTTTATGAGGCTGGTGTAGATTTGTAGGTTTATGGATACACCGATGCAAATTAGGCTAGTAGCATTCCAGATAGAAGATCTACTAGTGGTTTTCTATTCTCACTTGGGAGTGCAACTGTTACATGGAGCAGTAAGAAGCAACCCACTGTTGCTTTGTCGAGTACAGAGGCTGAGTATAGAGGTGCTGCAATGGCAGCATGTGAGGCATCATGGCTGGAGATGTTACTTGAAAATTTAGGTGTGGAAGTGCAAAAGCCTATCACTATCTATTGTGATAATCTTAGCAGCATACAGTTAGCACGAAAGCCTGTTTTCCTTGCTAGAACAAAGCATATTGAGGTACATTATCACTTCATCAGAGAGAAGGTATTAGCAGGTGATATTGATCTTGTTTATGTGAGCACAGATGAGTAGGTTGCTGATATTTTCACCAAAGCACTTGGAGCTGAGAAGTTGAAGAAGTTTCAGGAGATGCTTGGATTACATGATATGACATTGAGGTTGAGGGGGAGTGTTGAGATATCAAGCTCAACATGTGATGATCCAGGATGACACGTACCCATTTTTCGTTTCTCTAACATGTATAGTGGTCACGCCGGTGTCAGGGATACTTCATTGAACTTTATTAAATCGAGAGAGATGGCACATTTGTTCTTTGCTAGCTCACTCATTCGCGGACATTAGGTTTTCCCTTATGTACTAATCTTTATATATTGCACTTGTTGTATTCTTGTTTTTAGGTCATTCTTGTACATTCCTTTTTATGTAATAGAAGAAGAAGAAGAAGAAGAAGATCATTCTTCCTTGCCTCAATCTATGTGTGTGCTTCTCCTTGAGAGTGAGAGTGTGTGTGTGAGCTCTCTTCCTTATCTCCTTCCTCATGACAACTTGTGTGTCGCAATATGTTTCTTCTTACTCAACCAAGATATGCATGAGCTACCAAACATGAAGCAAAAACCACTAGCGAACAGAAGAGTGTCATAACAACGTGACCAATCTGAGTCAGAAAAAGTATGTAAATTTGGCGATAATGATCCCCCCTTGTGATAAAACAATCCAAGTAGCTGAAGATGGGCTTAATTGCCTATCAATGCTTGACACCTAGGCAATGCATACACCTTTCAATTTCCATGAGAGACATGTCCTTTCTTTCAATAAATCCATTTTGTTGAGGTGTATATGACACTATGCACTGATGTTTTATCCCACACTTAGCTAGAAATGCATTAAAATGAGAAGACATGTATCCTTCCTGATCAAAATGGAGGACACCCAATTTACATGTTTACAAATTTTCAAACATATCCAATAACTATGTAAAGCAAATAAACACTTTGGACGTTGCTTGCAGTGGATAGACCCATGCATGCCTGAAGAATTCATGAATAAAAGTGATGAAGTCAATGTAGTTCTCAAATGAAGGTGTCTACATAGGACAACATGCATCACTATGAACAAGCTACAATTTATTAGTAGCTCAAATTGAACCATCTTTTGGGAAGGAGGAACGCTACATTTTGCCCACAATATAGCCTTCGAAGACATGTTTACAAGCTGCCTCAAGTTTGGACAAAGAGGACACCATTTCAAAATTTTGCAAGCAAAGCAAAATAGCAAAAATTAGATGACCAAAGCATGCATGCCAAAACTTTGCACTCTAATCCTTGCAACTTATTATCTATGTGATAAAACTCAAGGGAAATACCTCCTAGGCTAGCAAACCGCTTGGAACATCTTCCCAATGCATATAGACACACACACAAGAGAGTAAAAAGAAGCTCCAAAGACACTGAGAAGGCCAAGTTACAATTTCTCTAGTTCTTTATATAAAAAAATGAGTTATATCCAGGTTACAAGTTTTCTAGTTCTTCAATCAAAAAATGAGTTATGTCCTTAAATGAGACTTATACATGGGTTGATGGCCCTTTTCAGACCCAACTTATATACTTGCCTAAGCTATCCAAAAGAATAAAGAAAACACATTACCATAACATCTTGATGGGCTCAAGATCTCGTCGGCCTACACAAAAGTGGGATTCATGTTCCAAAAGCTGTATGCACAAGTGGATTTAACTCTCTCGGGACTTTCCACATCTCCTTTGCTCCTTTAACTTCATCATCTTCATCCGCTCACAATGGTATACACGAAAAGGGAAAACAGACCAATATTTATTATCCCTCATGATGAGCATACGCAAAGCTTTTCACAAGCTGAAATGGAGCTATCTATTACATATGCAAAAAATCATAAATGTGGTGAGATCCTTGCTATGAAATGTTAGTAGGGCTAACATTAAAGGTTGCAGGATCACCTACTTACAAATTTTCATACTTGTCAAAGGCCTGAGATTTATGGTAGACCACATGGTTTTACCGAGGAAAATTAGAGAAATTATCATATACAATGGGTGGGATGATTTTCTCCTCATGTTGTTCATGAGTAATACCATTTTCATGGTGAAAAATGAGGGAGGGCATAAAGTTTTGGGGTTTCATGGGTTCGTTTCCTTAGATAGGTTACAAGCACTCCCTTGTGAGAGATGGACTAGGTACAATAAAGAATCGGACGGGATCTCATATGACAAGATTACAATAGGACAAGACGGGTTGTCCACAATACTAGACTAAACTAGACTAGAAAAAGGATCAAGACAAGAGCTCGAACTGGAACTTGGAAGATACTTATTTGGAGATTACGACTCCTTGAGCTCCCAAGACTGGCATTTGCAAGATTGAGGATGTATATGGCCAAGCCCTCCTTATATAGTAGTTCAAGGGCGGTTAGGAATTGATGATGTCAGCAATTTGAAACAAGACCCCTATATGCCAGAATCAAGCAAATAGATAGTCTATCTTAGGGGTTTGGCATGTTCCAAACACGATGGAAGCATTGGATTCTCCAAATTTGAAACCAATCATTATATATAGAAATTCACATGGAATCTGAGGTGCATGATGGTTTCCTTTGTGTTCATGACATCATCTCCCCCTCAAGTGATGAGTTCCAAGAGGAGCAGTCATGTTCTTTGGACTCAGGTTCATTGGATTTTTCTTATGAATTATTGAACCTTGATTGTTGCTCTTTGAAGGTTTTTTGTAGGTTCTCAAGTACTATCATTGATGTCATACCTTTCCAATGAACAAGGTACTCCAAACTTCCTCAGGATATTCTCAAATCTAGGACATGCTTCACATCGAATTCTTCATGTCATCAATCTGGTAGTTGGTGAAGGACTATTTCTCTTCCCCCTTAATGGAAAAATTTGATATGGTTCCAATATGGATACATGAAAAATTGGATGTATTCTCATGGTGCTTAGTAACTAGAGCTTGAAGATGACCGGATTAATCTGGCCAAGATGGTGAAAGGAAAAAATCTCTTATGGTCTAGCTTTGCAAAGGGCCTTGAAGTCCTGCAAGTTATTTCTAGGTAACCACACTTTATCCCCAATGTGATAAGATGGATTTTAAACACAATGCTATTTTGTGTAATACTTTTATTGTTCTGGAGCTCTATGCTTGAGTTCTTGGTGAGTATCCATGAGGTACTGGACCTTATCCTTGTAAGTTGAGTTCTTGACATGATTTGAGAGTTGTATATCCATCCTGGGTGTTGTCCATAGTTTGCAAGGAAGGGAGTTTGCTTGGTAGATGTATGAACACTATTGTTATAGGAAAACTCTACAAAGGGCAAAATCTCAAACCAATCATTTTGATGATAGTTGATGGTGCAACAGAGATATTGTTCTAGGACTTGATTCACTCATTCTATTTTGGACTTAGCCTATGGATGATTGGTTGTAGATAGTTTAACTTGAACACCAAGGAGCTTGCAAAGACTACTCTAAAATATGGATATGAAATGTAGACCTCGATCACTAATAATATAATTCGACAATCCATGAGGCCTAAAGATGTATGAGAGGAAAATTATAGCAGTGGTTGCACCTGTGATTGCCTTGGTAGTTGGAATGAAAAAGCTTCTTCGCCTTTCTTTGCTGCAAGGTAAGATCTTCTTGACAAGGCATCTGTCTCACATTGCTTGCATCCTGGATGATACATATTGACAAAATTGAACCTTGATAGAAAGTTACTCCATCAAGATTGACTTTTGTTGGGGATGTGGGTGGTCAGAAAGGATTCTAAATTCTTGTGATCTTTGTACACAATAACCATATGGGCTGATCTTTCTAGATGGTGATGCCAAGTATTGAGCGCATCCACTATTGCAAGAAGTTCATTATCATGGACTTCTGAATTTATCTATGGGGGGGAGGGGGAGGGGAGAATTTCCTTGAATGATATGCAACTGGATGTAGGTTTCCACCACCTTCATGTTGGGATAGAATGGTCCCTAAGGCGAACTATGATGCATCTGTCTCTAGGAAAAAAGGCTTGGTAGAATTAGGGTGAACTAGAATTGGAGCAGTGGTGAATGCTAATTTCAAGGTTTGAAAGGATATTTTTGATTTTTCAATCCATGAGATTTTTTTATTTTCCATAAGCTTATTAAGAGGTGTCACTATCTTGGAGTAATCTTTTATGAATATCCTATAGAAATTGGCAAACCCTAGGTAGCATTGTACATCTTGAAAACATGAAGGTGGTTGCCAATCAAGGATTGTCTCGATCTTCTTAGGGTCCATGAAGATTCCTTTCTGTGAGACAATGTACCCTATAAATTCTACTTCATGTGATGGAAAGAGTACTTCTCCAATTTTGCACAAAAATATTTTCTCCATAGTTTCTCTGGAACCATATTTACATGATGTTCATTCTCATCTAGATTTTTGAAGAATATCAAGATACCATCTAGGTATATTACCACAAAATCATCCAAATACTTTCAAAAGATATCATTCATGATGGCTAGAGTATTTGTGAGACTGAATGCCTATACATTGTTCGAAATGTTGTCTTCCACTAATCTCCTTCTCTGATCTTGACAAGGTTGTAAACTACATATTCAAAATGCCTATACATTGTTCGAAATGTTGTCTTCCACTCATCTCCTTCTCTGATCTTGACAAGGTTGTAAGCTCTTCAAAGCTCAATCTTGGTGAGAAACTATGCCTTTCCAAGGCATTCCAAGAGCTTTGATATAAGTGGTAGAGGGTATATGTTTTTTTATAGTGGATTTATTTAATCCACGGTAGTCTACACACATTGGAAGAGTCCCATCCTTCTTCTTTACATGGCAAGGTGGTATTGTCCATTGGAAGCTAGAATTCCAAATCTTATGCTACTTGAAGATTGCAAACATGAAACCAAACTTTATGCGGATACATAGGACAATGAAAAAATTTGTGAAACTACAGTACTAAAATCCCTAGTAAAGTCTCTCGATGTATTTGAAGGGATTGAAAAAATGAAAATGAAAATCAAACTTGACATTAATCAACCTCTATCCTTTGAATTTCAAGGATCTAAAAATGAATTTGAAATGAGTATCCTACAACATATAATTTCTATATATGTCGCTACTGTGTGAAGTTTTACAAAGTAGTTTGTAACAAATTCACCTCCTCATAGTACCTTTTTTTTTGCGAGTATAGGAAATTGGAAATGTCCATTGAATGGGACTTGAACCCAGACACTCTGCCTCACGATGTTCGAGGCCTTTGGATGCCGCTCATAGTAATTTTTGCATGGGCCACACATATGTGAGCTCTTACGTGTTCTTCTTCAAGTCTTGAATCTTCTCTTCAATTGACCTTTGCAATCCCAATTTCAGTTTCAAGCCTATGAGAGAATGGCTACAAGGAGAACCAAAAAAAAAAAAGGGAGGAGGTTCGGTTCTCTATTTCTGATTGTCTTTGGATGATTACTTTCAACAAAAGGAGAAGGGAAAATTCTCACGGTCATGTATGCATACTCTAAAGCTCAGACGCTTCATAGCTCGCATTTCTTATCCACGGCAGAGCAAGCCACGCTGAGGACACAGTCATGGCCACGACGATGGTAGCTCCGTCCTCCGTTCATTTCGAAAGCCGCGCTTCCTCTTCGGCTTCTGTTCCTCTACGTTCGTCCTTTCTGGGATCTTCCTCCCCAACGATGCGGCAATCGATGTCGCCTCTGCCGTCGACGTCGATTAGCCCATGTTTGCGTGTGGACATGGCCATCAGCCGTGAGAAAAAGGAGGCGACGGTGGAAAAAGTTCGAGAACAGCTGGAGAATGCGTACCTTGTTGCAGGTATCAAATACACAGGACTCACTGTGAAACAGCTGCAAGAAATTCGACGTAAACTTCCAGAGACCGTCACATTGCGCGTGGCCAAGAACACACTTATGGGAAAGGCGATAGAAGGGACTCAATGGGAAGCTCTAAAACCCTGTCTCAAAGGTATGAATGCTTGGCTTTTTGTAAAAACGGAGGAGATTCCTGCTGCTCTGAAGCCTTACAGGGAATTGCAGAAGGAGTTGAAGCTTGATAGCAATGACTTTACTGGTGCTGTTTTTGAGGGAAAGTTCTTCGCACCTGAAGAAATGAATGTTCTTGAAACCATGCCATCACGTGCAGAGCTGTACGCTAAGCTGCTCGGCAGCCTTCAAAGCCCTGCCATATCTCTCATTACTACGTTACAAGCCCCTGCAAGGGACCTGGTACTCACTTTACAGGCTTACGTTAAGAAATTGGAGGAAGAAGCAGGCTCATCTTAAGGTTGGAATGAAAAAGTCATGTGTGTTCTTTGTTGTCCAATGGGACGTGGTTCAGTTTTGCCTTCCATACTCGGCTAACTGGCTTGACAGGATTATTTATCTGGTTGGTTTAGGTTTTTGAGATGTTTTTTTGCCAGTACAATATAGCTAATGTGCGTACTGCCTCTTTTTCACAAGTCATATAAGAGAGGCGTGATCCCAAGCATTTATTTGAAAAGCATAACGTCCATTCACTGCTATCTTGTTGTAATCAAATATCTGCATATTTTTTATTCATGCTTTTAAGGCTTGTATCGACCTTTCCCCATTCTTGTTATAATTTCTGTGACCGTGACTATGGATGGTTAGAATGTTGTTATTATTGTCTGTAGGTGGAGATTATATCGTCATGTTAATGAACTGATGCCTTCAGGATTCTTCTACTAATTATCGAGTAGAGCATCTTATCCTGATTATTCAAGTGCATGTTCATTGAAAAAGCATTGCTGCAGATGTCCGTTTTGATGATATCCATAAATGTTGTTGGGAACATGTGAGCAACGAAGCATGTAGGGAGGCAAGAAACTGGTAGTTAGTTTCACTTGGAAGATTCAGCACATACGTGATCTTTGAACAATTTACTTTAGATATTTCAAATGATGGGGGTCAAGTGGTATCAACTGTTTTTTTTTGGTGGCAGACGAAGTGATAGCCTGCATCTTGTTAACTTTTAGTGTCAGGTTATCTGTCAGTTAGGTTATGAATCTTTAGTAACTGCTACTTAGGTTTTGAATTGATAATTACCAGGCAAAACTTTCAATACTTAGTTTTTGAGCCTTTTTCAGAACTATCCTGTATGTGAAGTCCGTGGCATTCTTAGGAATTTTGAATACGACAGGAACTTGAGAAGTACTTTTTAAAATCATTTGGCTGGTTTGTATCGTCATTGTGGGTGATTTGTGTGGATTTTGACTCTGGCATCACAACACCACTCCATATAATTTTCTTGCATAACATGTTGACAGTCTATTTGAGATAGAGATAGTATAGTGTTGAGTAGTATACGATTAACAGGTTACCATGGGTGCATGTCTTTTATTTGTTGAGAACTGTACAACCATACATGTCTATCTCTAAGGCTGTTACTATTATGTTAAGGAAGTTTGGTATTGAATGAGCACTTGTGTGGTGCGTACTTGTGCTTGAAAATATTCAATTAACAGACAGCTTTTCTAATTTGATATGATCATGAATCAGATCGTGTTGTAACTATCTTGCCTTGTAGCTTAAAGATCCGAATGATGTAAAGAAACACACATGACAGAGGGGATTTTTAAAAAGAAAAATGCATCTTGAAGATCGTCCTGTTGAGTGGTTAAACTTGTACAGTCGAAATGACTTGTTTAAAAGCAAGGTGAGGTAAGTTTATCCAACTGGATGCTAAAAGTTTGGCCTTTTGATGAGATTATTGGCCAGATGGTTTATTGAAATATTAGGTGACATTTGTTGGCATCCTCAGACGACTAGAAGATCAGGATAACTTAGTGCATGAGAATTTACTTTCTCTTAAAACTGATGACGTTCTTCCTTCACCACCTCCATGAGGATGATCAACAGGATACCGCCCCAGGTGGCGAAGAGCCGACATCGAGGTGCCAAACCTTCCTGTTGATGTGAACTCTTGGGGAAGATCAGCCTGTTATCCCTAGAGTAACTTTTATCCGTTGAGCGACGGCCCTTCCACTTGGAACCGTCGGATCACTAAGGCCGACTTTTGGTTAACCCCCCAGCTTTCTTGAGCATCAGATCCGTGAAATTTGGTAACCATAATTCTTACCAATTTTTCTAAAACCCAAGTTTGAGATAAAAGATGGAGACGAGTTCCTAGTCGTGAAAGTCAGATTGGCATAATCCAAATGTTTGATTGTATGTACGGTTATAACATCTCCTTCCATGAGATCATTCAAAGTGCGAATGCTTTTCAAGGTTGTACTGACTAGTGAACGTGACCCGAAGGCGATCTATTTGGATAGGGTAAATTTGTTCATTTCTTACTCAACCTCTTTTGAGCACCTCCAGTCTCTATCTCTCGCGTACAGAGACACACAGATGATAGCTGTTGGCCTTTAAGAACTAGAGCATTCTTGGGCCGCTAAATGTACTAAAGCATCCTCTATGTGAACTGGTCTAAGCTCTAGCTAACAATGTCATCATGATGAGTTAATGCGCAACATCTACTGATTTTGGAGATACAGAGGGCATTCTTCCTACTACCTTTTTATACATCTGCAATGACAAAATAAATGCTGCGTCAGCTTGTACCTAAAGTGGCATCTAGGACAAGACGATTGTAAGTTTCTTAAATTTTGGCCTCTGCCTATCTTCATAAACCCACGGGTGACTTGTTAGAGGAAGATTGTTCTATGATGGAGTCCTCGGGTCAAAGTATTTGGGGTATGGGTTATGTGTCTAGTCACATCTGGCCATTGTAATTTTAAGACATGTCACATTGGCTTTATCACGTTTTGGTGAAGGAAATCATGGGCACATGTACGATATTCTTTTCAGAGATATGCTAACCAATGTTTAGTTACTTTATCATAAAAACAACACAATCATCATATAAACATGCTTCTCAAATTTAAAGAAAAAAGTTCTTATATACTTGAGACTGTGTACGCATGTCAAATAAGAGTAAGGACAAAGCATTTATGTTACTAAAACCAGTGCTCAATTCCTGTGTTGCACATATGATCTGAGTTTATTTGTTAAACCCCATTGCATTTTGACTATATTCTGTACTTTTGAAAGTAATAAGTGTAATTTCTTTAATCCAACGTCACCAAATATATATCCAACCATTTGTAGCATCATTTCATCACAAACTCCAGCTACGTGATTCACATTTTTAGTTCAATCTGCTGGGTCAAAGCCAGCCACTGATAACTTCATTGATTCATAAAATCGAGCTACTTGATTATATTTCTTATTTCATTTACTAGCTCATAGGGTCGCACATGATATTATTTTACCGCACTTAAGGTGAAAAATAACCTTTTTGGGTGACCCAAAAGTAGTGAGCGCAATGGACTGGTGCCTTTGAGCACCAGTCCATTCGGGTCACCCGAAATTAGGCAGCTGTTTTTTTTCATTATTTTTATACATGAAATTTACAGAGTGGACTGTGACCACTGTCCTATTAAGCACAGGTCCTTGTTAAACTACAGAAAAGAGACGAGTATTTTTCGTCTCATTTTGTTATCTGTGCAAAAAAAGACTACAATATGTAGTTTATTTCTTTGCAGTTTATTTTTAATTTCTCTTTTTAATTTTGTCTATATGCATATAATCTTAGTGAATAGAAATTTGATAAAGCCACCTGAAATCTGATGGCCTTATTATCATGTGCACCTAAATCTGGTGATTGGATGTTTGATAAGGCCATCTTAAATTCAGTCACTGGGTAATTATGTGTGTTCTGATGTACTTTTTGAACCACTGGAAACGAGACATCCAGTCACCCAGAAATGAATCCATGATTTAGGTGATTGGATAAGGTCACCTGAAATTCAGTCACCGGATAATCATGTGTGCCTGATGTACTTTTTGAACCACTTGAAAAGAGACATCCGGTCACCCAAAAATGAATCCATGTGCTGCCTCTATCAGATCAACTTCTTCTCTTTCTTGGATTAGCTACCTACCAATTTACTGATCACATAACCCCCTGCTACAGTCATTTGTACGTATATACAGAAGCACAAACACATTTAAGATGCCATCTAAAATGTGTAAAGAAATCTAATGAACATTAAAACATCACCTGTGTGTATATATGTATGATGCATGTATGTATAGTATTAAGAGATGTTGCCAATATGTGATCTGGTCTTCTGTTTGCACGTTCACTATACGTTCTAGCTCATCTCCACTCCTGATTTGCATGTGCTGCTGCGCCCTGCTTTCTCCCATGCTTCGTGGTTCCTCCTTTCCCTTGTATCCAGGCCATGACCGTGCCCGCCGCCTTTCTGCACCGATGTTTTCTATACAGACACCTCTACCACCTGCGATGCCGGGAGTCGCTTGCTCTTCTCCTATTTCACACTGCAGCTACTCTTTCCTCATGTACAGAAGCCACCGGTTATGGTTGATGCCAGTTACTTTCATCCACCTGCAGCTAACCAGTTTTCTCATGTACAGCATCCAACTGTAACTCTTCATCATACTCCTGGTACAGTTACTCTTGATCAATGTACTTATGTCAAAGTTGATCCATAGGATCATCATGTTCTTGTTACCATGAGCAGGAACATAGTAAGAGAGGGCTTGCTTGAAACGAGCAGGGACATGGTAAGAGAGGGCTTGCTTGAACTGCAATCCTGATGTTGATGGTGATGTCAAGGCTGTGATATGGCCTGAGAAAATCGCCCCTAAATTATTGTCTTCCATTATCATGGTTCCATTCTCTACATACTAGGTCGAGCTTGCTAGTCATAAAGTTGTTCGAGAGCTTGATGCCTTGCTCGAGTATGACACTTTATAATTGCCATTATAACTAGAAAAAATTTAGCGCATCAATTATACTAAGCTTATAAAATCCTTTTAAGGAAAGACAACCATCTAAAAAAAAATCCTTAGTTTTGGTAATTTAGAAAAATCTCTTAGAGTATATCTTTATTTAAAAAGGCCACATCGAATTAATTGGTTGAGTTAGTGAAGGGAAAATAATCCATTTCCCAATAAATTAAAGGATTCTTTCATGAAAATGTATGATTCTATTTCAACAAGTCAAGTAATAAGAATTTTCTTCAAGAATCCTTTAGCCCATTCATAGTTTACATAACTTTGTTAAACAAAACTCCTTGCTTTTAATCAATTTACAAATATTAAATTAATTAGGTATGACATTCGAAACTTTCCAAGTTTCAAAAAAATTTTCAAAAATTTTATTTACCACAATCCTATCTCATCTTTTTTCCTTCAAGATATTAGTTTATTTCTCAAGAAAAATCAACTTTTCATTATAAAAAGTCATTACTTACTCAAAGATTGAAGACAAAAGATCCTCTTAATGAGAAGGCATAATCTTAGTATTCTTGTTACTAAGATTTATATATTATTCAAGTCCAAAAGAAAATTCTACATATCATAAATTTATGCAGATTATGTATGAACATCACACTAGTGAAAGCATATTTCTTCATAGTCGTTAATTTATTCAAAATAAATATTCTAATTAATTATGAATAAAATCCAAAAACACCAAGTAATTTCCTTGGAATTCAATTCTTCTAAAGAGCAAGGATTAGGCTTAGGTAATATAAATGTCAAAGAAGCTATATAACCCCCAACTTGTAATATTCGTAGAATTGTATCAACTTCATTATAGGTTTGGTACAAATGATTCAAAACACCTAGTAAATTTAAAGTTTACCAAAGTCATATAACTAGATGGGTACTCTTATAGAAAACTCCTTATAGAAGATAAGATCAGAATAAAGGAAATCCCATAACAAGTCTCCTACAATGCCTTAGTTCAATAATTAACATAAATGGATTGGAGAAATTGTTGCTTGACATCTTAATGTCATAAATGACCAAAGAGCCACTCAAAGTTTGAGTCTAAATCATCCACAATATATCCAAATATTAACTATACCACGTTTCAGTTGTTTCAGGACAGTTGGTCAAATGATAATAACAGTCTAGCATGCTAACTACTAAGTAATTAGATAAGTTCTTAAACTCAATAGAACCATGTGATCATGTAAACAACATTGAAAATTTATAACAATGTCCAAGAATAATTTTCAATCCATAGTAAAATGTCCTTTTACCCTTTGGATCAATGAGTTATCTAAAGCATGAGAAAACCATGTATACTGATCCCTTTCTTTATAATGCTCTCAATATATGAATCAATATTTTGATTAATAAACCAAGTCCCGACTTATCAACCAAAAATTACTTACAATTTCAACTTAACTTCATTATTTCCATCTAGGATACAAACTTATATGAATAATGCATTCTTTATAGATTTTACTAAGCCTAGGATTATCATGAGAAACTTCATGGAAAGGTCATTAAATTAGGAAAATCCTTTAATAATTCTTCTTCCACTTTAGAGTAGCAAGACCTAAGTCAAAACCCTTCCATACAATTGAAAAGAATTTACTAGTTGTGATTGATATATGTCGAAAAGAATTTACTAGTTGTGATTGATATATTAGGACATTGTAATATTAAGCATCAACACTTACTCTCCCTCATTCACCATACAATATATCATTTTCAACATAAAACAAAGGATTCAATATTGTAGAGCATCAAATACAACCATTTACGTGGAAAACCACCATTCGAGTACTCATATCTAGGATCCTTCAAGCATCTACGTTTTTGAGAAAAAGTTAGAATCTTGTCTTGATAAAATAACTTGTTTATGCACATATTTACTTGACCATTCAAGATAATAAATGATTTCAATATTGAGATTCTTCTTGATATATTTTGGTAGTGATGTGTGTGAACACACTTAGGACCACCAAGGGTACTTTTTTCCCTCTTTAAGAGGTTTTTTCCCTCGGCTTAGATATATGCATATAACCCTAACCGATGAATTAGTAATACATTCTGTATTGTGTCATGCTCCAAGCTTCTTCTTCTTACTTGTGTTGTTCATGTGCTTCCCCAAACCTTGAGCTCCAACAATTGGTATCAGAGTAGGTCCCTGCTTCATCTAGGGCATCGTTGATAAATCTCCAGTCATATTCTTAGAATCACATGGAAATTGATGAGCATAGTCGTGGCGATTAGCAACTCAAAAGTGTCACTTTATGGAGTCAAAAATTTTTGATATGAGCTCATTTTGCCCTATGAATGCACTATTGCAGCGATGACACATGCAATTTTTCCTTTTGTGATAAGCACACATATAGGTTTTGATTCTCTAGTACAAGTGGCTCGAAGTCTATTACAAGTTTAATACAACTTGATAGGGCATTTCTATTCAACTTTTTGAGATGTAGTCAATTTTTTGCATCAGGGTATTTAGTCACTGGCCATGGCTAAAAGCAATGACGTATCCTGTATGTTGGCTATTGAGAATAAGTGTCAAGGGAGCACTAGATTCTGTCCTCCGACTAGACTAGAAAAGATTTCGGAATTACACTTTCGATTACAAGATCACCCATGTAGGGAAATAATACAAGAATGTGTAACTGACACAAGACATCCCACAAGCTTGGAGTGATAAGTATGGATATGTAGACTAGAGATGATACAGGGATCCTACAACTCGAGACCGTAGGTATGAAGCAAGATATCTGGATTAAAATAACTCGCTTAAGGGAGATGAACTAGATACAAGAAATAACTAGAAAAGATCTCGTACTACGAGATAAAAAGAGGACAAGGCTAGATGTCCAAGATACAAGACTAGACAAGACTAGAACAAGGAACAAGACAAGAACTAGAAATGGAACTTGCAGAGTACTTACTTGGTGATCATGACTCTTTGAGCTCCCAAGGCTGGTATTGGCAAGACTGAATACGTATGTGGCCAACCCCTCCTTATATAGGTTTTCAAGGGCAATTCATCAATGGCAGTTACGAATTGATGATGTCATGATGATATCATCAATTCAAAACATGAATTGTGAATATCAGAATCAAGCAAGTATACAATCGATCTTAGGGTTTTGCACATTCTGAATGCAATGGAAGCATTGGTCTCTCCAAATTCTGAACCAAACATGAGATATAGAAGTCACATGGAATCTGAGGTTCATGATGGTTTCCTTTGTCCATGACATCATCTCCCCCTCAAGTGACGAGTTCCACGAGGAGTAGACATGTTCTTTGGCCTCGACTTTATTGGACTTTTCTTATGAAATTCTCAAACCTTGATTGGTGCTCTCTAAAGGTTTTCTATAGGTTCCCAAGTACAATCGTTGATGTGATACCCTTTCCAATGAATAAGGTACTCCAATATTCCTTGGGATATTCTCAAATCTAGGACATGTTTGAATTTGAATTCTTCATGATCATCAACCTTGACAGGTGATGAAGGACTAGGTCTCCCCCCCCTTAATGGTGAAATGTGATATGGTTCCAACATGGACACATGGAAAACTAAATTTATTCTCATGGTACTTGGTAACTGGAGTCTGAAGGTGACTTAATTAATCTCATCCAAGATGGTGAACGAGCCAAATCTTTGATGGTCTAGCTTTGCACAAGACCTTGAAACCTACAAATAATTTATGATTAACCACACTTTATCCCCAATTTGATAGGATGGATTTCAAACATGATGCTGATCTGCATAATACTTATATTGTTCTTGAGCTTTATGGATCTCTTCTTTGAGTTCTTTGTGATTATCCACGAGGTACCGAGCCTTATCTCTAGTAGTTGGGTTCTTGACATAATTTGAGAGTTGTACATCCATCCTTGGGTGTTGTCCATAATTTGCAAAGAATGGAATCTGCTTGGTAGATGCATGAACACTGTTGTTATAGGCATACTCTACAAAGGGTAAGAGCTCAAACCAATCATTTCGATGATAGTTGATGTTGCAACGGAGATATTACTCTAGGAATTGATTCATGCATTTTGTTTGTTCATCAATTTGTGGATGATTGGTCATAGAAAATTTGACTTGAACACCTAGGAGGTTGCAAAGACTCTTCCAAAAGCTGGATATGAACTGTGGACCTCGATCACTAATCATTTCATCGGGCAATTCATGAAGCTTATTAAGATGTATATGAGAAAAAGTCTAGCAGAGACTGCACCTTTGATTCCCTTGGTAGTTGGAATGAAGTGTGCCATCTTTGTAAATCTATTCACTACAACAAGAATGACATCATACTTATCCGATCTTGGTAAATCTGTGATGAAATCCATGGATAATGAAGAACATGGCCTTTTTGGAATAGGTAAAGGTTGCAAGAGGCCATGAGGTTTGTATCACTATACCTTAGATATGTCGCAAGTACCACATGTTTGAATAGATTATTTGATTGATTTCCACATTTGAGGCCAGCAAAGATCCCTAGATATGATTTCTATTGTTTTATTTACTACAAAATATTGTGCTGCAAAGTTATCATGACGTTGTTGAAGTACTTTGATCCTGGGCTTTCTTGGAGGGATGTACAATAGGTTTTTATAGAATAGTAACCCATCATTTTCATGGAGCTCGTTAACTTCATGAAGGTTCCCTTCTTGAATTTTATGCTTGACATTACAAAACAATTCATCATGTGGTAAAGTCTCATAAATCAAATGGATCAAGGCTGAATCTTCTTGATGGTTTGAAAAGATGGATGCTAAATGGAGATATTTAGGCTTGAGTAATACACTCTCTTGTTGATCAAAAGCTTCTTCACCTTTCTTCGGTGCAAGATAAGATCTTCTCGACAAGGCATCTGATTGACATTGGTGGCATCCTCGACGATACATGATGACAAAATCATACCTTTATAGAAAATTACTCCGTCAAGATTGCCTTCTTGTTGATATATTAAGGTAGTGATGTGTGTGAATATAGTAGGACTGCAGGGCACTTTTTCCCCTCTTTAAGAGTTCCCCCCCCCCCCCCCCCCCCCCCCCCCCGGCTTGTATATACGCATATAGCCCTAACGGGTTATTGATCTTTGTATATTGTAGTGGTAATACATTCAGTATTGTGTGTTGTGCTCCAAGATTCTTCTTCTTCCTTATGCTGTTCACGTGCTTCCGTAGACCTTGAACTCCAACAATTGGTATTAGAGCAGGTCATCGCTTCATCTAGGGCATCCTTGACAGCCCTTAGGTTAGAGTCTTAGAATCACATGAAATTTGGTGAGCATTCTCAAGGTCATTAGGAGATAAAAAAAGCTTTGCTATGTGGTGCCAAAATCGTGAACTGAGCTTGTTTCTTCCTTCGAACACACTATCGTAGAGCTTGTGTAGGCTATTTTGTCTTTTTGTGCCAAAGATATATATAGGTTTAAGCTCGCCAGTATAAGTGTCTTGAAGTATGCTATAGGTTTAACAGAACTCATCAAGGTAGTTCTGTTCAACTTTTTCAGATACAATCATTTTTCTGCATCAGAGTATTTTAGTCAGTGTCATGGACACAAAGGAAACCATCCTAGACCTCAGATTCCATGTGACTTTACATATCTCATAATTGGCTCAGACTTTGAAGAAACTAATGCTTCCATTGCGCCTAAAACGTGCCAAAACCCCAAGATCGATTGTCTACTTGTTGAATTCTGACACTTGGAGGTCTTGTTTTGAGTTGATGACATCATCGATGACATCATCAACTCGTCTTGTCCTGTTGTAATCTTGTAGTACGATATCCTTGCTAGTTATTTCTTGTATCTAGTCCATATCCCTGAAGGGAATTCTTGTAATTGAGATATCTTGTTTCATACCTACAGTCCGGGGTTGTGAGATCTCTTGTATCATCGCTATTCTCGTTTTCCATACCTATCAGTCCTGGGTTATGGGATGACTTGTATCGATCTCGTATTCTTGTATTCTTTTCCTACATGGATGTTCTTGTAATCGGAAGTGTATTTCCAAAATCTTGTCTACTATAGTCAAAGAGCACAATCTAGTGCTCCCCTGAACATTTTGGCAAGAACACCTTCATCAAGAACAAGCACCATGGAGATTATTCGTGAATAAACCTTTTCTACACTTAAAGTTATTCAGTAAAAAGTCCAAGAGATACGAGAAAGCCAACAAAGGATTCATCAACAAAATATTCAAGATGCGATCATAGAACTTCAAAGGCAAATCCAAGAGCTGCAGATCATTGTAAATCAATTTTCTTCAAGTACCCCCATGATAACTAACACGAAGAAAATTCCAAAGGTGAGCATGCCTGAGAAGTTTGATGGGACAAGATCAAAGTTTTGAGGATTTGTGCATGAAGTGAAGCTATTCATAAGGATGCAACTAGACAGGTACCCAGATGATGCTTCTCAGGTAGGTCTCATAGGAACTCTATTATGTGGTCCTGCTCTTTCATGGTTTGCACCTATCCTTGAGAAGGATATGGATGTTCTGCATGATTTCAAGGCCTTCATCCGAGATTTCACGTCTTTGTTTGGAGATACCAATTGTTCATGTGTTTCCGAAACAAAGCTAAGGAAGCTACATTAAGAAAATATGCCAGTGTCTACCTATGCATTAGTATTCAAACAAATCATTTGTGATCTCACATGGCACGAGGATTATTTAATCAAACAATTTTGATGGGGCTTATGTGATGATGTCAAGGACCTCATGTTAACCATGCCCAAGGTAAATGCTTTGAATGAATTCATGAATCAAGCAATTGAGCGTGACAATAGGTTGTTTGAGAGAAAGCAGGAGAAGAAGATTTCTGTTCACGATCGAGAATACAAGTTTATCTTATTTCCTCAACAACATATGTTGGAATAATCTCAACCAAAACCCATGCAGTTGGATAACATTAGGGTCAGACGATTTCCACCAAAGGAAAGAAAACATCGAAAAGACAATGGGTTATGTTTTTATTGTGGACATCATGGTCATATGGTATTCAAATGTCCTAAGAAGAATATACAAGTTGGAATTAGGACTTATACAATCACCATCCTACATCAGAAGGATCATCATCAAAATCAAAAGAGGAGTACTACCCATCGTGAGAATGCAAACACTTTCTAGTTTCATCATGGATATCCATCATCATCATGTTCTAGTAGCACATATCAAGAACTCTACAAGGACCAAGAGCTATGAAGATTCAAGTTCTAGAGGATCTCAGGGTCACATAACCGCTCCTCGTGGAACTTGGCGCTGAGGGGGAGGTGATGTCATGGACACAAAGGAAACCATCCTAAACCTCAGATTCCATGTGACTTTACATATCTCATAATTGGTTCAGAATTTGGAGAACTAATGCTTCCATTGCATCCAAAACATGCCAAAACCCCAAGATCAACTGTCTATTTGTTGAATTCTGATACTCGAAGGTCCTGTTTCCAGTTGATGACTTCATCAATGACATCAACTCATCACCGCCCTTGGAAAACCTATATAAGGAGGCATTGGCCACATTCATTCTCAGTCTTGCCAATGCGAGTCTTGGGAGCTCAAGGGGTCGTGATCACCAAGTAAGTACTTTCAAGTTCCAGTTCAAGTTCTAGTCTTTTCTCTTGCTCTAGTCTTGTCTAGTCTTGTATCGTGGACATTCTTTCTTGTCCTGCTGTAATCTCATAGTACTAGATCCTTTCTAGTTATTTCTTGTATCTAGTCCATATCCTTGAAGGGAATTCTTGTAATTGAGATATCTTGTTTCATAACTACTGTCCCGGGTTGTGGGATCTCCTATATCATCTCTAGTCTAGTTTTCCATACATATCAGTCTCAGCTTGTGGGACGACTTGTATCGATCACGTATTCTTGTATTCTTTTCACACATGGATGTTCTTGTAATCAGAAGTGTATTTCCAAAATCTTGTCTATTGTAGTCAAAGAGCACAATCTAGTGCTCCCCTGATAGTTAGTGGCCATGGCTGAAAGCAATGACGTATTTTGTATAGTTCTTTCACTTTGTCGGATGCTTTATTTGTGCCAAGGATCAAGAAAAATCTGTTATCAGTTTTAGCATTAGCCAAGATTGGCTTGGTTGTGAAATTTGTTGATGACAGATGTACAGTTCATCATCTGCCAAATGGCGATGTGATTATTGCTTCTAGCATTTTATGTCATGATCTATATAAGCTCATAGACTATGAAAAATCTATGAATGATTCAGCATGTGCAATACATGATTCTCATGCTATGTCAGATGCAAAGGTTTGGCATGCACACTTTGGTCATTTGAATTTTGCTAGTTTGCTACACTTGCAAAAATCTCAAATGGTGTCCTCTTTGCTCGAATTGAAGGCACCCGGTAAACATGTTTGTGAATGTTGTATTTTAGGAAAAATGCAGCATTCATCCTTCCCAAAAAATGGTTCAGTTCCAACTACTCAAAAATTGCAGTTTGTACATAGTGATGTTTGTGGTCCTATGCAGACACCTTCTTTTGGAGACTATCTTTACTTTGTGACTTTCATTGATGATTTTTCTATTCATGCATATACCCAAAAGCAAGGTCCAAAGTGTTTATGTGCTTCAAACAGTTTTTGGTTTTGGCTAAAAATCTGTCAACATGTAAAATGGGCACCCTTTGTTTTGATCGAGGGAGAGGATATATGTCTTCTAAATTTAATGAAATTTTTGGCTCAACGTGGGATAAAAAATCAGTGTGCAGTGCCATATACACCTCAATAGAATGGAGTTGCTGAATCGAATGATAGGTCACTCATGGAGATGGCGAGATGTATGGTCAAGAGTCAGGCTTTACCACATAGTTTTTGGCTTGAGGTTGTTATGTGTGCACCATATGTACTTAACAGGTGTACCACTAAAGCACTGCAATCTATCACTCCATATGAGGCTTGGCATGGTCTCTTTTGCTCATCTGCGTGTTTTTGGTTGTCTAGCACATGCATTAGTGCTTGAACAACATCGCAGTAAATTGGATGATAAAGCAGTAAAATGTATTTTTGTTGGGTCCAATTTCAAAAGCAAAGGCTATCTTCTGTATCATCCATCGACTAAATGCATTTTGGTTAGCCGTGATGTTGTTTTTGAGGACGATGCTATTCAGCCTTTACTTTCATGTATGAAAGAGCCATCTGTTAGCTCTAAAGACATGTATGATACTTTGCTGCCTCTTTTTACAGGTGGAAAGGCCAGTGCTGGTCTTAATGAGGCAACTTCTTAGCCTTTACATGTTTTATGTGATGCAGATCATTCTATTTTTTATGCAGATTTACATGATGCACTTGTTGATGAGAGACCTGATAATGAGGAGGCAAAAACTATGCCAAAATGGCTGGTGCAAACTTTGCGTGACATCAAATTAGATGGACCTCTGTCATACCATGCTCATTCAGGCTCTCATAGTGCCTCCTTTTCATCAGATTGCTATGCTATGGTTGCCTCTAGTCTCTCTGATGAGACTGAGCTTATTTCATTTGATGAAGCACAAAATTTTGAACATTGGATGGTTGCAATGCAAACTGAATATGATGCTATCATGAAAAATGGTACCTGGTCTTTATGTGACTTGCCTCCTGGCAAGAAGGCCATTGGCACTAAGTGGGTATACAACCTGAAGCGTAAACCTGATGGAACACTTGACAAGTATAAGGCTAGGCTTGTTGCAAAGGGTTAATGTGTAGGAAAGAGGCATTGATTTTGATAAGACCTTTGCATCTATATGCTGAATGACTATTGTTCGTAGCATCTGTGCACTTGCATCTCATCATGGTTGGAATGTACATCAATTGGACATTGGAACTGCATTTTTGAATGGTGACTTGCATGAAGAAGTGTATGTTTTTCGACCTTGTGGCTTTGTGCAGAAAGGGCATGAAAACTAGGTGTGCAGGTTAAAGAAGTCATTATATTGTTTAAAGTAAGCACCACGTGCTTGGTCTGAAAAGATACATGCCTATGTGATTGCACATGGTTTTGAGAACAATCCAACTGAGAGCACCTTATATGTTAAGCGTGCTAATGATGTGCTTCTGATCATTGTTGTGTATGTTGATGACATGCTGCTCACTAGTTCTCATGAGAAGCATATCATTGATTTTAAGGCTGATTTGCATGCCTCATTTGAGATGTCTGATTTGGGGCATTTGCAGCATTATTTGGGCATTTAGTTTATGCAAGTTGATGATGGAATGGCTTTGTGTGAAACAAAATATATTAACACATTATTGCAACGTTTTGGCCTTGAAGACTATAAACCTATTGCCATTCCTATGGAGACATGTTTACGATTGAGTCTTCATGATGCTGGAGATGCATTTGATGTCATTCTTTATCAACAAGCTGTTGGATGCTTGATTTACTTATGCATTACTCAACCAGAAATTCAATTTGCTATCTCACAGATGATAAGGTTTATGCATTGCTCAGGTGTCAAGCATTAGTAGGCGCTTAAGCGCATCTTTTGCTACTTGAGTGGTACCCAGCTACTTGGATTGTTTTATCCCAAGGGGGCATCACTAAAAATGACATTTCTAAATTGTGACTTAAATGAAGAAATGTATGTATTTCATCCCGGTGGTTTGTGTAGAAAGGGCATGAAAACAAAGTGTGCAAGTAGAATAACATGTTATATGGTTTGAAGCGAGCACCACATGCTTGGTATGAAAAGTACATGCATACTTTTTTGCACATGGTTTTGAGAACAATCCAATTCAGAGCACATTATATGTACCTTCATTTGGTAATACATTCTGTATTGTGTTGTGCTCCAAGTTTCTTCTTCTTCCTTGTGGTGTTTCTGTGCTTCCACATACCTTAAACTCCAACAATTCTACTAGTTCATCAAAAGATAGAAGCATCCATTTTTGAATAGATCAAGCAATATTTACTCATATATGCACCCAAGTCTTAATCCCAAAACAATATTAGATGTTTTTTTATTTTCAATTGTAATTTTTATAATATAAATAATATTATGAATCCCACAAATATACCATTTTACATTGTCCTTGAATCAATGTTATCACTTAGAAACCATCCGATTTATTCAAAAATCATTCAAAATATATGCATAAATCTCGAGTATCCAATCTTCAAACATCTTTTAAAGAGAACTTTATTGAATCAGCAAGAAAACCTTCAAAGGGGAAACAAAAGATCACTTAAACTATAGTTATTTTTCTTATCTGGAGAGTTCCTCTTGTTGAGTGTCTGTGAGAGTGAGGCATGAATAGAAATACACACAAGAGTGAACTAGGAGATCAACACACCAAGAAAGGGGATGCTTGGACGAGTTGTCTATAGATCAATTATTACTAGTATGAGAATGAGTGAAATAAGATCTAATTCCTAAGTACATACTACCACTACATATGAGTATATTTACACGGGGAAAAAACCTCTTGCAATGCAACTAGGAAACTACATACTATATGTCCAACTTTGTGTTATATGCATATATCAAGTATACCACATCTTGTTGATAAAGAGAAGTATCAAATGCATCATTTCATCCTCAATTTAGAACCTAAATCTTGTTTCTATTGGTGTTGAAATAGTCTTGCAATCCTCAAAACCAAAACGCTAAATTAGTTTCTCAATATACTTTGCTTGATGCACAATAATTATCCCCTCAAAGGATACAAAATAGATAGAAAAATAATAATCCAAAAGACCAAGATATGGGACATCAAAATTATGATATGCCATAAGCTTGCCAATTTTTGCATCACATGAACGAGTCGAGAATTTCATCAACATAAAGAATAAGTATCATATCATCAACCCCATCTTTGTGTACATAATGGGTGCTTTCAATTTCAGTACATATAAAACCAAGAGCAACCAAATGTCTATGTATTTTGTCATACCATGGAGATGGAGCTTTCTTCAGTCAATACAAATCCTTATACAAGTGCCAAACCATATGCTCTTGACCTTAAATAGCAAATCATGGAGTTCGCTTCACATAAACCTCTTCTTGCAAATCTCCATTACAGAATGTTGTTTTTATATCCACTTGATGCACTTTCCAACCATGAAGGTGTTGAAAGTTTTGTATTTCAAGCTCAAGTGTGGGAACATGCCCCAAAATTCATCTTCCACATCATCCACAATTAAAGAAGGATGATTTCCATGAGTTGGAGGCACCAAATCATGTCTATAATGGAAAGATTTTGATTAGAGAAGAGATAGGTCACCTCTTGATGCCATATATGCTTTTGATTGGTTAAAGAGGTTAGTATGTAATCTTTAAACCTCTAATGAGTTGTAATGTGACTTAGAGTCATGGAAATACGCGCCCAAACTACCCCCTTTCTTAAGCACACCCCCTACTAGCCGTTCTCTACATATTTTGTAGATATTTCACTTTACATGCTCTATCTCTCTAGATGATAGTCATAGTTTCTCCTTCATCCCAAATACATTTCTAGTGACTTTTTTCTTGTTTGAAAGCTTATAAGTTATACTTACAGTGGTATAGTCTCAAGATCAATGCCTACACAAGTTCAGAGAAATGTTTAGAATAGTGTTTGTGTAATCAACTAATAGTCTGTGAAGAGATCAAGTTATCTGCTTTGTTGCAATTGGTTGAGGCATCATACAATGTCCAAATGGAGGGAGTTTTCTCCCATTGGAAAGATTAGGATGCAAAGCTTTATTTCATTCTCTACATGTACTCAGAGAAACTTAGAAAACACAAATCCTATGTCTAAACAAATTCAAGATCATAGGAGGGTTCATTTGCTTTTGTTGTGCACATAAGAGTGTTTATCCTCCAACACTCGTATCATAACTATAAGTGGAGTATCAAAGAAAGAAGAAGGAGTTGCTAAAGTGAAGTAAAAACCTCATCAAAGTTTTAAGAGAAGTAAAGAATGAGCATGTCAACATCAAGAGGAAGCAAACAAGTCCTCGAATCAAAGATGAAACTTCATCAAGAGGAGTAGCTCTAATTTTTGAGGTAAAAGCCATATTTTTTAACTTCATTGCATCAAGCGGGAGGTTCAAAAGAGCTATAAGACATCATGGCTGATCTCAATTCTAAGATTGAGAAGCTCAAAAAGGGAAACTCTGAACCATGGTGATTTAGAATAAGCAATTTTATAATGGGAAAAGGTTTGTGGGGACTTGTGAGTGGTGGAGATCCAAAAACCCATATAGATGAGCTAAATCCAATGAATTACGAGAGAAGAGTAGTAAGAGAGTGGGATGAAAGGGACAAAAGATTCATTTCTATTTTATCTTAGCATATTAGCAACTCCATGATAGGACATATTCAAGATTTGGATACATCAAAGAAGGTGTGGGAGTGTTTGGAGAGATTATACTCCACCGCCACAAAATCCAGGAAATTCAGCGCAAGAATGAGCTAAATAATATGAGGAAAGGCCCCTCTCAAGGTGCTAATGATTACATATTAAAGGTTAAAGATCTTGCAGATGCACTAGGGTCAATCGATTGTGCCCTAGATGATGATGATCTTGTAGCCCACACCCTAAATGGACTTAGGAATGATGAAAAATGGAGGGCTTTCACAACTTTAGTGTATGTAAGAGACTCGCTTCTTGATTTTGATCAACTAATCACTCTTATGGTGATAGAGGAGATGAACCTTGGTGTTCATAATGCCAAGGATAGCGAAAGGAAAATGTTGTATGTAGGTAGAAGAAGAGGAAGACACAATCGAGGTGCTATAAGAGGAAGAGGAAGATATAAAAGCAACCAAGGAGGTCAAAGACAAAAAGAGAATGCAGTTCAAAGAGGTGAAAGAGAAACAAATAGAGGAAGAGGTGGAAGAGGACAAATCACTTCAAATGGATGCTTTGTATGCGATATGCGAGGTCATTTTGCAAATGAACGTAATCATAGAGCTCAAAGACTATGGAATCAAAGAAACAAAAACAAATTATAGAGGAGAAGATAACTATGCAGAAATATCATCCAACCAAGGGAATGATTATTTAATAGCCATGAGGTATGGTGAAGATACAACTCAAGCTAGTGAAGATGTATGGTATGTCGACAAGCAATCATATGTCATGTTGAAAGGATATTTTTAGTAATTTGCAGGTCCCAAGGCATCAAGGACATGTAGAAACAAGTGAAAACTCAAAGCATACCATTCAACATGTGGGAGATGTCAGTTTGGAAGGAAATCAAATTGGAAAGTTCTTATCAAAGGTATTACATGTCTCTACTATTACAAAAACTTTATTTCCATAGGCCAAATGGTAGAAAAAAGGCTAGCAAGTTAGGTTCAATGAAAGAGGATGTTTTGTTGAGGATACAAGGGGGGTGGGTTCGTAACAAAAGGAAAGAAGCAAGGGAGAATGTTCACAACGGACATAAATCATCCACACCATTCAATGCATGTCACATATGGAGACAAGAGGATAACAGAGTTGGATGGCTCATTAATTTATGCTACATTCACTAGACTTGATCTTGCATATGTAGTAGGTGTACTCTCAATTTCTGCATGCACCAACTCATGATCATCTTATGGTAGCAAGAAAAGTGCTTAGATACATCAATCACACCATCAACAAAGGTCTATTTTACTCTTATGATGATGATGTAAGTGTCAAAGGTTATAGTGATGTTGATTGGGTAGGTAGCAAAGATGATCGAAGGAGTACATCAAGTTATGTTTTCATGATAGGTACAAGTGATCTCATGGAGCTCTAAGAGGTAACCCAATATTGCTCTTTCATCCATGGAGGATGAGTACATAGGTTTAGCATTGGCTACATGTGAGCTATTATGGCTTAAGAAGCTAGTTAAAGACTTGGAAGTGGAAGTGGAGGAGTTTCCTCTTTATGGAGACAAGATTTTTCAAGCATCTACCTAGCTAACAATCCCATGTTTCATGCAAGGAGCAAGCACATAGAGGTTCATTACCACTTTATTAGAGAAAAGGTGATGGTAAAGGAGCTAGATATAAGGTATGTGAACACTAAAGTGCAGGTTGCAGACATGATGATGAATTTTCTTGAAGGTACAAAGCTTGGAGGATTCAAAGAAGAAATCAACATAAGAGACATAGGATGAAGCAACAAAGGAAAAAGACTTGAACTTGATGGGGAATGTTGAAAGTTTTGCATTTCAAGCTCAAGTGTGGGAACATGCTCCAAAATTCATCTTCCACATCATCCACAATCAAAGGATGATTTCCACGAGTTGGATGCATCAAATCATGTCTATAATGGAAAGATTTTGATTAGAGAAGAAATAGGTCACCTCTTGATGTGACTGGATCTCACTTTTAGACATGTATATGCTTTTGATTGGTTAAAGAGGTTAGTATGTAATCTTTAAAACCTCAAATGAGTTTTAATATGACTTAGAGTCATGGAAATACGTGCTCAAGTTTCCCCCTTGCTTAAGCACACCCCCTAGTAGCTGTTCTCTGCATATTTTGCAAAGATTTCACTTTTACATACTCTCTCTCTCTCTCTAGATGATTGTTGTGGACCCCCTTATCTTGTAGTTCTTGTTTCTCTTTCATTGTGAATCCATATCTAGCTATTTTTTTTCTTTTTGGAAATCTTATATGTTCCACTTTGAGTGGTATAAGTCTCCAGATCAGTGCTTGCACAACTTCAGAGAAATGTCGAAAACAGTGTCTATGTAGTTAGCTAAAACTCTGTGAAGAGATCAAGTTATCTGTTTTGTTGCAACAGTTTGAGGCATCATCCGTTATCCAAAGGGAGTACTTGAAGTCTTTGAATTTCATTTTGATGGTTTACATGGCCATAATCAAGAACACCACTTTGAAACAAAGGCATGAGTTTATCAAACACATCTTGTGAACTAATTGTTGGCTGAAATTTACATTCAAGAGGACAATGATTTGATACATAGTTTGCACACATGACTGCTTCCATCCAAAACTTGATTGGAAGATGCTTTCCTTTAACCATACATCATTGCATTTCAAGTAGTATTCTATTCTTGTGCTCCAAAACACCAATTTTTTTAGGTGTATATGGCACTGTACATTGGTGAGAAATACCTCTTTCACAAAGAAAAGCATTGAAATGTGACATGTATTCCCTGCCACGATTGCCACATAATTTTTTAGCCATAGCTAAAAATATTCTAAAGAAAGTGAATGCATCATTCTTTGCTTTCATAGGATATGCCAAGTATGATGTGTTGCATCACCAATGAAGGTGACAAAGTATACCTGCTTGCCAAAAGATGGAGTCTTGATCCAACCACTACATCACTATGAACAAGATGCAATTTCGGTGTAGAATGTGTAGCACCACCTTTGGGAAAAGAAGCATGATGCGTTTGCCCAAGTATACAACCTTAACATGGATTCTTTTAAATTGACTCAAGTGTCAACAAACCAATAACCATATCCACATTTTGCAAGTAAATAAAATTATTGAAGTACAAATGACCAAAATGAGCATGCATAACTCTATTTGAGCCATAGAAGAAGTACAAGTAAGCAAGGCATTTGAGGTAACTATCTTATATGTATCCAAGTGATACAAGCCATTGCATAGTGTGTGTGACATCTCAATAACATTGCCATTGCTAAAATAATGAACCATACATTTGTTATCAATAAAGTTACATGAAGTCTCTCATTAGCAATCACAAGAATGAAATCAAGTTTTTTTTGATACCATGTACATAAAATGCATTCTTGAGAGTAACAATGCCTCCATTTGCAACTGTAAGATGACTTTTTCCAACTCCAATAATAGGATAAATAGCATTGTTTGCACATACAACAAGTCCTCCCTTGGGTGTATCTTTCAAAGATGCAAAAAATCTTTTGCACCAAGTGATATGCTTTGAAGCAACACTATTAAAAAATCAGTATGAATCAGCCTTATTTACAAATATACATATAGAATGTGATGATGAATTATAATGACATGCAACTAAACATGCCCAAACATCTTGATTGCATTAGATGTATTTTCAACAATGGACATGCAAGATTGTTTCTTCTTTTCATTATGATTAGCAAGATTTCTATATTCATAAATGGTATATCGGGCCTTTTGACAATACTTGCATTGCTTCTTCTTTTGCATATCACCATCAAGAGAGAAAGAGGTGGAAGAGGAAGATTGAAGTTTTTCTTTTGATGAACCTAAATCTGAAGTATGCTTACTTTTTCTCTTTTGTGTAATAGCAAGTGCTTGCATTACCTCAAACAAAAAAGTTATATTCACCCTTGATTGTTCTTCTTGTAGAAGAAGAGACACAACATCATCAAAAGTATACATACTTGAATTTCCTTTTTCAACCAAGCAGTGTAGTAGCAAAGTTTTGAAAAGATTTCAACAATCCTTTGGGTAATGTAGAAATGAGTGATGTATCCGAAATGATTTCATTAACGTTTATTGATTGCTCTTTCAAATCCTTGATGCTTGTAACATATATACATCCACTGACTCATTTTCAGCCATATATACATCTTCAATTTTCTTTCTCAAGTAAGCAATACGTGCCTCATTACACACTGCATACAAAGAAGCAAGAGTATCCCAAGCTTGTCTTGAAGTAGTGCATGATTGGATGTGTAGAACAATATTTTACTTCATAGAAAGAGCAATCAATGCATGAGCCTAAGCACCCTTTACATCCCATCTAAGTCTCTCTTGCATAGGTGGAGAAGGAAAAGTCACCATACTTGAAGAAGAAATTGAATCTATGGCAACAAGCTATGTAGTAAAAGAACTGTGGGGTTGCTTGTTACGACTATGTTTCATAGTTGCTTTCTAACAACGACATGATTCATCACATAAGACCACATTGGATTGTTGGTCTCATTAAGATCATAATTCAACTTGAAGCATGCCAAACAAGTCATTTTTTCTTATCATTCCACCAAAGAACTCAAACATAGTGAGATATGAAATTCAACAAAATTGAAATGTAGTTCATAATCTATAAATCCAATGGAAATCTCGAATGCATTAATGGCTTCACAACTTGGTAAAAACCTAGTGCATCTTTTGGAAATGTTCTTCAAGTTTTGAACCTTTTACTTCTATTATCCATAACCAATTTGCACTATTTAAAGTGTGTACATCCATGGATGCAAAAATCAATAGGTTGAGAAGGAGCTCAACTTGATCTGATACCACTATTGGGTGTGAGAGAGAGTGAGGAAGCATGAATAGAAGTGCACAGAGGAGCAAAGAAGGAGATCAAGACACCAAGAAAGTTGATGGCTAGAGGAACTCTCTAGAAATCAATGATCAATAGTATGAGAATTAGTGAAGAGCTATAAGTGAATCTCTAAGTACTATGTACCACCACATATGAGTAAATTGTGTATATGTGGTTACATGGGAAAAAACTATATAACACGTTCTAGAGTAAAAAAATGCCCATGTATAGGGAAACAATTCACATCAAAGCTACTTGATGAACACATAGATGTAATATTTGTGTTAATCATATAGTATTTATATGCACGAAAAATCATTCAATTCATAAAACATGCACTTTAATGTTTTACTTTAGAAAAATACATCTCATATGAATACATGATAATGCAAACAATGTCAAGTGAGCTGAGACTCATCAAGTATTCAATACAATCTAGAAGTTTGTGGGAATACTGAATAGCAATGTAGACATCATAGTCAAGGCCAAAGATACCTAGCTCAATGTAATATTACTCAATACACAATTATAGGGAGTATTGGGAAACATTTATAAACAAAAATTGATATTAAGCCCCTATCCAAGAGGATAGTTGTGTTTGGTGACATATTTTCCAAAGAAATCTAATTTTTTACTAGATTTTTAATAACCTTGAAGAGCTGACTGAGGATAGCATAACCATATAGCATGCCCGAAGTACACCAATCAACCTTAAAGGCTATAGAATTCATGTTTGTATAATCATGAGATAATTCTAACAAAAATTTTTTACAATAGTGCCCTATTACTATTATTAATACTCATAGAAAAAAGCACTACTCAAAGAAAACCAATAAAAATAATAATAGACATACAATAGGAAAAAAATGAATTGCAATTAGTTTGTCAAAAAACACTTATCTTATCAAGGTAACATTATAGGTACCCTAATAATTCAAAAGGTACAAAAATTCTAAAAAAAGTATTGTTCTTGATATAATTACTATTCCCAAACACCAACAGAATCAACATTCTTCAGAAATGAAATTAATATTCTTTGTCCCCCCTACTATCAAATCAAAATAACTTAACCATTGACTGCATATACTTGTTCGCCAATCCTTTGAGTCAGTTCAATAGTATATGATCATTTTTGCCAATAGAAGTATGTCCAAGGATCCATCAATAACTTATGCTCAAGGGGTAAATACTACCATATAACATATTGTCACACATTGGTCCACAGGGATCATTCCATGTGTGTGTGGGACAAGTGCTAGCCATAGCCAAGGTCCCAAGCTCGGGGGATATGCTAAGGTATTCAATCATAATGGGGATGAGTGTTGCATGATGTCCACATGGTGGCACTAGACCATTCTAGATCATTGCTATTTTTGGAATACAAGAGTATATAAAGGATGGGAGGAGAGTTGCACACACATCATTCACAAGTCTTTCTTGCATGAGTTAATTCTCACACTTGGTATCAGAGCTTTAGAGCTAAAATTAGAAGTATTTTTGGCATCCTTGGGATTCTTCTCACGTGAGTTTTTTTTTTGGAGTTTTTGCATGAAGATCATCATCATCGTTGTCACGTGAGAAGTGCATGTAGTCATGGCCATCGAACTCTATGGAGAAGGGGGAGCAAAAGGATTGTTGGAGGAGCAGAGTGAGAAGCCCATGGGACCCCCTCTAAGGTATTCCACGTGCACATGCGCTTAGGAGGCCATCTACCCATGCCTTCTTGGAGGGAGGAATTCTACTCGCACATGCTCAGGTGCTGCCTACACTAGAGGGAAGAAGAGAGAGGTTCTTAGAGCACTCTCCTCTTGTTGGTGAAGAAGTATAGGAGTTCTTCTCCTATTTATACTTAGTTTCGAGCACCTTTTCTCCTATATGGGATTTATTCTCTGTTATGTGCACATCTGTGGTCTCCTTCCCTACATAGAGAAGAGAAATCGACTTTTTTCTTGCTTTCCATAGTCAAGGGTTTCTTAATTTAGCCCACCCACCTTCACTAAGTTGGCCATATCTTGGTCATTTCTACTCCAAATTCAGAGATTTTTGTTGCTATGGGTTGCTCTCTGAGAAATCTTTCTAGAGAGTGTTATAAGACATCTTTTGGATTCAGTCACAACTCTATTCATAGCTTTGATTGTGGCTGTTCATCATCATCAACCCTCATTTGAGCACCTTCTTGATGCAACAACTATTGGGAGACTCTTGGAAAGCCAAAAGGAAGGAGTGTGGGCCATCTTTTGCACCTGCATCCAACTGCATATCAACTTTTGGACCTTGAAATAAGCTTCTTGGTCAACTATTATGCATATTGCTTTGTTTTTTATTCATGTTGCATATAGAATATGCATTTGTGCATGGCATCTCTAGTATATGCTTAGTTACAATGCTGTTTAGTCTTGTAGGGTGTATGAAGTGTTATTTGTAGGTACAAGTAAGTATTTTTCTTGTAGGTTCAATGAGGGAAGTATAAGAACTTTGTGTGTTCTTATTAAAATACTGTGCTGCAAGCACAAAGAAATTCATCACGGTGTGTAATCCCCTTCAGTTGATTTGTAGATAGATTGTGCTTTCCGGCATCATTTTTATTGCGGAAAACACATGGCATGTACTTCGTGTAATTTTTTTAGATGTTCAATTTTATGCCATTATGTTGCAAAAAGTTTTAGAATTCATTATGCATATGCATTAAAGAGTAGCAACCATACTAAACGTTTCCTATTTTATCATTTTCTTTTAAGTAAAGGCTTGTAACTTGTTTATTTTCCACTACCACTTGTTTACTTTAGGTATACATAGAGCGTACAACTTGAAAAAAAAACATACAAATAGAAAATAAAAAAAGTGATCGAAACCATATCCTAGCATGGAACCAAGACCATCATCACCTACTAGGACTGGCTCATTCATGGAACAACACCCCGTAGATCCCATTCAGACCATGAATACTAGGATTACCAATCTAGAGAGCACACTTCACGACATCTTGGAACACGTGAATGGTTCCAAGAAAGAAGAAGTGACACCTGAGCCTGAGTTGCCAGGGATGGAGGTAGATGCTACAGATGAGAATCCAACTCCAGAAGTCCCTAGAGTTAGCATCCTAGTCAAAGAGGCCAGATGGAAGCTTAAGTATCTTAAGCCGCTAGATACCATGGCTCGACTAGTGCTAGGATTGCTGATGCTATTGAGCAGTGGCAGACGTCACCCATAGGTGGTGGTGCAAGATAGAACAAGATAAGAAAGAGCCGATGACTTGGGATCAGTTCAAAGTCTTTTTCTATAACAATTTTGTACCACTTGATGAGAGGTCTAGTGCGCTAGACACTTGGTTCTTCATCATTCAAAAGAATCAAATTGTTCAGAAGTATTCGGATAAGTATAGAGAGGTACTCTTAAAGTACCTGATACTATTCTTGAGTTTCTTCAGGTCCACAAGTGCATCTTGGGACTTAGAGAAACTATTAGACCTTTGGTGAGGAAGGAGAGATGTCAATCCTTGGTACATGCCATGGAGATGGATTTCATCTATGAGGATGACCATAGGGGCATAGGCTCCCAAGGTCAGAAGTCCCCATGGCCTAAGGTAAGCCAACCCTTCCGTCTGCTCTGGCTGAGAGGGCTTATAATAAGTCCATTCTTACCCCTCAACAAAAGAGAACCCATTGAAAGAGGGATTATGCTATGGGTGTCTAGGCCAGCACCTGTTCAAGGACCATCCTAAGAAAAAGAAAATAGCAGCCACCATAGTTATTAATCCCACTCACGGAGGGAGTGATGGATAGGACTTTAGAGATTCCCCATCCCTAATATCATCTCCCATAGTGGCCATGAAAATCATGAAGAAGGTCCCTATTGTGCCAAATGCTATGCTTTTGCCAGTGGCACAGAAAGGATATCAGTTTCCAGATATAGAACTCATTGTCATGAGGGGATTCATGGTAGGATAACCTATCTAGGTACTCTTTGACACTGGCTTGACACAAAATGTGATTAGTTCCTGACTAGTGAAGAGGTTACATCTAGAGACTATGCAATCAGAGTATGCCTACATAGTAGAGTTAGCCGACGGGAAGGGAACTGAGACATGGGATCAACAAGTTATTGATTTGACCATTTAGATCCAGTCCTATGAGGATAGATTGGATTTTGAGATAGCAAGACTAGCACATTTTGATGTAGTCCTTACTAAGAAGTGGCATGCAAGGAAGAGACCAGTCATTGGCTTTGCATCGCATGTGTAACAGTTTGAGCATGAGGGGAGGTGACTATTGATCCGTGGAGAGCCATATATCCAAGACACACAATTGGTAATTGCTACCAAGATTGTAAGTATATATATTCTCTTTATTTTATGTATTCATCATGTATTATGATGGATTCATGGAGTCATGGAAACTCTATTTGGAAAACTCAAGAACTTTTAGAGAAAGTGAGAGCAAAATTCCAAGAGTTATTCTTGAAAGAATTACCTTCATGTTTGCCTTCTTGAACGAATAGAGCATAGAATCGAATGTAGTCTGCAAGGTCATGGACGAGTACCTATAGAAAGGGATGATTAGATCTAGCTATTCACCCTTTGTAGCACCATTTCTTCTTGTAAAGAAGAAAGACCGATCTTATAGGATGTGCGACGACTATTGAGCACTCAATAAGATTAATATCAGACATAGATATACCATGCCCAAGATAGATGATCTTTTAGATGCTCTAGGTAGAGTTGTTGTATTTAGTAAAATAGATTTAAAAAGTGGCTACCATCAGATTAGGGTAAAAGATCATGATGTACAAAATATAGCTTTCAGGACCCGTTTTGGGCATTATGAGTATTTGTTCATGCCATTTGGTTTGAATAATGCACCAACTACATTTATGATGTTAATGAATGAAATTTTGTAACCATTCGTTGGAAACTTTGTTGTAGATTTTTTTGATGATTTGTTAGTGTATATTAGGAATGTGCATGAGCATGAAAATCATCTAAGATTAGTATTGAATGCATTAAAAGAGAATCATCTTTACATCAATTTGGAGAAGACTCAGTTGTTTCTTACAAGGATAGAGTATTTAGGGCATGTGGTCTCAGTCGATGGGGTTCAGATGGATCCCAAGACGCTCTTACTTATCTTAGCCTGGTCTACTCCTTAGAATGCGGGGTAGTTATGGTCATTTCTAGGAATTTCCAACTTTTATCAAAATTTCATCTCTTCTTATTCGTTGATAGCAGTGCCCATGACGAACTTGCTTCAAGGAAAAGTTCTGTTTGCATGGAAGCTGTTGATGTATGAAACACCACAAGAAATGAATTAATGTGACACTAGAACACCTCTATGGTCACCATTAAGTCATTGCCACTCCAAACTTTGAGAAATGATAGCCTAAAGTGAGAACTTTGCTTCTACAGAAATTCCTAGTCACCAAAATGACATACCTTCAGTATTTTGCTAATTTCTCCTAGCTCAAGTATTATTTCTCCATGAAACTTTATAGGCTAAAACTAGAAGAGTAGAGCTTTCCAACAAGCTATCATATGCATCAAACGGATCTCTAGAACTCAAGTTATGGCCTTCACAAGATGACCCCATATGACCTTCCAAAATTGGAAATCTTTCCTGTTATAGTAAAAGCGCCTGTTTAAAATTAGAATTCGATGCCTAGCATCGACTTGCAACGAGAATTCGATGCCGGGCATCGACTTGGAATGTTTTTGGCCACTTTTTAGCAGGGATTCGATGCCGGGTATCGACTTCCCGCATAAAACCTTGATCTTTTGGACACCAAAACTATAGGTGATTTCATGCACACTTAGAATATGACTTATCAACTGGAATTCGATGCCAGGCATCGAGTTGCTCCAACATAATCATGTTTTCAAACACTTCAGTACTGAATGAAAAGGATAAATGAAAATATGACTTATCAACAGAGATTCGATGCCAGGCATCGAGTTGCTTGGAAAACTTGATCTTTTTAACTCATCACACAGTAGGTAATTATGGAGATGATGGAGAGAGACTCATACATAGAACTTTACTCAGTTCTTTCTCATAGCTATGAAAACTCAGAAGTTTTACAGATGCTTTCTCACTCGGAGAATCCCGACTATACACAGTCGTATAAATGAACTCCTTCTTCTACTTCTTCTCTCTATTCTCTCTCTCTCTCTACGTCAGTTGATACAAACTAACTTATATAGATTTTCGTATTCTCGTGATTTTAAAAAACTTCTAGAACTAAAGTGAACTAACTTTACAAATATGATACATTTGTGAATTCGTCCCTTCACATAGGCATGGGGTTTTCTTCCTAAGATTTGACCTTCAAATATATGTCCAATTAGTGATTGTTTCTCCAACAGCTCCCCCTCAATCACTAATTGACATTCCCTGTTTCTTCATATCTTCTTCTTTTCTTTTACTCCTGCCATGCTTTTGAATCTGCTGGTCTTCACACCATCCAAGCTCTTTGTCATTATGTCTGCTAACTGATCTTTAGTAGAAATGTACTCCACTTCAATCTCCTTCTCGATTACCTTTTCTCTGAGAAAATGATATTGTATCTCTATGTGCTTTGTCCTTGCATGAAATACTGGATTTGCTGCAAGATAAAGTGAACTCATATTATCTCCATGTATTGTAGGTGTACCTTGATCAATGCCTAAGCTCTTGAACAATGTCTGCATCCATATGACTTCCTTAGCTGCTTCCACAAGTCCTTTGTACTCTGCTTCAGTTGATGATAATGCTACTGTATGTTGTTTCTTTGAACACCAACTTACAAGCTTATCACCAATGTATATCATGTAACCATGAGTTGATCTTCTGTCATGCTGGTTACCTGCCCAATCTGAATCACTATAGGCTCTCAACTTCAAATCTGATGTAAAAGGATAATATAATCCTTCCTTTATAGTTCCTTTGATATATCTGAGAACTCTTTGACCTGCAATCCAATGTGGGTCCTTTGGACAATGCATGAATTGTGACAAGACTCCCATTGCATAACTAAGATCAGGTCTTGTTAGTGTAGCATAAATCAAACTACCTACAAGAGATTGATACTTCCTCATATCTTTGTATTCTACACCATCATATTTACTGAGCTTGTGATTAACTTCAAGTGGAGTTGAAGTTTCTTTGCAATTTTCCATATCAAACTTCTTCAACAAGTTCAGAAGATACCTTTCTTGTGACACATATATGCCATGATCTGTATAAGTGACTGCCATTCCAAGAAAGTATGACAATTTTCCTAGATCACTGATCTTGAATTCTTTCTCAAGTAATCTCTTTACCTCCTTGATTCCTTCATCTGAAGTACCTGTGATTATAATGTCATCTACATAAATACAAATGTAGATTGTACATTCCTCTGTTCTTCTGATAAGTAGACTTGGGTATGCTTTTGAACTTTGATATCCAAGATCATTGAGATACTTCACCAGTCTATAGTTCCAAGCTCTTGGAGCTTGCTTCAATCCATACAATGCTCTTCTCAACCTGCAAACAAAATTTGGATACCTGTAATCTATAAACCCTTGAGGTTGTTCCAT
This sequence comes from Ceratopteris richardii, assembly GCA_020310875.1. Lineage (NCBI taxonomy): Eukaryota > Viridiplantae > Streptophyta > Polypodiopsida > Polypodiales > Pteridaceae > Ceratopteris > Ceratopteris richardii. The sequence continues at coordinate 148,902,815 of CM035425.1, read as the reverse complement.
GTATACCTCATCTGATATGTATCCATTCAAGAATGCATTCTTTATATCCAATTGACTTAGAGTCCATCCTTTTGAAGCTGCAATAGCAATGATTGTCCTTATAGTTGACATCTTAGCTATAGGACTGAATGTCTCATCATAATCTATGCCATAGGTATGGGCATAGCCTTTCACCACCAGTCTAGCTTTGTATCTGGCTATACTTCCATCTGCAAGCTTCTTCACTTTATAAACCCATTTATTTCCAATTACTTTCTTACCATTTGGTTTAGGAACAAGTTCCCATGTCTTGTTCTCCTCCAGTGCATTGAATTCTTCCTTCATTGCTTCTTCCCATTGCTTCTTACCTTTAGCTTCATCATAATTATGAGGTTCTTCATCATCTTTGACCATATATGCATAGTTCTTATGAGTTATGTAAGAAGTATCATAAGAATACCTTTCTGGTTGTCTTCTAGTCCTGCTTGACCTTCTTGGTTCACATTCTTCATAAGTTTCTGGATACACCTCTTCATCAAATATAGGAGCTTCTTCATTCCTTCTTGTTAATCCACTTCTAGATGTACTTGCTTGCATATAGTCTTCATCTCTATTTACCTGCACAATTGATTTTCCTTTCTCACATCTTCTTACCTCTTCTTCAAATTCTTCAGCTGTGTGACTTTGATCTACATACCAACTTTTCTGTTCATCAAATGTAACATCTCTAGAAACAAGAAATTGTTTTGTTAGAGGATTCCACAACCTGTAACCCATCTGCTTTTCATCATAACCAATGAACACATATTTTTCTGCCTTTGGTTCAAGTTTATGCCTAAGCTGTGATGGCACATAAGCATATGCAATTGATCCAAACACTCTACAATGATCTAGTGTTGGTTTCTTACCCCACCAAGCTTCATATGGAGTCATTCCATTCAGAGCTGCACATGGTAATCTATTCACAAGATATGTGGCTGTATTTACAGCCTCAACCCAAAGATAATTTGGACAGTTCTTCTCCTTTAGCATAGCTCTAGCAAACTCAACCAAAGTCCCGTTCCTTCTTTCTGCTACACCATTTTGTTGTGGTGTATACCTGCAAGTTATTTCTCTCTTAATACCTGCATTCCAAAGATAATCATTGAACTCTTGGGAGAAGTATTCTCCCCCTCCATCAGACCTCAGTCTTTTAAGCTTTTGACCTGTGACTCTCTCTGCATATGCATGAAAATGCTTGAAAGCTCCAAACACTTCTGATCTTTCCTTCAAAACATATAATGTTATCCATCTTGTAGCATCATCAATGAAAAGAACATAATACCTTGAGCCACTGATAGATCCTTCTTTTGTTGGTCCCCATACATCTGTATGAATGAGCTCAAGTACTCCATCATGTTTGAATCCTTTCTTCTAAAATGGTAACCTCTGTGCTTTACCCATTTGACATGCTTCACATTTATAAACCATATGTTGACTTTGCACATTTGGTAATCCTAGTACAGACTGATTAGCAACCATAGCTTTAATTCCTCTTTCATTGAAATGACCTAATCTCTTATGCCAGAGATCAAGTTCTGTAATCACTCCTTCACCATGTGTGAGCAAAGCTTGACCAATGTTCCCTTGTACTCTTAAAGTAAAGAGTCTACCTTCTTTCTTACCAGAGACAATCTGATTATACCCATTCTCTGGATCTTCAACAAATACTCCTTCATTTGTAAACCTGACTTGAAAACCTTTTTCAACTATCTGTCCCACACTAATCAAGTTTTTAGGTATTGTGGGAACATACAAAACATTGGTTAGCAAATCTGCTCCACTCTTGCATTTCACCTTTCCAATTGAATGTACACTATGTCTGGTATTATCACCTGTTTGAACTATGTGACTAGAAATGCCTTTTTCCAATTCTGACATCAATTCTATGTTTCCTGACAAATGATTAGAACATCCAGAGTCAATGTAAAATACCTTTAGATCTTCTTTATCTGATGTGTTGATTGAATTCATCATCAATGATGTATGACTTTCATTCTATGTGTCATTTGCATAGTTGTAGTAGGTGGTGTTGTAGGATTGATTCTGTCCCCAACTTCTTCCTCCACCTCTACCATAGCCTCCTTTTTTATTTTTTCTACCTCTTTGAAAATTACTTTGATATCTTCCACCTCGACCTCTGCTATTGTTGTTTTGATTCTGGTTTGATCCTTGTTGATTGTGCCAACAGTCATGAGCCAAATGATTACTCAATCCACAGATCCAGCAAGCCTTTTTGTTGTTATTTTGATTACCTCTTCCTCTTCCAAAACCTCTTGCTCTTCCTCTGCCAGTGCCTTTACCTCTTGCATAATAAACTTGAGAAGTTGACTCTTCTTCATCCTTTGCTTTACCTTTATCTCCTTTCTTCTTGTTCTTCATGTACATTGCAGAACTTTGTCCTTTATCTCCATCTCCCTTCAAGTCTTGCTCATATGTGAGCATCAAACCAAGCAACTGGTTTAAATCTGGAACATAATGATTTAATGAAAGTTCTGTTGATAAGACAAAAGGTTTCCACCTTTCATCCCCTCTCAAACCTGCAAGTAGCTGAGCAATCAATCTGTGATCTTCAACATCTTCATCTATGGATCCAAGAGTATCTGCAAGATCCTTCATCTTAGTGACATAATCACTAATGGTTTGACTTGGCTTCTTCTTGAATGTTGTAAACTTTGACCATAGACTTGCTTTCCGTGCTTTAGTAGTGCTTTGGAAATGATACTCCAATGCATTCCATATATCTTCAGATGATTCCAATCCTCTGATGTGTGGTAGTAAATGATCAGAGATTGTATTGTAGATGTAGGCTTTTGCACTTGCATCCTTCTTCTGCCAATGCTTTAAAGCATCTAGTTCTTCTTTCTTTGGTCGGCTTTCATCTTCGAATACTGGCTTCTCTTCTTCACCTGTAACATATATCATGAGATCCTTACTCATAAGTAAGGCTTCCATTCTCATTACCCATGCGGGGTAATTATCTCTGTCCAATTTGTCAATGGAAATATGATCTGCCATAGTTCTTTCCTTCTGCTGCAACCTGCGAGCTTAAAGGATAAATGATAATACCTTTTGAAGTTCTTTGTGTATGAGGATACTTTTGAAGTAACCTTTTGATGCCTTGTGTCTTCAAATGCTTCACCTTTCAAACTTTAATGGAAAACTTTACAAAGCTTCTCGTACCTTTGTTGTCTTCTGCTCTCGAGAATCTTTCTGCTCTGATACCACTTGTTGATGTATGAAACACCACAAGAAATGAATTAATGTGACACTAGAACACCTCTATGGTCACCATTAACTCATTGCCACTCCAAACTTTGAGAAATGATAGCCTAAAGTGAGAACTTTGCTTCTACAAAAATTCCTAGTCACCAAAATGACATACCTTCAGTATTTTGCTAATTTCTCCTAGCTCAAGTATTATTTCTCCATGAAACTTTATAGGCTAAAACTAGAAGAGTAGAGCTTTCCAACAAGTTATCATATGCATCAAACGGATCTTTAGAACTCAAGTTATGGCCTTCACAAGATGACCCTGTATGACCTTCCAAATTTGGAAATCTTTCCTGTTATAGTAAAAGCGCCTGTTTAAAATTAGAATTCGATGCCTAGCATCGACTTGCAACGAGAATTCGATGCCGGGCATCGACTTGGGATGTTTTTGGCCACTTTTCAGCAGGGATTCGATGCCGGGCATCGACTTCCCGCATAAACCTTGATCTTTTGGACACCAAAACTATAGGTGATTTCATGCACACTTAGAATATGACTTATCAACTGGAATTCGATGCCAGGCATCGAGTTGCTCCAACATAATCATGTTTTCAAACACTTCAGTACTGAATGAAAAGGATAAATGAAAATATGACTTATCAACAGAGATTCGATGCCAGGCATCGAGTTGCTTGGAAAACTTGATCTTTTTAACTCATCACACAGTAGGTAATTATGGAGATGATGGAGAGAGACTCATACACAGAACTTTACTTAGTTCTTTCTCATAGCTATGAAAACTCAGAAGTTTTACAGATGCTTTCTCACTCAGAGAATCCCGACTATACACAGTCATATAAATGAACTCCTTCTTCTACTTCTTCTCTCTATTCTCTCTCTCTCTCTGCGTCAGTTGATACAAACTAACTTATATAGATTTTCGTATTCTCGTGATTTTAAAAAACTTCTAGAACTAAAGTGAACTAACTTTACAAATATGATACATTTGTGAATTTGTCCCTTCACATAGGCATGGGGTTTTCTTCCTAAGATTTGACCTTCAAATATATGTCCAATTAGTGATTGTTTCTCCAACAGAAGCAAGAGTAGCAAGAAAGTTTTGATGCTCTGAAACAAGCTATTTTAGAGGCTCCTATACCGAAAGTGGTAGATCCACAAAAACCCTTTGAGTTAGAGACATAAATTAGTGGCATAGCCATAGGGGCAACTTTGATCCAGGATGGAAGGCCAATAGCTTTTGAAAGCAAGAAATTGAGTAGTGCATAGCGCAATTGGCTAGTGCATCAATAGGAGTTGTATGCAATGGTGCATGCACTTAAATTCTAGAGACATTATCTTTATGGTATAGGCTCTAAGGTATACAAAGATCACCATACACTCAAGTATTTTTGTAGTCAGCCAAATCTTCGAGGGAGACATGCTCGTTGGGCTGAGCTCATGTAGGAGTTTCACATGGAAATCATGTATAGAAGAGGCAAAGAGAATATAGTAGCTGATGCATTATCACGGATAATGTATCAAATAAGCTTTACAATTCTAGAAAGCTCATTGTTTCAAGAGATAAAGGAAGCACATGTGGAAGATCCACATTTGTTACTGATTATAAGAGCCATCAGTGACTCTATAATAGGACACAAGGTAGTTTCAGTTGTTTCTTCACCTAGCAGAGTAAACAAGTCCAGTTTGTATTCCAATTTCTCAAAGGAGAATAGAATAGCCAAACGGAAAGGAAAGGTTTGCGTATCAGATTCTTAGGATTTGAGAAGAAAATTCATGCATGATAACCATGATGTTCCTTTTGGAGGGAATCCTACTATTGAAAAGACAATACAACTTGTTAAAATAACATTTTGGTGGCTTGGATTAGCTAGATATGTCCACACTTATGTTCAACAATGCTTTATGTGTCAAGTCAACAAGGTAGAAAGGGTAAAAGACACCACGTTTTTCACATCCTTTATAGATTCTAGATCATAACTAAGATAGACTACCCATGGACTTCATATTGGGGTTACCATAGACCCAAAGGAAGTGGGATTCTATCCTAATTGTGGTAGACAGATTGAGCAAGATGGCTCATTTCATACCCATGCAGGAGATGATAGAAGCTCCAAATGTAGCAGAGGATGATAGTAAAGAAGCTAAGTGATGTTGCATACCAATTAGAGCTTCCTCTAGATTGCAGAGTCCATCTAGTGTTTCATGTCACTAAACATCAAAACTATATTTCCAGGGAGGATAATCTAATAGAGGTTATTTTTTTCTTTGTAGAAAAGTGATAGCACAGATCATTCTCCAGACAAGATACTAGATCGGAGACAAGAATGGTTGAGGAACCATGTGATGCAGGAGTATCTAGTAGCATGGAGAGGATTAGTGCTTACTGACTCTACTTTTGAATCAGAAGCTCTGGTTCACAAGTACTTTCCCTCATTAATCATTGAGGACAATTATCTTTAGAAGGGGGAGAGAGTGTCAGACATTGGTCCATAGGGATCATTACGAACCATAGCCAAGGTCCCAAGCTCTGGAGATATCCTAAGGTATTCAATAGTAATGGGGATGGGTGTTGCATGATGGCCACATGGCAGCACTAGACCATTCCAGATCATTGCTATTTTTGGAATAAAAGAGGATATAAAAGGATGGGAGGAGAGTTGCACACACATCATTCACAAGTCTTTCTTGCATGAGTTAATTCTCACACATATCTTCTTTAATATGATCAAAAGATAAGGCCAAATCATTATCTTCCAATAATAAAGTTTCTTTTACCACAATCATGATCATAATTACTTTACTCAACAAAGCAACAACGGGTTGCTTCTTGTTGATCCATGTAATAACTGCACTCCCAAGTGAGAATAGAAAGCCACGAGTAGATATTATATTTGGAATATGACTAGCCCAATCTACACCGATGTACCCATGAACTTGCAGATCTACACTAGGTTCATGAAACAATGCATACTCCAAAGTAGCACTCACATACTGTAGAGCCCACCTCAGAGCATCTAAATGTGGTTTCTTTGGAACCTGCATAAGATGACTTTTAAGTCCAATTGTGTAGCTTAGATCAAGCCTTATAATTGTGAGATATATAAAACTTCCCATAATTTTCTTGTACATAGTAGCATTTTCCAATGCTTCACTTGATGTAGTATCCAATTTTAAATTTTGATATAATGGCATAGAGATTAGCTTACAATTAGACATACCATACTTTTGCAGCATACTCAAGGCATATTGCCTTTGCAACATCCATATACCTATTTCTGTATGTAAAAACTCAATGCCAAAAAAATAGCACAGCACACTAGGATCTTTCATGTGAAATTCCTACGTAAGGAGTTTCTTTACCTTTTTAATGCTTTCTTCATTATCACCTCCTACAATCAAGTCATCAACATAAATAGCCACAATTGTGATGCCATCATCACCCTTCCTTGCATAAAATGAATGATCTGGATCACATATAGGAAATCCAATGGTGTTTGAATCCTTGCATGCCAAGCACGAGGGGCTTGTTTAAGCCCATACAAAGCCTTTTGCAACCTGCAAACATATGCTGGGTGCTTTTAATCTTCATATCCTTGTGGCTGGTCCATGCATTCTTCACTCCATTTGATGCAAAGTCCATCCTTTTATTGTAGCTAATGCAACAAGTGCTCTGACAGTAGACATTTTAGCTATAGGTCTGAATTTTTCCTCATAATCAATGCCATATGTATGTGCATATCCTTTTGCTACCAATCATTCCTTATACCTGCTTATGCTACCATCAACATTGTGCTTTACCTTGTAAACCCACTTGTAACCTATGAGTTTCTTTCCTTGTGGCAATGGAACCAACTTGCATGTTTCATTTCCATAAAGTGTAGACATCTCCTCATCCATAGCTTTCTCCCAATCTGTATTCCCAATTGCATCTTCAAAACAAGAAGGTTCAACATCTTGTATTCTATTGGCCATGTAGGCACAATGGCAAGCCATGTAACTATTATATGTCAATCGTTGCATTGAATTCTACATCCTTCGATATCTTCTTGTTGTTGGGTCACTTCTCTTTGTATCATTTTCATGTGCCTTTCTTAGTCTTGGAGTCTTCACAGAGGGCAATCCAAGTCTTTTCTGAACCACTTGCATCTCCATCAATGTCTTGAAAACCTGTAGATGGTTTACTACCAGCAGAAAGCTTTTCTTTACCTTTCTTCAATGTAGTTGATGAATTTGATAGAATAAAATTTCCACGCAATCTTCCACTCCATGGATTTGATTTGGAACTATTACTTGGTGTGTACTCAAGTCAAGAAGACTCAAGGACTTGTGCCAATGAGACTGTACCTCGTTTGCAACACAAGTGCGTATAGTGGGAAATTAACACACATTTAAATGTCAATCCGATCGAACGACCTAACCAAGTGTATGAGGACATGTGCACTCATGATAGAAAATGAAGTAGCTCAGCTGCTATGCATGAGAAAAGACTAATCCACCTCTCAAACTCACTGAAAAACTGAAAGTGTCTGCCGCGATACCTCTTGCAGCAATTTTCAGAAAATCAAGGATTTCTCCTAGCTCCGAACTCTGAATATAGTCAATAAGGTACTCGTTTCAAAGCTCTCGATGAGACGCATCTATTAGAAGTGGTATCACTCGATTTTAAAAACCCTGCTTAAGTTATGCCCAAAATAGTGAATAGCGGGAAGCACCCACACTCACGCCACAACTCCTACAAGCTCACACACACACTACAGTAACTCAAAAACAGTGGGGAGGGGTAGACAACAGTCCTACACACACATTCCAAGCATTACACACACATACAAGATCAAAGAGAAGATGGAAATCTGCAAGAAAGAGGCAAATTCGAAATTTTGCAAAGCTCCTTCTTCACAATGACAAAAAGTCTCTACAAAGAGTCACAAAGTGACTTATATACATGTGCCCTAAGTTTGGTCCTTTCACACAAGAGACCGGCACTTTATTACTAAAAAGTGAATTTCCTACTAATTTACAAGGGATATGTCACAACAAGTTGGGATTATGCATCTAGAGGACTCCTCTATTGCATTTACATGGCTTTGAGGGAATTCTCTAAGACCTCGAAGAAGTAAAATTATGCCCATTAATTTGAAAATTTTGGGGCTCTTCTCTTGTGCTCCTTTGCTCTGCAACACTCTCCCCCTCTTTGTCTCTGTCGTCCCTTGACAGGCTTTACTTCTTGTCTTCAGCTTGTTTAAGAGGTATGAATGCACGCACCCAGCAGTCAAAGCGGCAACAAGGACTGTCAGAGAATTTGTTATTTTATCCGATGTAAGTCCTTTGCTTCTGTTTTCCCCTTGATATCCTGTACATCACAAATCTGGGTTGCTGCATCTAGTCGGGTTGCCATGCACGCCACCAGTGACTAGGAATGTGCTGTCCTTAGTCACCTCTTTCTAGCTTTTGGTCTTCTGATTTGTCCTGGTTGCACACATCTAACCCGGTTGTATTGTTCTGAGCCTGTTTACTTTGTTGACAACGCACGCTATCAGCGGAAGGATTATTACCTGCCAAATATTGTCTTGCACTTCTTCATGTATGGTTCCTGGCACTGGTCCGTCCTTCCCATGAAATGTCCTGGTTCTGATTGATTTTTAATTCCAATTCTCAGGACCTGGATGATTCGCGTTGTTGCTTGATGTGTGCCCCTACGGGGCTTTGGGCAGAGGGTGGTTCTTCTGTATTATGCTCTTCATTATTTATTGAGCCGTTTTCGACTTTGATCTTCTTCTTCTTCTTTTCTTGCTTGATTCCCCTTCCACATGTCCCTCCTCCTGAACTCTGTCGTCCCCGACAGGCTTTTTGTGGTGACGTGTGTAAGTCTGAATGGCTACTTGCTCTCTTTGGTTTATAAGATTAGCGTGACATATCATAAATTCCTTCCACTGTGTTGACTTCACTCCATCCTCTAGTGCTTGTCTATGATCCGCAAAAAAACTCGTCTCATAAGCGACCAGACGTGCATTAAGGTTTGAAGTCATTTTGATAAAAATTTCTGAATCTATTTCGAAGAAGCCAGTGAAAAATGCTTCTTTGAAAGTTTGCATATATGTTGATGGCAAGAACATAATTCGAGAATAATATGCCATAAGTGTTAAGCGGCTTGGAATAGTAGATAGATAAAAAATGAGTGCTTTGGATCCTTGCGTAATGTCGATGAAATTCAAAAAAGTATATTTTGCGTGCTGGAAGACTTTGATTACTGTTAGTAGTATACTGAATATTTTATTGGTCATTTTAACTGCTAAGTCTGGGACCGTAGCGTATCTGGTAATCCAAAATTCCATTGTTTTTACCATATACTCTTTCGTTGGTAGGTAGTTATGAGGCGGACTAGGTAACAATGGGTAATTCAGCCATTGATTATTGATGCTTCCCTGGCGCTGTCCTTCCCAAAATTGCGACCAGGAGCATCTGCGGGGTACTGGGCAAAAAGATGGGTTTACCTGAAGCACATATGGTGATGCTTCCCACTGTACCCGCAGTGTTGGATTCTTTTCCAAAACTTTGCGTCTCCAAATGGGATCAGCCTTCTCAAATTCTTCTTGGGTATACTTGAATGTATCTTGGCTGAAGTGGAGATTGTGGTCCGGATCTTTATTTGTCGTAGTCTTTATATAGTGTCGCATTTGTTCTTTAAGCAAGCCATAGGGTACACTGAAAGGCTTCAAAATCTGGTCCAAGTTTTTGCTTTCTATCTTAGCTTCCTTCATTACTTGAATGATTTGATCTTCAAATTCAGTCGTAAGCTGGGACACCAGTAGTGCCCTTTCCGGTTGATTCAGTTCTGCAATGTTTCGATTGTTATGTTCAATGTGGACCTCCTGTGCCTCCATTATCGGTGAATGATATGAGGGGGGAGAGAGAGGATGTACCTCAGTCTCCACAGTAGCCTCTGCAGATTTTGGAACTACTGGTGTCCCCTCACTTGTTTGCTGCGCTAATTGCTCTTGAAGCTGTTTAATCAATTCATCTTTCTGCAGGAGATAATGATTCTCAATTTTTTTCCATTTAGTGCTAAGAGCTGCAGTGTCGTCCATGTACCTCTTTTCCCATTCAGCAATGGTGAGTTGCTCCTTCTTGAGCTGATCTTCATACTTAGCTATCTTTGTCTCCAATTCTTTGATATCTTTTTCTGGTCTTTCTTGAACGTCCATTGGCTGATCACTGAGAAGGGCGGTCATGAGCTCTTTATTTCGATGTCTTAAGTTTTCTGCTTCCTCCATGTATACCTTGATCTATGATTCCAGTATTTTGCTCCTGGCAGTCATTCGTGCCTTCTCAGCCTCGCTAGCTTCATATTTTGTTTGTACTTCTTGCAGTTGTGCTTTTAATCTTTCATTTTCTGACATTAAGTCATTGCACTGCTTTTTTGCTTCTTGGACTTCTTTTTCTTTGTTTCTGATGTGCTCTCGTTCTAATTTCAATTCTGCCGAAAGATTCTTACTCTTTTCTTGAAGCTCGTGCTTGTCCTGCATTGCTTGATCATAGTCTTCATCGGCCTCAAGCATTAGTTGTTGTGTGTCTAGTGCGGTTCGGATCATATATTGTACAACAGGCTTGAGTTGGGCAATGTCGAAATTCAACCAACTCTTGGTATGCTCGGAGCTTCGCCGGTTTGCACATCTTTTCCCTGCTCCACATGGATGGTTTTGTTGTGTGGTTGTCTAACTTGTAGGTGTACTTGTGGTTCGTTTTCTTCTTTATCCATATCAATAGCTTTTGTGGCACTCCCTTGAAATGTTACATCCATGGGGGAGGTTTCTGCCACGACCCTTATCGGTGTGAAGGGTTCGTCTTCTTTGACTGTCTCGTCTTGAGATTCTTTCTTTGGCATCTTTATGGATACCTCGCGCAGGGGTGTGGCCTCCTTGATATGAATAGTGGAGGTCTCATTAATTTTTATTACATGCGTATTGTCTTTGTTGGCGACTATGCCCTCGGTGTTGAGCTCTTGGTGGGTAGAGTTGTTTTCCACTTTTAGGTCCTCTTCTTCATTGTAATTTACTGCATTTAATTCCACCCATTGTCCATCATCCTTTGATTCACTTTGAATATCCACATTTAATAATGAGGTGTCAGGTTCTTGTGCATCCGAGGATGAGCTTGAATTGTCCAACCCTATCTCTCGATAGCGATGGACTTTGGTGAGCTTCCTTTTTGCCTCTATCTCTTGTTGAGTTTGCTGATAATGATGCCCTTGTATAGGTAAATTGACTTGTCCTTCTGTATATTGGTGCGTTTCTTCTAGGGCCCTATTTAAGTCTTCCACTGTAATTGTTCTTTGCTCTTCAATTGTTGTCTTCGGAAGTAAGTGTGTCCTTTTGGTGGCGGGAACTTCCTCTTCTGCTTGCTTGACTTCCCTGAGTCTCTTCGTGCCTCTCATTCTTGGTTGAGACCTAGTTTCTGCCTCTTCCACAATCTTGACTCCTCTTTTCTTTTTAGGAACAGTGGCAACTTTGGCATACTTCACCATGGCAGTTGATGATGGCATTTCTTGCAGGTGCTCTCGAATACCTAAAGCGTGGTAGATCAATATCGTCAGAGCCACACTGCCATTGAGGAACTTTTTATTATTCCATTGCTTTTTTGCTTCGAATAACCTTTCTTGGATGTAAGGAGTCAGATTAATCTGGTTGCCAATCTGCTTAACGGCATGTGAGAGCAGTTGAACAATAATCTTTTGAGGGGCCGTGTACCGATGCATATTCGGGAAGCAGAAGTGTTGGTGAATAAGCCTTACTTCCTCTTCTATGTCCACCCTATTAATGTCTGTGAATGTTATGTTCTTTGCGCCGCGACTCTCTTCTTTTACCACGGTAGTTCCATCCTTTTCCCATCCAAAGGCTTCTTTAATCAAGTCATGCGTAAATTGGATGACTACCCATTCACCTATTTTATCCATCACTCTAGCCTCAGGTACCATTGGATCATGCAGTGCTGGCTATAAGGTATTCATGACTTGAGTGCATCTTTGAAAGTCGGGCTTATAGATTGGCAGTTCAAAATATTTGTGTATGCCCGCTCTCTTCATGGTGTCTATGATAGATGGGAGTCCATGTAGTACTCGGAAATCCTGGGACATGATTAGAAATTGATGATCTTCTTAACTGCATAGACCATTCCTAATCCTTCTCACTCGGTAGTGGTATAATTCCTTTCAGCTTGATTCAGTTGTCTACTTGCATAGGCAATTGGATGATCTAGCTTTCCTTCATCAGCCGGTTGGGCTAAGATACATCCGATTGCATAATTAGAAGCATCAACATGAATATGAAAAGGATTGTTCCAATTGGGCGTTTTCAGAATTGGGGCCGTGCTAAGCCTCTTTTTTAATTCATTGAATGTTGTCTCGCACTCTTCCGTCCAAGTGAATTGAGTTAAGAGACCATACAGGGGTTTGGCTATTATGGCATACATGTGAATAAACCGATGGTAATATCCACAATGTCCCATAAAGGCTTGTACCTCTTTCGCATTCTTTGGTCTAGGAAGCTCTAAGATGACCTTGATCTTGTCCTCATCCGTGGATATTCCATTTCTGGAGACTATGTGTCCTAGGATCTTTCCTTGTCTCACCATGAACACACATTTTTCTGGGTTTAGGCAGACTCGATACTGGCGGCATTTATTAAATATTTTTCTCAACTCGGGAATATGATCTCGTCTTTGATTCGAGTATGTACATAGGTCATCTACATACACTTCCATGCTCTTTTTTAGGAATTCCTTGAAAACATGACACATAAATCGTTGGAATGTAGTAGGTGCATTAGTGAGTCCAAAAGGCATCACCCTGAAAGCATAGACTCCCCATTCGGTCGCGAATGCGGTCTTATGTTGATCCTCAGTAGCAATAGCTACTTGGTTGTATCCGGAGAATCCATCTAAGAAGCTATAGACTTCCTTTCTTGCTACCCTTTCCAATAGATGGTCCGTGATGGGTAGTGGGTAGCTATCACGTATGGTGGCTGCATTGACTTTTTTCAAGTTAATGCACACCCTCAATTTTCCATTTTTCTTAGGCACAACTACTAAAGGTGATACCCACTCGGTGTGTTCTATCTCATATATGAATCTTGCAGTTAGTAGCTTGTCAATTTCTTCCTTAATTTTTGCTGCATACACCTCATGATACGTATAAGGGCATTGTTTCGATGGTTTTGCATCTGCAGTCATTGGTATTCGATGAGAACAAATATTGGGTTCTACACGCTTAAGATCCTTATATGTCCATGCGAACACGTCTCGATATTCTTGGATCAGCTGTATGAGTTCTTCTTCCTCCTCCTCTAATACATCTTTGCCTATGTAGGTGCATCGCTCTTCTCCGTCTTCCACTGTTACTACAATTTGTTTGTTCTTTGTTGTTGTATGCTTCTCCATCTCTAGCCTCTCGTTTAGGCATTTGAATGGCTACCTTTCTCTCTTCTACTTCATATCTTTTAAAGTGTTCAGGAACTTCAAACGAATCTGGATCAGGTCCTATTTTACTCATATCTTCTGCTTGCTTTTGTACCATGGGAGTAGCTTCGATTGCTAAGATCTTGGTAGGTTCCTATTTCTCTCTGTTTCGAATGGTGTCTAGGTAGCTTTCTTCAGATCGAATTCTGGTTCCATTTCTATACTCTCATATTCCTCTTTCCATTCTTTCTCCATGATTTCCCCTTCATCTACTTCTTGAAGGACAACCATATAAAGATTTACATCATAACCTTCCTCATCTTTGCACTCGTTCATTGTCAAAACTTCCTCATTCACGCACACATCTAAGGTTGCTAGAATTTCCATCCATCCATGCGGTTCAAAGGTCTCATCTGGAAAGATTTGAGGCATGTACCCTGGGTCCTCTACTGGTCGGTAGTTAGGATGTCCTATCGGCCACATTTTCCTTTTACTCTCCTCCTTCTTCGCTTGTTTGCACATCCATAACTGGGCATCCTCGTGCATCCAAGATTGATCACTCGATCCAGCACTATGCATGGATAGGTCATCTTCCTCTTTGTGTATGGGATTCCACTACAGTGGAGGGACATCTCGATAAGCAAACGTATGCAAGTTTATCTTGGTTGTATTTCCTTGATGTTGTAGGTACAATGAATCTCTTCCCCAGTCTTGCACTACCCGCATTTGTCTCATAAAGGGTCGTCCTAATATCATCTCGTAATTGTTAGCCTTTTCGAATTTACAAATGGCTAGTGTGTGCTCAAATTCAACTCCACAGGTCGTTAATTTGATTCCTTCCAGTATTCCTAGAGTCCCTGAAAAGATGTTCCTTTCCACAATCATTGCAATATCCTTCCCAAGCCCTAGGTGGTGGTGGATTGTAAGGTCGAGGGCACTCTCTAATAAAATGGTCTCCTTCACATCTATAACACGGTCCTCTTGGTACAGGTGGTCTAATGGGTGGTCTCATGGGTGGTTGTGCTTAAGGAGTGGTATACATTAGAGTTGCGACCTCTGTTTCATAGCTCTGGTCATAGTTTTCATATCCATAATAAGCCGAATCATAGGTTGTTCGTAATCTAACATATTGGCTTCATATGGGTAGTAATCTCCTGGTGGAAGCTCATATCCAGTGTTCGCTGATTCCACATTGATTGTCGATGATGCTGGCACTATGGCTCTCTCCAAATTTTCCTCTGGCTACGCATACTTCACAGGTACTACCTGTTGAGGTTGAGACAGTTGTGGCCCTAACACTGGTTGTGGTGGTGGATACGGTGCCTGTTCATATGGTCTTGGTATTCTTGCTTGTGTTGGATAGGGATTGTATCTGGGCATCTCTTTGCCTTGCTCTCTAGGTGGATATCCATATGGTCGATACGGTGGTGGTTGGAATGGTCGTGCCTGTCTATTGAATGGACAATTTTCAATGGTGTGATTAGTGTACTTTTGTTCTATGTGGCAGTACAAAGCAGTTCCTGGTTGGTGCTATCTATTGTATGGGTAGGTTTGATGTGCACCGGTCCCTCCTCGCACACACATGTGTGGGGTGATCTCCTCCACATAGACTACATCTTCGTAGCATAGGCACTCTTTGTGCTGGGTGTTGGTAAGTTCTTTGTCCCTAGACTCCTAGTTTTTTTGCTAATAGTTCCGCTAATTCTTCCATATTACTAGAGTTGGAAGTAACGGTACTTCGCGAGTCTTCTGATTTAGTGGGGCTAGGTGTACTCTTGAGGTCCTCAGCTAGGTTATCTTCTAGATCAATGCATTCTTGCAGGCATTCACTCACAGTTTGTAGCCTTTTCATGTACATTAGCGTTCTTAGGGTTCCGTTTGTGAGTCCATCCAAAAACAATGAAATCATTTTTTGTTGAGTGGGTCTCTCTGCAACTGGGCATCTATCCACATACTGATTGAATCTCCTGGTTGCTGTTTTCACTGTTTCATTAGGGTTCTGTTTAAAACTATGGATTAAAGACACGGAATTGTGTTTAATCTCTCTCTTCGTGAATTCCCCAATGAATTCTTGAAAGAATTGCTCCATGTTTCCAAATTGATTAGGGTCTAATGGCTGGAACCAAGTTAGAGCTGTTCCTGTGAGGGTGAGTCCAAAAGACTCATACTGCACAAAGAAGTCATCTACTTGTTCTGCCCTTAGAACTTGTTTAAATTCAGCAATGTGATCGTAGGGTTCTCCCACTCCATCATAATGATTTCTTACACACTTGGCCACTTGGATAGGTCTCAGTCTTCTCATTGGTTCTGGCGGTCTCGGCATTACAGGGAAGACAGGAACTGCTGGTCTGACTGGGTGCATTCCTGGTTGCCCTCCTACTGGTGATCGTGGTCTTACAGGTGGTCGGTACTGATTACCTACCCCTGTGGGGGCCTGATTGTGTGTTTGCACTCCTGGAGTCGCAAATTGTACATGGGTACGGTGTGGCACACTTCGTTGGCTAGTTTGTCCTGACGTGGTGTGTTTTGTCTCTTGTTGATTTCCAAAGGGGTTCTGCGAAGTAGTTGCCTGATCTCTCTGAGGGAATACAGGCACACCCGTGTATCTCAATCGAGCCCTATCTAAGGCACTAACCGACCAATATCTCCTCTGATTTTTGTCCAAGTATGTGAGTCTAGTTTCATCTTCTGGATCCTTCAGCTCATAAAATGTCATGGGGCTTTCTTCTCTCCCTGGAGCTGGTAAGTCTGTTTGAAGCAATAAATCTGATCCATGGATCATATAGACTTCCAATAAGTAGTTGTCTTGAGGTATCAAGTCTCCTCTCAAGACTCGTGTTACTTGGGATCTGCCTCTAGGGGTAGTCACAAGCTCCTCAGGGTTTGTTCTTCCTGAGTTTTCTAGTTCCACTAACTCTCCCCTTTCATTGATCATCTCAGGAAATTCAGTCACTATGTAGATGTGACCAATCTTGTCTATGTATGCTCCTCCCTCGTACTTGACAGCTGGTCTGGGCACGATCGTGGCATTCATGGAAGTTACCTAAGCCATCCAGGTAGATGGGGATCTCCTGGGCATTGGTAGACACATACTGCAAGGAAGTGCGGTAATCTCCCTCTACAGCAGTCATGAAATTTCCACTTGGAGTTGGACCCTGCATGTCTTCCGAAGCCATGGGTATTTCCTCCTCGGAGTCACTAGAGGTATCTAAATAGATAGAGTGGTGACTAACCTGGGTAGCACTTCCCACAGAAGATATGACACTTCTTCGGCTACTTATCACTCTCCCTGACCTCAGGTTCATTCACCCTCCAAAGACTCTCTAAGTCTCAGAGACTCTCCTTGAGTGGCTCTCCCAATGCCTCAAGTTGCCTGACAAAATGCTTCAACCACTCTGGACGATACCACTTCCAGGCGATACTGCACTGGGCGATACCGAGCTGGCCACGATGCGATACCTGAAATCTACATGATATGATACTTGTAGTGTAGACGATACGATACTGCTGTTGGTCGCAATACGATACGAGCTATCCTGACAATACGATACCTTCAGAATAGACGATACGATACCTGGGATTATCTCGATACGATACCAAACTACCAGACGATACCAGGCACTCCGCCGATACGATACTAGAATATAAACCGATACGATACCAACTTGGTATCGCGATACGACTCCTGATAATGAGACGATACGATACCAAGACAAGTGGCGATACGATACCACCAACTTGCACGATACGATACTAGTATGATATCGCGATACTATACTAGGAAGTGGGCGGTACGATACTTCAGGGGTTGACCATACGATACTTGGATCAGGGGCGATACGATACCAAGGTCCTCGCGATACAATATCTGAGAATCGAGGCGATACGATACTGAAAAGGAGTATCGCGATGTGACACTGGCAGGTGGACGATACGATACCATAGTGGGTAACGATACGATACCACAGTAGGTAACAATACGATACCACAGTAGGTAACGATACGATACCATTGGGATAAAGTGTGATCGCGATACCAACTTGGTGACACGATACCAAAGTGGTATCGCGATACCAAGACTGGTGCCCGACGATACGATACTTCGGCGAGTATCGCGATACTAGGGAATTTTTGGTATCACGATACCAAAAACTCAACCGATCGTGATACTCAAGCCAAAATACCTCAAAAATAAAAAAATTTTGCACCCCCTTGCCCTTCTCTCACCCCTCTTCACTCCTAGCCAACTGTCTCTTTCAATGAAGTTCAAAAAACAAACTGTTTTCCCCCCGCGATACCGAATGTGCAGTTAATCACGTGTTGGTGCACTTTTAGTATGTTTTTGACTAGGAATTCTTGTTGAAACTGACCTTTGTGGTGTCCTGATTGCAAAGTGAGCTCAATATCTAGCCTTGTCAACCTGTAGCATGCGATACCACACTCACGATATCGTTCGCTGCTCGCACACGATACTAGAATGTAGGAAAGTATCAAATGAGTCAAATTTTTGGTTTTTATACCTTTTGTGATAGAAACTGAACTTCTCTAATTTTGGCAAATTTTTTGGGCTTCTTTTTTTTTTTTGGTGATCTTGACCTACTCCTACTTCACTTCTCTTCTCCTCTCCTTTTGACCTAACCCACATACAAGATCAAAGAGAAGATGGAAATCTGCAAGAAAGAGGCAAATTCGAAATTTTGCAAAGCTCCTTCTTCACAATGACAAAAAGTCTCTACAAAGAGTCACAAAGTGACTTATATACATGTGCCCTAAGTTTGGTCCTTTCACACAAGAGACCGTCACTTTATTACTAAAAAGTGAATTTCCTACTAATTTACAAGGGATATTTCACAACAAGTTGGGATTATGCATCTAGAGGATTCCTCTATTGCATTTACATGGCTTTGAGGGAATTCTCTAAGACCTCGAAGAAGAAAAAATATGCCCATTAATTTGAAAATTTTGGGGCTCTTCTCTTGTGCTCCTTTGCTCTGCAACACTCTCCCCCTCTTTGTCTCTGTCGTCCCTTGACAGGCTTTACTTCTTGTCTTCAGCTTGTTTAAGAGGTATGAATGCACGCACCCAGCGGTCGAAGCGACAACAAGGACTGTCAGAGAATTTGTTATTTTATCCGATCTAAGTCCTTTGCTTCTGTTTTCCCCTTGATATCCGGTACATCACAAATCTGTGTTGCTGCGTCCAGTTGGGCTGCCACACACGCCACGAGTGACTAGGAATGTGCTGTCCTTAGTCACCTCTTTCTAGCTTTTGGTCTTCTGATTTGTCCTGGTTGCACACATTTGACCCGGTTGTATTGTTCTGAGCCTGTTTACTTTGTTGACAATGCACGCTATCAGCGAAAGGATTATTACCTGCCAAATATTGTCTTGCACTTCTTCATGTATGGTTCCTGGCACTGGTCCGTCCTTCCCATGAAATGTCCTGGTTCTTATTGATCTTTAATTCCAATTCTCAGGACCTGGATGATTCACCTTGTTGCCTGATGCGTGCCCCTATGGGGCTTTGGGCAGAGGGTGGTTCTTCTGTATTATGCTCTTCATTCTTTATTGAGCCGTTTTCGACTTTGATCTTCTTCTTCTTCTTTTCTTGCTTGATTCCCCTTCCACACTTGGTGATGCATCAGATCCACTAAAAACTTGAGATTTTGCACTTGATTTTTTAGCATTTCCCTTTTTATTTGAGTCAAGATTAAGTCCTTCTTTGGCATCTCCATAGAAGCTTGAAATTTCATCAAACACTAGGTCTCTGGTTACCTTCACCTGTTGTGTGAGTGGGTCATGACATTTGTATCCCTTTTGCCCAAGAGAGTATCGAATGAAGATACATTTTTATACTTTTGGATCAAGCTTTGTCTGCAAATCATCTAGATCATGCACATATGCAATATAGCCAAATAGTTTCATATGTGATAAGTTTGCCTTTTTACCTGTAAACTTCTCTTCAGGTGTAACTTGATGTACAATAGCAATCAGAGTTCTATTCATGATGTATACAACAATGTGCATAGCTTCTTCCCAATAACAATGAGGCATATTCTTCTCAACCATCAAGGCTCTTGCTATTTCTACAATATGTCTATTTTTGCATTTAACAATGCCATTCTCTTCTGGTGTGTACCTGCATGAAAACTACTATCAAATTTCATGACTTTTTAGAAAGCTACTAAAGTCATTTGACATGTATTCACCTCCTCCACCAGATCTTAATGTGCGAATATACTTCCATGTCTTCTTTTCCACCATAGCCTTAAAATTTTGGAAGTGGGTAAACACCTCACTTTTCTCTTTCATGAAATATACCCATACTTTCTGTGTATGGTCATCAATGAAAGTAACATAAAACTTGCAATCACCCATGATAGATGCGGCATTTGTAGGACCCCAAACATCTATATGTAATATTTCTAGCATATTCTTACTAACATGCTTGTCATGCAAAAATGATGCTCTTGATTGTTTACCAAATTGACATGCTGCATATACCTTTTGCACCTCCTTGAAATTTGGTATTCCATTGACAATCTCCTTTGACTGCATCAATTTTAGCCTCTGAAAATTTGCATGTCCAATTTGTTTGTGCCATATATTTATACCAACAATAACTCCTAAATCTTTTGCAAAAATGGTTGCATTCATTTCACAAATTTTGGCATTTAAGGTGAACATCCTACCCATTTGTTTCCTTTGGCAATCAATCTTCCATCCTATTTGTACTCTTCTACATATAACCCATCAACCTTGAACCCGACTTGTAATCCTTGGTCAACCATTTGTCCAATAGTCCTCCATAGGCAATGCTATGTTTCTTGTATGCTCGATAGGATGTGATGTGTCATCACTTGTTTCAACATATTGAGGAACTAGAAATTTTTGCAAACTATTAAACCATTCTACATGAGTGGTCTTGTGATTTGAAGCACTTGAATCAACATACCAAACATTTCCACTCAATTTTCAAACATCAGCAGACATCGTATTCATCATGTGATGTTGGACCATGAACAACTTCTCATAATCATCTACACTTGTGGATGCATAGTTGTTTTTCTACCTTCTCTTATTTTGATTTGTCAACCTACAGCCACATTCAAAATGTCTAGGTTTACCACAATTCCAGCATCCTTTACTATCATTACCTTAATCATTTCTTTGGAAATTTTTGCAGCCTCTTTGGCTCCCCTTACCTCAACATTGTCCTCTACCCCTTGCATGATTTTGATGTTGACCTTGGTCTTGATTGCTAATTCCTCTTCCACTTCTGAGACCTCTACCTTTGCCTCTTCCTCTGCCAGAGTAGAATACCTGCTCAGAATAGGTTTTCCTTGGGAGTTTGAATCCTCACCAAGATTCTCTTCTTCAATAAAGAGTGGGTCAATGATATTATTCCAATGATAATGAGTTATTTTGACCAAGTTCTTCACAACCAACAAATCTTCCTATACCTCTTGTAACTTTTGAAGACTTTACTTAATGTAAAAGTGAAAGAATCTTAAGTGGTTGAGTCCACTTGACCCGAATTTGTGATTTGTGGTAGATAGAGAATCAAATCAATCACTAATTGATTGGAGAGTGATTGAGGGGAGTTAGCCTCCCAAGATCAACTATAAATACATGGTAGTCTTAGTCGTGGTTATGTGAAGACCTCCAAGATCTGAGCTTTATGCCATATCAAGGTGTGATTCCAAGGCACAAATATGTATCAGTAAGTCCATTGTATTGTACAATCAATATAATTTCATTTTCATGATCATTTGAGTTCATATTTCCATGTTCTTGTGAAGTGTACTACTCACTGCCATATCTCTCAATTTTCTCAGTCAGATTGCAGAGATGGTTTCTCTAAGATTGGTGCATCATTTTCAGTCATTTAACTTGGTAAAGTTATCTCTGTAAGTCTACTATATTCTCACCAATTTTCATTTCATTTGAGTGTTGCAATCTTCAGTTATGTTCAGTTGAAGTCAACCCTGTCTGTTCATTTTCACTTCTCTGTCAGGTACCCGACTATTTTACTCATCTTGTCAGAGCTGTATCTCAGTGTGTACTTAACCAAATTCAATGATCTAGTCTCATTACTGTAGAAGCCCATGAAAATTGGGATGATGTCATCACTTGTTCAACATCATTCTCAGTGTGTGGTTCATTATTTTTTATGAAATTACTCTTGAAAGTTAGCTCTTTAAGTGAAATAGACTTCCCTAAAAGGAATTAAGCTAAGTACTGCTATGCTCAGAGAATTATACAAAACACTGGATAGGTGTATGAACCAAAATAGCAAGTTCTTCACCTCTGAGCTAACTCCAACTTATCTGTTTTGATCTATCTTCTTGAGAGTGATCTTCCAAGGTACATAGGGTGTCTAATACATCCATTGGAAAGCTAGAAGGGCCCACCATATACTCCTGGAGTTCATTTGGATGGTGTAGATCAAGGATTTTGCAACACCTCTTCATCTTCAAGCACATACCTATCCATCTCTTCACAGATTAGACATATATCTGCTCACAACTCCCACTGCAACTGCAATGTCTAGTCTCGTAGCTACCATAGCATACATGAGACTACCAACAGTAGACTGATAGGGAATTTTGGTCATGAATTCCTTTTCCTCATCTGATTTGGGGCAATCATCCTTGCTCAATTTCACATATGTGGGTAAAGGTGTACTCAATGCCTTTCCACCCTGCATATTGAACCGGTGAAGTACTTTGGATATGTACTCACTTTGAGACAAGTATATGCATCTTTTACTCCTATCACGAGTAATGTGCATGCCAAGAATATGTTTGGCATCCCCCAAATCCTTCATATCAAATGTATGACTCAATTTCCTTTTGAGAACTGACAAATCATAAGAGGACTTCCCAGCAATCAACATATCATCGAGATAAAGTATCAAGCATATCAAGCGGCCATCTGAGCATCTCTTTGTGTAGAGACAACGATCCTCATTACTGCAAGAATAGCCTTGAGATTTCATAAAAGCATCAAACTTTTGGTACCATTGTCTAGGGGACTGTTTAAGTCCATACAAGCTCCTCTTAAGTTTACAAACTAGACTTTCCTTGCCAAGAGCTACATAACCCTCTGGTTGTTCCATATAGATCTCATCTATAAGATCTCCATGCAAGGAAGCAGTTTTCACATCCATTTGGACTAGCTCTAGGTCCTCCATTACAACGAATCCAAGAAACATGCGTAGGGTAGTCAGCTTGACCACTAGAGAGAGATTTCCTTGAAATCAACACCATGTTGTTGCTTAAAACCCTTTGCAACGAGTTGTGCTTTATATTTTGGAGAAGCACTATCTGATGTGAATTTCAGCTTATATACCCATTTACATGGTAAAGCTTTCTTGCCCTTTGGCAAAGTTACTAAATCCCAAGTACCATTCTTGTGGATAGAATCCAACTCGCTCTTCATGGCACGCTTCTACTTGACATGATCCTCTGTCTGCATAGCATCTTTGTAGCAAGAAGGTTCACCGGCATCTGTTAGCATAAAAAATCTAAACCTGGAACATATCTATCAGGTGGATGTCAGACACGTGCAAAATGTCTCAATGTTTGCTGAACAGGAACATGTGTAGACTGATCTGAATGGACATTCTCTTGAACATCCCTATGTGTAGCATTTTTATGTATGCTAACCAGAGGACTAGTATCCTCAAACACCAGTCTTCTCACTTCAACCTCCTTAATGGGATGTTTATGCATTTTAGACTCATTAAAAATGACATCACTACTAATCACTAACCATGTTTCAGGATCCCATAAGCGATATCCAAAATTTCCTTCTCGACCATATCCAAGAAAAATGCATTTCTTTGACTTATGGTCTAACTTTTGTCTAAGATTCTTGGGTATATGAACATATGCTTCACACCCAAAAACTCGAAGATGATCATAATATGGTGGCTTCCCTATCCATAACTCTTGTGCCACTTTCAGACCTTTGGCAGTACTAGGTGAAAGGTTAATCACATGAATTGCAGTCAATACTGCTTCTGCCCAAAAACCTTGTGAGAGGTTTGCATGATGCAACATAGAGACTACTCTATCTTGAATAGTTCTATTCATCCTCTCAGCTACACCATTCTGTACTGGGGTATAAGGAGCTATAAACTCTCTACAAATCTCTCTAGACTGACAAAAAAAGCTGAATTCATGTGAGGTATACTCACCCCCATTATCTGAATGTAAAGCCTTAAGCTTAGTTCCTTTTTCAGTCTCAACTGAAGCAAGCCATTTTCTGAAAGTAGGGAATACCTCATCTTTCGATTTGACAGGATATACCTAGACTTTTCTAGTAGCATCATCTATGAAAGTGACAAAGTAAAGAGAACCACCTAAGGACCTAGTGGGCATAGGACCACACACATCTGTATGAATGAGATCTAAAGGCTGAATTGAAGAGTCAATGTGCGTTCTATGCACATTTCTGGTTTTCTTTCCATATTGACAGTGCTCACAAAATGAAAAATCAGAGAAAGATAACACAGGTAAGTAGCCAGAACGAGAAAGATTTTCCATTCCACTACATGATATATGGCCCAAACGACCATGCCAAATACAAGCCATAGGCTGTTCAGTAACAGCTAACAAGTGTTCTTTTTGCGATACAATTAAAGGATAAAGTGAGCCAACTTTGCTTCCTTTTGCAATAGCCATATTGCCCTTTGATATACGAAAGGACTGAGCATAGAAGACCACCTTGTAACCAAGGTCATCAAGTTGACGAGTTTACCACCAGGTGCACTGTTGCTAATAGTTGTGCAAAACATACCCCATGATGATGGCATGGTGCATAACAACAATATTGCTTTCATTTCATTATCCATATCCATTTTCTGAGCATGTAACTGGGAGAATATAGCATCAAACTCATTCAGATGAGTAGCAACACTATTTGTGTTCTTCATACAAAGTTCATATAATTTTCTCATCAGATACACTTTATTTGATGCCGTCTCTTTTTCATATGTATTGCATAACTTCTTCCAAAGCTCCTCTGCACTTTCAAAGTCTAATACTGTAAAGTAAACATTATCTGCCAGGTGCAAGCGATCTAACTCAATCATCTTCATCCATGTTAGCAGGCTTCTTTGAAATCCCATTTACTGGCTTCCATTGCCTCCTTTGAATCAGCACATCTTTAATTTGATTCTTCCATAGAGCAAAGTTTGTGCCATCAAATTTTTGGATCTCAAAATGATCTTTGCCCTACAAGTTATAGCTCCTCCTCGGAACACTAGCACTAGAACCTGATCCACCGGATGTGCCTGAGACCTCTGATGCCATGATGGTAGAGAACTGAATAGAATGGTAATGGAGCTAGAAGACTCCGAACACCAACGAATAAGTTTGTCAAGGAGTAAATCGACCACTGTATAGTTGACAAAACCAAAAATCTGGAAAAAATTTTGCCAGAGTATCCTCTGCAAAATGAGCGTATGACTAGTGTCAAAGTATCATAAAACTACAAGTACTGACATGTTTTCCTGCACAGTGAATCACTGACTCCATTGCATATAATCAATTACCCAATAGAAACCAACTAGGCTTATCGAGCACCTATGAATAGCTATCATACATCTCCTATGGTGAGGCTGGGTAAGTCTTCCACCTGCATCATCGAAGAGACCTCGACATCTGGGTGTCTCCCAGTTAAGAAAACCTCACCATGACCCTCTTTTTCAAACGACGTACATGGTGCGTATGTGCTCAATATATGCAATAAAATGACACTAAAAGGCTGAATGCATAGCCCAAAAGCTAGCCAACAACACTTGCAAGTGTCTGTCAACTCTGATGATTTAGGCTAAAAAACCTGCATAAATTTACAGCAGCTTCTCCCACCAAAACTGAAAACCTCTCGAGAAACATGTAGTTTTACGAGTGTGGCTGAAAAAACAACCCCAAAGGTTGATATTTATTGTCAGAGAAGTACAAAGAACACTCTTCTTGATGTTCTTGGACCTGTGTGAAGAGAACTATGTGTGAAAGTACTCCAAAATGGCTCCAAAAGACATCCAAAAATGCTTCAAAAAATAGGCTTTGAAAGCAAAGAATGAAGCTTTGAGGGACCAAAACATGTTGAAGGTAATATCAACCTTAGTCTTTCCCCTTCTTCAGACACCACAAGAGTGTAGCTTAGTGGCAAGAGATTGCCACGGTTAAGCGAGCTTAGGGGGGAACAGTACTGGGATGGGTGACCTCCCGGGAAGTATCGGGAACCTCTATATTCCTTGATCATTGAGGTCCTCCCTCACGCACAACCAACGGTGCCAATGGTGACTCAAATGACAAGGTATGCCAAGGTCTATGCCTTGGTCCCCACCTTAGCCGTAAGCCTTGGAGAGAGCCTTGGGGGGGGGGGGGGTGCTCGCTTTGCTCGCACAAAAGGAACACAACTTTTGCCTCAAAATGCTCTGATACCAATGAAGTGATTCAACAGCGATGCATGAGAGTGCACTCTCCTTCTCCAAGCTCCACGAAGATATCCTCATAGTAGAAAACCGAGCTCTTGGGCCACATATGATGCTCCGCATAGAGACTACAAAACACACAGAAAACATAGTACACAGGGAGCACGAAGATAGACTTCTTAGGTCTTACAAATGCGGTCGAACTTACAGTCTGTGACTGACCAGGTCACTATATGTTTTATTAAAGAACATATACAAGGAAGTGTCTGGTGGCCATTTGGCCTTTCACATGGACACTAACAGTAAAAAACTCTTAAGCAAAAGCCAAGCCTTTGCAAACATCAATGATAGACTCAAGGATGGACCTAACCTCGATGAAACCCTTGTGATCCTCACTAATCGAGTTTTAAGGTGACAATCAATGCAATTAACTATAATCTTAGCAAGGATCTTGTAATTGATTTGTAGCATCATAGTTGGATGCCATTTTTCAATCCTAATTTGTTGCCTTTTTTATGAGTGAGCTTGATAACACTTTCATTGAGGCAATTGGGTAGTGTAGCAAAAGATACAGCCTCTTACGACACCATACATAATGGAATAGTCACCACGTACTTGAAGGTCTTGAAAAATGCATTGGTAAGGCCATCCAGCCCCGGGCATTTGCCATTAGCAAGCACATCAATAGCTTCAAAAATCTCATTATTCAAAATGGGAGTTCAAGAAGAGCATTCATATTTTGTGGAAGGTTAAGCTCTTTGTGGGGAGGGGCCTTATCCCTCTTATTCTTGTTTTTCTCATTATCTCAACCGGCTGTTTTCCTTTGTGAGAAGTCTTCTTTCAAAATGAATGCAATATCCTATCGAGAATTGTGGATCCAATGATCGAGCTTTCCCTATTCTGGTTATCATCATTGCTGGTGGTGAATCCATCCTCTTTGCTAGTGGTGTATCCTTCTTGGCTATCTACTTTGCAAGTGAAATTCTCTAGAGTTTTCCCATCATTGGGAGAGTCATAGAGATTCATTCCTTATGGGTAATCCAAGTCATTGATCTCCTTCTCCAAATTATAGAAAATGTTTGTTTACGGAGCCATGTGAGAGGGAATTTTCTCAATATCACCCTTAGGACTTTTTCCCCTTCGTCTTCTCACTTTTGAGAAGCCTTCTAGGTTTTCCTCCATGACTTGTGTTTCCTTCACTTAGCATCCAAGGGATGGTCTTCTGACATGCGTGGGGCATTGCTCAAGGCCACTATAGCTTCTTTGTTCCCTACTAAATTAGACTTTTCTAGATTTTATTTGTTCTTAACGGGTTTCTATCTCAGAAGGCAATCTTGTTGGTGCAAACATCTAAGCCATCACACTTGGCTAGGGTTGAAAGGAAATATGTACAAGCATATGAACCATTGCTTGTAATGTTACATTATTTACCTCTTGTAAAAGATGAGTTCTTGAAAGAGTATTGTAATCCCATTCAATTCGTGGAGTTTGGAGAACTAAAAGCTATGAATCTCATTTGTAGAATCATTCCGAACTAAGAGGAACACTTTTCGGTGAAGCCAAATTTGAATTCAAATTCAAATTTGAATGATGAACTCATTATAAAAGGTACTTGAAAACTCGCGGCTAGTGAGCCTCCATTCTCAAGCCTATTGCTGATCATTTGTAGAGGTTGAGTTGCTTACATCATAGCCTACTCTTCTCACTATCATTAAGCATCATTTTCTTTGCCAATGATCATGTATAACATTGTTCTATAATACATTATATCATTGATCATCTCTGTTCATCTAGCTACCATGTCTAATTAGAATAGTGTACTTGTGATGCTCATATATCTGTGATACCTCCATCATTTTCCATGATCTATAGCTTCTTGGAACAAGCTCAAAATCTACTACAAGCTGGTAAAGTTTGAAGAAGTTTCATTCAACAGATTGGGAGAAAACTGCCTCAAACTGCTCACTAGTCATTCTCTGTGTAGCTCCTAAAGACTCAGGTGTAAGGCTTCAGTTGCTAAATTTATTGCTCAGTGTGTAGTTTATCATTTTAAGTGATTAAACTTGTAATCATTAGTTCTCTAAGCTAATTTGATTCAACCAAAAGGAATTTTCCTAATTGCTATTGTACTATGAGCACTGAGCAAAATATCCAGCAGGTGTCAAGACCAAAATAACAAGTTTTTGGTCACAAGCTAGTGGCAAAGTTATCTTTCTTTATTCAATTATTTGAAGCATCATCTCCAAAGTACATAGGTACTTTATCTGTGTCATTTGCAAGCTTAGAGGGCCTATAACACAACTCTGAAGTAAAATAGGGTAGGTACTAAGCAGGGTTTGATAGTACCAACTCATTTCTTGTGGTATTGATCCATCTCATCCAACAGTGGTATCAGAGCAAATTGAGGTAAAATGGGAGATGGTTTCCCTTCTTTTATTGATAAATTGGACAGGAACAACTACCAAGCATGGTCCTTGAGGATGAAGACATACTTACAAGGAAGAAGTCTCTATAATATCATGAGATGAGGAGATGCCCATGTTCAGAAGCAAAGGAAAACCTACAAGAGAGGAGCTTGAAAGACTCAACTCATGGTGTGCCAAAGATGCATTAGCAAGGTCATACTTACTTAACTCTATCTCTGAATTTCTTCTTCCACACATTAGGAATTGTAAAACTTCCCAAGATACTTGGGAAACATTGTCTTCATACTTTTCTTCCAATACAAGAGCCAGAAAAAACGAATTGTGGATTGAGTTTACCACTCAAAGGAAGCAACCCAAGCAAAGTGTTTGAGAGTATGTAACCAAAGTCAAAGATGCGGTTGACCAATTGGTAAGCATAGGAGAGGAGATTTAAGAGGAGCAAATAGTAAGACAAGTAATCAATGGCATCAAGGCAAATGATAAGTGGGAAGCTTTCACAACTGCTATGGACCTTTACATGGATATGCAGATTTCAGATCTTACCACACTTATGAGACAATTCTTTACCCATGAAACCAAGCTCAAAAAAAAATGGAGAACCATCAAGAGGTAACAACTCTTCTGCCCTATACACAGATAAAGGAAAGTCTAAAGAGAAAGGGAAAACCAAAAAGGTTGAAGATGAAGGTACTACGTCTCAAGCTAACTATGCAAGAAGAGGTAGGAACTCAAGAGGAAGGTGCAAAGGAGGTAAGCAAGGTAGGGGAGACCTTTCAACTCTTCCCCATGCAACATATGTGGATTGTTTAATCACACTACAGATGAGTGCTATAGGAACTACAAGAATCAGAGAGGAAGAGGATATCAAAGAGGTGGCTACTCAGAATCAAGAGGAAGATTCAATCATACTCAAGGCTACAACAACAACAACTACCAAGGAGGTTACAAATCAAGGAAAGACTTCAACAATTACATAGAGGATCAAGAGGATTCCCTTCTTATTATGAACATGACTTCAAAGCAAGGTATGAATGATGAACACCTCTTCTATATTGACTCAGGTTGTTCAAACCATGTGGCAGGCAATGTAGCTCTTCTCTCTGACCTTGAGGAACCCAATGGAAAGCACCAAGTACAAACAGGTGATGACACCAAGCATTCAGTGGTCAAGGTAGGAAATGTCAAAACTTCTGATGGGAATAGAAATCTCTTGACTAGGGTTCTTTATGTACCTACAATCACCAAGAATTTGATGAGTGTTGGAAAGATTGTGGAAAAGGGTTTGCAAGTTAGGTTCAACAAATATGGAGCATTTGTGGAGGATCCCCAATATGGATTCAAGAGAATTTCCAAGGGAGAAAAAACATGTAGACTATTTACATTTGAACTTGAGGACACTAGAAATATTGCACTTTAATTACAATTACAAGGATCAAACATTGTCAGAGCTTGAGATTTGGCATAAAAGATTAGGGCATATTGGTGAGAGAACCTTGAAGCAAATATATAGAGATCAATGTGTGCTTGGGATACCTAATGTATCCAAGCAACACATGATCTATAAATGTGGTGCATGTCCGTTTGGTAAGTCACACAGGTTACCCTTCTCTAGGAAAGGCTACATGCATGACGATTACTTGGAACTTGTCCACACAGATGTATGGGGACCAAGCAAGGACCCTTCAATTTCAGGCTCAAGGTACTATGTGTCTTTCATTGATGATTTCAGTAGGTAGAATATCTTGTATTTTATGAAGCACAAAGATGAAGTGTTCAGTTGCTTTAAGAAGTATCTTGAAATTATGGAAAATCAAATAGGAAGAAGCCTAAAGAGGATAAGGTCAAATGGAGGAGGTGAGTACTTCTCAAATGAATTTGATGCATTCTTGCAGGACAGAGGTTTCAAAGGGGAGATTACTACAAGGTATACCCCTGAGCAAAATGGGGTAGCAGAGAGGAGAAATAGGTTGATTGTGGAAATAGCTAGATCAATGCTTAATGAAAAAAAGTTACCTAATTATTTGTGGGCAAAAAGTATTTCTACTGCCACTTATCTTATTAACAGGTTTCCATCCAAATCACTTGATGGGATGACCCCATATGAAGCATGGCATGGTAGAAGACCATCACTTGATCATTGTAGAATCTTTGGATGTGTTGCTTATGTGCATATCCCATCTCAGATCAGAGGTAAGCTAGACCCTAAGGCAGAGAAGTGCATCTTCATAGGGTATGATTTAAATCAGAAAGGATACAGATTTTATAATCCATCCAACAAAGGATTTATGTCAATAGAGATGTGTTTGATGAGAATGATTCTTGGTTTGAAAGTGAATGCAGGAAGGTCAAGTTGCCATATGACTTGGAAGAGGAGTTTCCAAGTCTCACCAAGGAGGAGCCAAGCCAAATTGAAGACATGAAATCAGATGATGAGGACATCATCAATCTTGAAGAATTAAAGGCATGGAAATCAAAGGGCAAGGCCAAGATGAAGAGGTTGGAAGACTTACTTGAATCATCCAACCAAGCTCAAAGGAGATCACAAAGGGAAAGCAAGAAACCAATCAGATATGGGTATGAAACTTCTTTAGTTACTAAGCACTCCATTTATCTTGCTAAGGATTTCTCATTTGAAGAACCTACTTCATATGAAGAGCCAAAGACCAAGCCAGAATGGAAGGAAGCTATGGATGAAGAAATAGAAGCACTCCAAGAGAATGATACTTGGGAGCTAGTACCCAAGAAGGCATCAATGAAGGTAATTGGTTCTAGATGGATTTACAAAGTCAAGAGAAACTCAGATGGATCCATAAATAGGTATAAAGCTAGACTTATGGCTAAAGTTTTTGCACAAACCCAAGGAATTGATTATGAAGAGACTTTCTCACCTATCGCCAAAATGCCAACCATCAGAGTATTGGTAAGTGTGGCTGCATCAAGGAATTGGAATATGTATCAATTGGATGTAAAAAATGTTTTTCTCAATGGGTGGATTTCAGAGGAGGTTTATATGGCTCAACCTCTTGGCTATGAAGACCTAAGCAAGGTAAATTATGTATGCAAACTGAACAAAGCTCTTTATGGTTTGAAGTAGGCACCTAGGGCATGGAACCATAGGTTAACTACCTATCTTCAAGATCAAGGATTAATGATGAGCAAAGTAGATACTTCTCTGTTTATCAAGAGAAGTAATTCAAAGGTGATATACCTATGTGTGTATGTTGATGATAACATACTTACAAGTAGTGATGCCAATGGCATCAAACAAATCAAGAGCCTAATGATACAGGAGTTCAAAATCAGTGACCTAGGGTTTTTGAAGTATTTTCTTGGACTTGAATTGGTCTACACAAATTCTGGAATTCATATTACTCAAAGAAAGTATGTGCAGGACATGTTGAAGAAGTTCCACTTGGAGAATGCAAAGATATCTAGCACTCCTATGGAGGTAAACCAAAAATTGAGTGCACATGAGGGTGATTTACTTCAAGACATTGCAGGATATCAAAGCATAGTAGGAAGCCTAAACTATGCAACATTGACAAGGATTGATATTGCTTATGGAGTAAGTGTCTTAAGTCAATTCATGCACAAACCTAGAGCACCTCACTTGGAAGTTGCCAAAAGGATTTTGAAGTACCTCAAGGGTACTCAAAATCAAGGTTTATACTTTCCATACACATCAGATTTAGACATCAAGCTGTACTCAGATGCAGATTGGGCAGGTTGTAAGGATGATAGGAGGAGTACTTCTAGTTATCTTTCTTTTGTAGGTGATAAGCCCATTTCATGGTCTTCAAAGAAGCAACTATTGTTGCTTTATCTTCAATAGAGGTTGAATAGAGGGGATTAGCCAATGCTACACAAGAAGCCATATGGACTATATTGCTATATTCAGATTTGGGACTTCACACTCACTCACCTATGATCTTTGGTGACAATACAAGTTCTTTACATCTTGCAGCCAATCCTATCTATCATGCAAGAACCAAGCACATAGAAGTTCACTATCACAATGTCAGGGAGAAGCTATTGACAAAGGAGCTTCAATTGGCATATGTATCTACAAACATGCAATGTGCAGATTTATTGACCAAAGCACTTGATGGTACTAAACTTTGCAAGTTCAAAGCTATGATTGGATTGTAGGACATTCAAGAGGATTGATGAAGAAGACCAAGCCAAGATGTTTGGCTTGAGGGGGAGCTGTTGGTGCAAAAGTCCAAGCCATCACACTTGGCTAGGGTTGAAAGGAAATATGTACAAGCATATGAACCATTGCTTATAATGCTACATTATTTACCTCTTGTAAAAGATAAGTTCTTGAAAGAATATTGTAATCCCTTTCAATTCGTGGAGTTTAGAGAACTAAAAGCTACAAATCGCATTTGGTAGAATCATTCCTAACTAAGAGGAACACTTTTAGGTGAAGCCAAATTTGAAGCCAAATTTGAATTCAAATTCAAATTTGAATGATGAACTCATTATAAAAGGTACTTGAAAACTCGCGACTAGTGAGCCTCCATTCTGGAGCCATTCTGGAGCTTGAGTGGCTTACATCATAGCCTACTCTTCTCACTATCATTCAGCATCATTTTCTTTTCCAATGATCATGTATAACATTTCTCTATAACACATTACATCATTGATCATCTTTGTTCATCTCTATGCCATGTCTACTCAAAATAGTATACTTGTGATACTCATATCTCTGTGATCCCTCCATCACTTTCCATGATCTATAGCTTTTTGGAACAAGCTCAAAGTCTAATACAAGCTCGACAAATTTGAAGTTTGATTCAACAGATTGGGAGAAAACCGCCTCAAAGTGCTCACTGGTCATACTCAGTGTAGCTCCTAAAAAGTCAGGGTTAAGGCTTCTATTGCTAAATCCATTGCTCAATGTGTAGTTTATCATTTTAAGTGATTTCACTTGGAATCATTAGCTCTTTGAGGTAATTTGATTCACCCAAAAGGAATTTTCCTAATTGCTACTATACTGTGAGCAATAA
The DNA here is from genome assembly GCA_020310875.1 of Ceratopteris richardii. Classification (NCBI taxonomy): domain Eukaryota; kingdom Viridiplantae; phylum Streptophyta; class Polypodiopsida; order Polypodiales; family Pteridaceae; genus Ceratopteris; species Ceratopteris richardii. The sequence goes on along the minus strand of CM035425.1, from coordinate 148,869,229 downwards.
GCAAAATATCCAATAGGTGTCAAGACCAAAATAGCAATTTTTGGTCACAAGCTAGTTGCAAAGTTATCTGTTTTGATTCAATTGTTTGAAGCATCATCTCCAAAGTACATAGGTACTTTATCTGTGGGAAATAATTTTGATTTCTTTCACCAAACTAGTCTAGGATTTAGGTTCCTATCATCACAAGATTCCTCTTCTACTTTTAGTTTTTACAAATGATCAATGTAAATACAAGTTTTACTTTTCACAAGCATGTGTTCTCATGATCATCACTAGAGATAATTTGTGAGATTAGTCCATAAAGCTTAGCAAAGCTCGTAGGCTTTCTATTTGCACCAAGAGCTCCCCTTGAAGCCTAAGAATCTTGAGTCTTCAATCCTTTGAGATTTCTTACAATCCAATCATTGACTTGAATTTTTTTATTGTGCTTCCATCCAATGCCTTTGTAATCATATATGCACATTGTTGATGAATGGAAACATATGAAAGTTGAATATCCCTACACATAATCTTTTCCATAACATAATGATAATGTACTTCTATATGTTTAGTCCTAGAATGATAGATTGGGTTACTAGCATGTAAAGAGTTGATATTATCTCAAAAAGACTCTAGCTCTAAATCAGAGCATAGATTCTTAATCCACATTGTTTACTGTGTAGCATTTGCAAGTCCTCTATAGTCAGCCTATGTTCATGAGAGTACTATAGTTGGTTGCTTCTTTGAAGATAAAAAAATCAACTTTGTACCTACAAAGGTGAGGTATCCAGATGTGCTTCTCATTCATCTTTAGAGCCTACCCAATTTGCATCAGAGAATAGTTTGATATCTCTATCATATGTGTAAGGATAGTACAAACCTTCATTGATTGTACCTTTCAAATATTCAAGGATTCTATTGGTTGCTTCTGTTGGAACATCAAGCTTACACTATGCTTGAGGTGGATTTGATCTACATCAAAGGCTATCGCGTCGAAAGAATATCCGTTGGAGAGTTCTTTTTCTTATGCTCATTTATTGTATTTTTTGAGAATATTTTGATGGCTCATTTACCGTTGTAAAAGCCTTGAGTTGTACACATGTAAAGGTACAAATATAGGGCCAAAATCCCATTGGTTGAAGTTGCATTCAATCAAGCAATCAATCACCTAAAAGTAGATCAATCAAGATCTTCACTTTTCCTAGATTGTAGGGAAGTGAATTGATTCCCTCCAACAACCATTCCCACCTTCATTTGAATTCAAATTCAAGTTGTAAAAGTCGTGGAACACTCCTAGAGGCTATATAAGGAGTTGAAATCACTTGTACATCACATGGAAGCAATATACATACACTTGTGACCATCATTGTCTTGCTCCTTCAATTTCTGCATCATCTTCTTCGCCAACAGTAATCTTGCAGAGGCTGCTGCTCTCTCCTCAGAGCTCCAAATTGAGTGCAAGAGGACTCATTGGAAAGGTATCAGTGTCTAGTTTATGCCTGTAAATTTTCAAAGCATTTGGTTCAGCAGATTTGGATAAATCTCGTTTTTTCTGCCTCGGGGTCAATCTCTGCGTATTCCTGAAAAATAGGAAGTACCACCGGTGAATGTCGCATTCATTCCTATAGCATATTTTGCTTATTCCTTATACTTTTGTGCATTTCATACACTCAACCCTATGTGTATCACTCCCATAAAAGGATTTTTTCTAATTGTAATCACGCTGGTCGCTATGGGCATTTGAAGTTCATTGTCTCTTCCATAGATAGTAAGTTTTTGAGCTAGTCGACCTGCGAACCTATCTGTTTTGTATCGACTCATTCTCCTTGATGCTCCAAGGTACATAGTGTGTTTCTTTGCACTTATAGCATGCCTATAAGGTCTATTTGAGTCTCCAAAAGCTCAAGGGCTGGTCTTGTGCCGGTTGGCTTGACCAAACTTCATCGCTTCGAAACGCACTTTTCTACCTTCGACAAGCTTCTCCAAGTTCTTTCAGTGGTATCAGAGCTAGATCAAGATGGGTGACGGCTTTCCCTCAATGATCGAGAAGCTTGATCGACACAACTACGCGGCTTGGAAAATCAGAATGGAGGCCTACTTGCAAGGTAGAAATCTTTATGGAATTGTAGCAGGTGATGAAGCTATGCCTATTCCAAGATCCAAAGGAGGACCTACACAAGAGGAGACAGATAAGCTCACACTTTGGTGCGCAAGGGATGCTCAAGCAAGGTCGTACATACTAAACTCTATCTCTGACTTTCTATTACCACATATTAGAGGATGCAAGACATCTCAAGAGACTTGGGATGCCCTGGAGACTTTCTTTTCTGCTAGTACCAAAGCAAGAAAGAATCATCTTTGGAACGAGTTCAACCAAATGAAGAAGACACCTAAACAAACCATCACAGAGTTTGTTACCAAGGTCAAGGAGGTTGCGGATCAGTTAGCATCCATTGGAGAGCTGATTGAAGAAGAGGTCATCATGAGGCAAATTCTCAACGGCATTCGAAGTGATAAGCAATGGCAATCCTTCACAACGACTTACGATCTCATCATGGATGTGCAAACTCCAGACTTCAACATCTTTCTTGGACAACTCTTCAATCAAGAAGCCAATAATAGCATAAAGGAAGGTAACTCTTATCATGGTAGTTCAACTAGTGCTCTATATGCAGATAAGAAGGATAAGAAGCAGAAAGGCAAGAAGAAGGAAGAAGACGAAGAAGAGACTTCCCAAGCCAACTTCGCAAGCAAGAGCAAGTGGAGAGGGAAGAAGAAAGGACCAAAGCAAGACAAAGCCAAAGGTCAGAATGTTCAACCTTGTGCCATATGCGATAAGACCAACCACACCACTCAGAATTGCTAGTTCAATGGGAAGACCCAGAAAGGAAGTGGAAGAGGTGGATATGGCGGCAATAGAGGCAGAGGTGGACACAACTTCAACAACAACAATAGAAGCTATAATAGAAGGGACTACAACAATTATTCAGAAGATCAACCACATGAAGACTCATTACTTCTTATGAACCTAAGCCACAAAGAAGGTAAAGAAGATGATCATTTGTTCTACATAGATTCAGGATGTTCGAATCATGTTGCAGGCAACATTGCTCTTCTATTTGACTTGGAAAGTCCAAAGCATAGACATGAAGTGCAAACAGGGGATGACACAAAGCACAATGTGGAGAAGATTGGTAATGTCAAAGCTTCCAATGGCAGGACAAACATTCTTAGTAAGGTTCTCTATGTACCCACTATCACTAAAAACCTAATCACTGTAGGCCAAATAGTTGAAAAAGGCTTGCAAGTTAGGTTCACCCAACATGGAGCTTTTGTGGAAGATCCATGTCAAGGCTTCAAGAAGATAGCCCGAGGTGAGAAGCATGGTAGGCTCTTTACTTTTGAAGTAGGAGATACCAGGAACATAGCTCTATTCAACTTTGGGTCTCAAACCCTAAGTGAGCTTGAAGTGTGGCATAAGAGACTTGCTCATGTGAATGAAAGAACCTTGAAGGATATATGCAGGGATCAAAGTGTTCTAGGACTGCCGAACATATCAAAGCAACACATGATCAACAGGTGTGATGCATGTCAGATTGGGAAGGCACAAAGACAACCATTCAACCACAAAGGCTACATCCACAACAACTTATTGGACTTAGTACACACAGATGTATGGGGACCAAGTCAAGAACCTTCATTGGCAGGATCAAGGTATTATGTCTCATTTATTGACGACCATAGTAGGTGGACTGTTCTATACTTTATCAAGAGTAAGAATGAAGTGTTTGATTGCTTCAAGAAGTATCTTGCGCATGTGGAGAATCATACAGGTAGATCACTAAAGAAGCTCAGATCTGATGGAAGGGAAGAATACTTCTCCAAAGATTTTGATGAGTTCTTGCAGGATAAAGGTATCAAAAGGGAAGTGACTACCAGGTACTCTCCTCAACTAAATGGAATTGCAGAGAGGAGAAACAAGACATTGGTTGGATCAGCCCGAACAATGCTTGAAGAGAAGAAGTTGCCACATTATCTATGGGCAGAAGCTATTTCAACTGCAGTGTACCTTGTCAATCGACTACCATCCAAATCACTTCAAGGTATGACTCCTTATGAAGCATGGCATGGAAGAAAACCTAGTCTTGGACATTGCAAGGTTTTTGGTTGTTTAGCTTATGTTCATGTACCATCACAAATAAGAGGTAAGCTAGATGAAAGGGCAACAAAGGCAGTGTTTATTGGATATGATTCAACTTAGATGGGTTACAGGTTCTTCAATCCTTCAACCAAGCAATTCACTAAAAGTAGAGATATTGTGTTTGAAGAACACAGGTCTTGGTATGATGAAGACAAACAAAAGGTAACACTACCATATGATCTTGATTATGACTCTCATCAATTAGGAAGCAAGCATGATACACAGGTCCAGGATCCAAGAAGTGATACAGACGATGACCAAGATGAAAGAGAAAGGGATTACAAGCTATGGAAGTCAAGAGGCAAAGCAAAGATGCAAGAGGTTGGAGAATGCTCCAAACAAGCACCTAGAAGATCAGCAAGAGAGAAGAAACAACCAGAAAGGTATGGATATGATTCCACATTTGTTACAAAGCATTCAATCTACTTGGCAAAAGACTCTATTTCAGAGGAACCCTCAACCTATGAAGAGGCAAAGGGAAACCCTAATTGGGAAAAGGCCATGAACGAAGAGATAGATGCATTGAAGGAAATGGACACTTGGGATTTGGTTCCAATGTCGCCGAATCAAAAGGTAATTGGTTGCAGATGGGTATACAAAGTTAAAAGAAATTCAGATGGATCAGTTTGCAGGTACAAGGCAAGATTAGTTGCCAAAGGATGCTCACAAACTCATGGTATAGACTATGAGGAAACATTCTCACCAGTTGCAAAGATGACTACAATCAGGACATTGATAAGTGTAGCTGCTGCAAGGAATTGGAGACTCCTCCAACTTGATGTGAAAAATGCATTCCTAAATGGTTGGATAAGTGAAGAGGTATACATGTCACAACCACCAGGTTTTGAAAACCCTAATCATCCATCTTATGTTTGCAGACTTAAGAAAGCATTGTATGGATTGAAACAAGCTCCAAGAGCTTGGAATTACAGGTTGGTTACATATCTTCAAGACCAAGGGTTCAAAGCTAGCAGCTCCGATCCTTCTCTATTCATCAAAAGGGATCACAATGAGGTTATCTATCTATGTGTATATGTAGATGATATTATTGTGACAGGTGATGATCTAAATGGCATTCAAAGGATCAAGAGACACATGCAAGAGGAGTTCAAAATCAGTGACCTAGGTGATCTCACATATTTCCTAGGTATGCAGGTGATATATACAGATGAAGGAATGTATTTGACTCAAAGAAGATACATTCAGGATCTTCTTCTCAAGTTCAAAATGGAGAACACTAAACCTGCAGGTACACCTTTGGAGATGAATCATAAACTTAGTGTTTATGAAGGTGAGAAAATTGAAGACATTAAAGAGTATCAAAGCTTGGTAGGTAGCTTGATATATGCTACTCACACAAGGGCAGACATCTCATATAGTGTGGGAGTGCTTAGTCAGTTCATGCACTCACCGAGAAGACCACACATGGATGCGGCTAAGAGAGTACTTAAGTATCTCAAAGGTACAATCAACGAAGGTATATTCTATCCTTACTCTTCCGATTTGGATATCAAAATCTACTCAGATGCAGATTGGGCAGGAGCTAAGGATGATAGAAAAAGTACATCTGGTTACTTAGCATTTGCAGGTTCGAAGCTAGTGTCATGGAGTTCCAAGAAGCAACCAAGAGTTGCTTTATCCTCAACTGAAGCAGAGTACAGAGGCTTGACCATAGCAACTCAAGAGGCAATATGGTTAAAAGCATTGTATACAGATTTGGGACTTGTGAGTTCCAAACCTCACATATTTGGAGATAATGTAAGTTCCATGCATCTAGCGGCAAATCCTATTTTTCATGCGAGAACCAAGCATATAGAAGTCCATTATCACTTCATCAGGGAGAAGCTCATGGCAAAGGAGATTGACATTTCTTTTGTTCCGACTGAAAAGCAAGTAGCAGATATGATGACAAAGGCACTTGATGGAATAAAGCTTTGTAGATTCAAAGCTATGGCAGGTATTCAACCTATCAGAGAATGAAGACTCAAGCATACTTTAGCTTGAGGGGGAGCTCTTGGAACATCAAGCTTACACTATGCTTGAGGTGGATTTGATCTACATCAAAGGCTATCGCGTCGAAAGAATATCCGTTGGAGAGTTCTTTTTCATATGCTCATTTATTGTATTTTTTGAGAATATTTTGATGGCTCATTTACCGTTGTAAAAGCCTTGAGTTGTACACATGTAAAGGTACAAATATAGGGCCAAAATCCCATTGGTTGAAGTTGCATTCAATCAAGCAATCAATCACCTAAAAGTAGATCAATCAAGATCTTCACTTTTCCTAGATTGTAGGGAAGTGAATTGATTCCCTCCAACAACCATTCCCACCTTCATTTGAATTCAAATTCAAGTTGTAAAAGTCGTGGAACACTCCTAGAGGCTATATAAGGAGTTGAAATCACTTGTACATTACATGGAAGCAATATACATACACTTGTGACCATCATTGTCTTGCTCCTTCAATTTCTGCATCATCTTCTTCGCCAATAGTAATCTTGCAGAGGCTGCTGCTCTCTCCTCAGAGCTCCAAATTGAGTGCAAGAGGACTCATTGGAAAGGTATCAGTGTCTAGTTTATGCCTGTAAATTTTCAAAGCATTTGGTTCAGCAGATTTGGAGAAATCTTGTTTTTTCTGCCTCGGGGTCAATCTCTACGTATTCCTGAAAAATAGGAAGTACCACCGGTGAATGTCGCATTCATTCCTATAGCATATTTTGCTTATTCCTTATACTTTTGTGCATTTCATACACTCAACCCTATGTGTATCACTCCCATAAAAGGATTTTTTCTAATTGTAATCACGCTGGTCGCTATGGGCATTTGAAGTTCATTGTCTCTTCCATAGATAGTAAGTTTTTGAGCTAGTCGACTTGCGAACCTATCTGTTTTGTATCGACTCATTCTCCTTGATGCTCCAAGGTACATGTAGCTCAGTGATGAGTAGCACCTCCTTTAATGTCAATCCGGGAAGACGTGAGGATGGTATGAAGACCTCGAGCAAGTGGAGGCACAAGTGCGTGAGTGAGAAGCACACAAGCATGCACACACATACACACACACGCGCACACACGGCAAGACAAAGAGGGAGAAGCAATGGAGTTCTTAGATTACTTCCAAAAAGCTATTACAAGTTCATTCCAATTACAATCTAGCCTCCAAAATGAGCTCTCTAGCTCCTTTTATAGTTTTTGACTAGCTTTGGCCCTGTTCAGACCTAGTGTCCAAATGTCTGTTTAAAGCAAGCTGGGAGGTACTTGATTCTGGCGTGCCAAGCATATATTACTTCAATTGATGGGGTGGTACTCATATCGTACACTAGATCCTGGTTTCCTGTCACAAAGCCTGCTCTTGAGAAGTGGGGGTACTTAATGTTTTTAAACGTCCTGAAAGTGATCAGCATTAATTCGAATATTTTCATACATATCTGGGCCATCACATCGAGATTATTGCGTAGCCGAATACTCCAGTGACGGATTGTAGAAATCATGTAGTTCACCGTGGGGGGTCCTCGTGGAGGTGCTAGATAAACGTAATTTAACCATTTTGCGCAGGCTTTGATGTCTCTGACGGCAATAGTGAATTCAGGCCAGGTGCGTCGTCGAAGAACTGGAATGTAACAAGGATTATATTTAATAAACAACGGCATATTATTCCAGGTTCGGACCATTTCAGGATATGTTTCCAAAAGCCTGATTCTCCAGGTGGGTTGATGGATGGACCCACGCGTAGCACTTTTCGGTATATCGTCTGGACCAAATTGTGTAGCAAATGTGGGAGGCTTGCCACATTGTCGTTGAATCTCGGCGTTGTAATCGGCCAAAAGTATGCAGTATGGCACATATTGGTCATTATTGGTGCCGATCCATCTATGATGAGACATGCTTCTGAAATATTCTGACTTTATGACAGTTTCTTCTAGGTTTGCTAGTGATTGGATCTGAATGGCCACCCGTTCTTCATGGGTGTTCGCTGTCTTTTCCAGTGTCTGAAGCCACTCGGGTGCTTCCACTTCCAAGGTGTCTAGTCCTTCTGAGGTTCGTCGCCCGCCTGGCATTGGCATAGGAACATACGGTTCTTCGTACGAATCATCTACCTCAATAGGGACCAACTCTTCTGGCTCTGGTTCTACTACTGGAGAGGGCTGCCTCTCGTATGTCAGTAACCTCTTTTGTAGTTCTGCCACCTGCTCAGTTAAGGCCTTTACTTCGTCTGAGGTAGAGGTTGATGGGACACTCTTCGGTTGTTCTTCCTGTTCCTTAAGTCTGCTCTGTAGTGCGTCACGTTCTCTTTCTAAGTCATCATGGGCTTCCAGAAGATCTGCATAGCTTTCCAAAATGGTTTTCATCGTCTCCGTGGGAACTGCTTTGAACTGCTCTGGATCTATCTCGTGGGGAGAGCCTTCCATTGCCGTTCTCTTCATTTTGTTTTTGTAGTCTCTTGTTCTCTTCCAGTGCTGTGGCCATATGTTTCCTGAGTAGCGCCAAGTTACGTCTGACTCGTAGGTTATCGGCCTGGTATACTTTGAGCAAGGCTTCTAGTTGTTTGACGCCTGATTCTGTCGATGGTTAGGGTGCCTCCAATAGTGTTTGGTGAGCCTGCTCAAGCGTTGTATAACGTTGATTCACATCTGCATTTTCCTCTTCCAGAATTTTAAATTGCCTTTGTAAGTTCTGGTGATGTGTTGTCAGTTGTTGATATCGGCCGTCCAGAGCTCTGTACTCATTCTGAAGCTGATATACACATTGATTTAATGCTAGAAATATGCTATTTACATTAAATGATGCTGGGAGGGGTGAAGATGCAGGGGGAATGGGGGCCGTAAAGGGAGTTGTGAATGATGTGGATGCAAGTGGAGATGTGGGTGGAGGGGGTATGGGAGATGGAGGTGGCATGGGGGGAGGGAGCGGTGCAGTGGCAGGGATGTTTCCATAGTGTCAACTGTTTGAGTGACAGTGTAGATGGGGATCGTGGGTGGGGTGGATGTGACGTTAGTGAAGAGAGTGGTGAAAGTGGGCATGGTGACTCCCCCGAATTGGATTCCCGGAGAGAGTGGAATTCCCATGACGATTGTGGTGGTAGTGGACGTGGTGGTGCTAGTGTCATGTGGTGGAGTGAGTTGTGTAGTGAGAGGTGGGGATGGTGGTGACAGTGGTGCTTCCTGATGTTCGTCTGCTTGCGTTGTATCTCCTGGTGCTGACACGTTGATATGAATTTGTTTCCCGGACCTCATGGGACGAGCGGGAACCCTTTTCTCAAATCGGTGAATGTAGGCCATTGCCTCATGAATGGCCTCATCCAATCCTACTGCATCGGCATGTAGGTTTATGGACTCAATGAACATATCGTCCATGCCTTCCTCCGCTAGCAATTGGTTCATGAGTTTCTTGCCCGCTTCCAGTGACATTTTATGCTGTTCTTGAACTAGTTGCATGGTTCAATATAGTCTTTTTATTTGTGCCGAATATGCAGGGGCACTTGCTAACTCTGAAAGTTCGTCATACTCTTGTTCCTCGTAGGCTTCTTCCTCTTGTTCGGTCTCTTGTTCCTCGACGTCGACTTCTACCACTTCTGGTCGGGTGGGGGCTGCTGTTGTTGTATGGGGTTGTGGTTCCTGAGCTCGCTCTGTTTCCGTCTCGAGATTAGAGTCGTAGATTAGTCTAGCCACTTCTTCATCTGTGAGATCATTGAGAGTAAAGCCCTGTGGAAATTCCAAATCTGAGGGGACGGGTGGAAATACCAGATTGGGTCCCTCTGTACTTGGTCTTGGTAGCCGGATGGTGAATGGCCTAATGCGTCGTGTCTGGGGAGGGGTAATTTCTGGTGTAGTGGTGGCTCCCCTTGGTTGAGCACAGGGTAATTGTACTCCCCCTCTCATCTTCTTTGATGGGGGACCTGCCGCTGATAGCCTTCTCTGGAATTCTTGGGCCCGGGGCCATATGAGTGCCCACTGAATAGGCACGTCATAGGCAAGACATCGGTAGATTATCTTGGTTAGAGCACAACATCCGTGAAGCACATTCTTTTGCTTCTTGTTCCACCTTTGATGGGCTAGGTGAATCTGATCTATGATCCAATGTGGTACATTGATGGGAAGGCTTTCTGTCTCTGCCAGATACAAGCTAAACCATATTTTCTTTGGGGGCATGGTGAATCTTTCCTAAGCGGGGAAAGCAAAATGCTGCATGATAGTCCGTAGGTGCAGGGCGATGGTCGGTGTCATTGCTACCATATCCTTCAGCTTATTGAGATCTTTATGTTTCATTCTGCCTGGAACCATTGTTTCCTTTTCAGTGGGGATGTGCATACCATACATGCCCAATGCTTCTCGTACCAAATTGAGGGTCAGCTTGAATCTTTTAAGTTCATGGCCCGGCAACAGTGAGGGTAACACAAAGGTGCTGTCGCCTCCCTTGGCCCTGCTCGGAGTGATGGTACTGATAAGATAAGAACAACGCAAAAAATCCGGCTTTGGTAAGTGGGCCCTGAAATAACTGTCCAAGCCAGCTTTGGTCCATACCGAACGCATGACTTCGGCATTCTGATAGCTCTCAAATTCACGCGTGAAAAAATGGTAGCGTCCCCATTTACCATTAAACTCCAATTCAGCTTCCCAGAAATAGGTTCCATCGCCCAATGGTCCAGCAACATCACTGAACCAATGAGCGTGTTTGCCCACCTGAGAGGTGTGCCCCTGGGGGGGATCCTGAATTGGGAGCACATGCACAGCTTGAAGTTCTTGCGGTCTTTCGGTGAGATGGGGTTCGAGGAGGAGTGTTTCTATGTCCACAATCTGTGCACTGGATCCGGCTTGAGAACTGGCACCTCCAGCTTCTGCCATGGCCCTGCTTGCTTGTTGGTTCTGTGAGAATATAGAACCAGGTGTTAACATTGTAATGGACAGAATAAACCCGTAGTTGTCCCTCTTACAACATTAACATGAGGTAGATGATGAGTCAGTGGTTAGTAAGTGCACGATGACAGTGTGTGTAGTTAATGCCTGGTTAGTCCTAGGAGCTAGATAGAAAGGTGCGCTGTCTGACTAATGCAGTTAGTAAGTGGAGATGAATTCACAGATTGGGGTCGGGGGGTTTATTACAAGTCTTAGGTTGCCAAACACCATGAATGGCCTTTGGTCTTGGTTTTGTGGAGATTCGGGAGGTTTGCATGAGTAATTCTACTGGGAATTGTTGTGTCATCGGGACCCATTTACGAGTGAGTCTGTGCGTGCTTCTAGGCCGCAGTGTGTTCAAGTGCATCAGACAAGAGTGGGTGGCGGCTGCTTGAGCCAGTGAACTATGTCGTGTAAGATGTGAATTGTGTGGGACTAGTTGAGCTCGCAAGCAAGCCTTAGGCACCCAAATTTGTCTTCATTGTGGGTCAGCCTTCATCGACTTCTTGGGTACCCAAATGGATTTCACTTTCTCAACAGGGGTTTTAGGAGTCTTCTTATTAGATTCAAGTCGTTGATTACTAATAGGTCTCAAGTCGTTGAGACCGTTGTTGCGACTTCGTTACGGTCGGCAGCTCGTCTTTCCGCACCCACATTTGTCTCATCGGCTGAGTTGTTCTGCTTCACGCATTCTTTTGATCTCTCGCCCGGAGAGTCTTCAGTGATTGATCTGCCTTTAGTTGCTGCCTCCTTCTGGCCTTTGGAAAAGAAGGGAGTTCCATTGTGGTTCTGACTCCTTTTTTGAGATCTTCATTCTTCTGCATCACATAGCCTTGGACAAGAACAACATGGTCAACTTCATGTGTACCCTTGGAGGGACCAAGAGTCCGTGTCTTTTCTAGTTCCTTGAGTGCTCCATTATTTAACTCAATTGTAATTCTAGTCTGATTCACCCATACCTGAAGAATTCCACTTCTTAGGTTTAAGTTGACTGCTTGGTCATAGATCCAGTCTTGACCCAAGACAAGAGGTTCAGTGAGGTCCTCATCTTGACACACTAGTACCTTAACTGTCATTGCCTCATCATGAATATAGAGGGGAAGTTCCACCTCGCCCATGCAAGGGGTTTCCACACCTCCCAATCCTATGAGATATGCTTCCACAGGATTGACAGTTAATTGCAACTCTTGACAGTAAGACAATTTAACCGCACTAGTGGCTGCACCTGAGTCAATCAAGGCTTTTACAGTCCTTGCACTCTTTCCTTGTCCTATATTTAAGGTTATGAAAGGACGTCGATCAGTTATCCTATGTGAGCTTGTTCCTGCGACTTCACACATTGCCATATGATATCCTTGATCTGCATAGTCATTTGTTCTAGGCTGATCTCCCGAAAGCTCTAACTCCTCCCCTAGGTTGTCCTCAATGTCAATACACATGCGTACACACTCTTCTATGGTCCTAGGGTCCTTCAAGTACACATAAGATCTTAATTTGGTACTTAGCAATCCATCCAGGAATAAAGCCACTTGCTTAGCTGGTGTGGGTAGCTCCGAAACAGGGCATCTTTCGAAGTATTGCCTAAACCTTCTTCCTGCAAGTCTCACGGTTTCTTGAGGGGTTTGCTTGAAGCTGTGAATCAGCGAGGAGGTATTATGCCTTATGCCACTCTTAGAGAATTCAATAATGAAAGCCTCTAGGAGTTGGTCTATGCTCCTGAACTGCCTCTCATTTAGTGGCTGAAACCATGTCAGGGCAGTGTTCCTAAGGGTCAGACCAAAGGCATTGTACTGCGTGAATAGATCCTCCACTTGTTCAGCTCTCAAGACTTGCCTGAACTCGGCCACATGATCGTATGGATCTCCGGTGCCATCGAAGTAATTCTTCATGGACTTAACTAGCTGAGTTGGTCTCAAAGTCCTTGTGTGCTCTCTAGGTCGTGGTAGAGGGAACTCATCCGTATTTCTTTGATTTCTGTGAGCTCTAAGTACCTCAGGTTCTACTCTATTTGTTTCCGTCCTCGCTCTTTCTCTGCCTCCTGTGTTGGCAAAGCTTACTTCTGGTCTATCTCTACTTCTGTCTCTTTGCATTCCATGAGCTTGGGATGTTCCAGCTTCAGGGTGACCATAGGATACATTCGATCTTGGTTGGGGAAAAACGAATTCACCTTTCCAAGTGTAAGCATGCCTATCATTTTCTGTCACCACAAAGATCCTCTCCGAAGCGTGATCTAAGTAGGTCACTCTACCTGGGCTGTCAGGATCCTTAAACTCATAGATCATGATAGTTCCTATATCCATTGGCCGATCAGATTTATACCTCCAAAAGGCTTCGTCAGTCTCTCGGTTCAGAAGCAGATCTATGCTCTTGTTGTCTTGGGGAACCCACTCAGGTGTGATAATCCTAGTGAGAACAGATTTGCCTCGGGGGGTTCTAGGTTCTACACCCATGTTTCCTTGTTCCAAGTCACCTAAGTCCGCTTCTGAGATTACATTCCCAAATTCATCTGTCCTATCTGGGTGACTGGTGACTACGTATATGGTTCCTTCTTTGTCCATGTATGCTCCGCTTTCAAACTTGACAGCTGGATGCTCTAGTCCTATGGATTGGTCAGGGTTTTTAATCTGGACCACGGATCTTCCTAGGCCGTCCTCATAGATGCTAGCACCTAATCGGTTGGTCCTAAGGTATTCCAACTGTGTTTTGTAAGGGCCTTCTACCCTGTGCAAGTATGGCACACCTGAACTTCCCGTAGGTCTGTCCATGCCTTGAGACATCTCTGATTCACTGGTATCAGAGCTAGGGTAATGCGAGTGGTGACTCAACTACTGGGCCCAAGACCTTGCAGTATGATTGACACTAGGCTCTGAAGACCTAAGGCTTTGTCTCTCTCTTACTAGGTGTCGTCCTGATCTAAGGTTCATATGCCTAACTGATTAACCCAATTTTTCCCAGGTACAACCACGTTTCTGAGTCCTTTGTATCAATTACTTAATTCCTTTTTTTTGTTGATTATCGTGTTTATACTCTTGTCTGATATCACGTCGTTAGGAATACTTGAGTTTAATTTCGCACTTTAGTTTGGTCGTTTCACGTTAGGTTCTTTTCCTTTAAGGTTGTCGTTCACACACACAGGTTATCTCTTGACTTGAACTTGATTTCTTAGACAGTCTTTGATTTATCTCGTGCCTATCGTTGCCTGGAATTACTTCTAACACTACCCGCACTTAGCTTAAACTAAGAATTGACAGAGGGTGTTGCGGGTTTTCCGACCTTGAGTTCCTTTCCTTGTGTTGTTGCCCTGGGGTGCCCAGGACGCGTGTTCCCAAGCCTGCACTTACTCTTGCCTTGCGTAACCTTCGCTGCTCTCAAAGGACCTGTAAAAGGCCCACTGTTAGCTCAAGACTTAAATTCAAAAGACAGAACCAATCACTTTCATTCATGTAACACTTCACCAATTTGCACTATGACTTTTTGGACACAACTCTAGAGACCCCTGAACTTTGTTCCCCCTAGGTATGGTCAACTTCAAAATACCCTAGCTAATATTCCTGATCTTAATTTAACCATGACTAGTCGATGTTTTTGTTGTACTCCCTGCGAGCTTTCCAACAAAACAAAAATCACGGCAAACGGATTTCGTATGAGAAAGTTATGCCAGTTCAGGGTTTTGGGGCTAAAAAAGGATTAAACTAGGTTAACAGGCAAACAGGAATTCTCGAGTTACTTGGGTCATGCCCTCGTAATGCAATGCTACACCCTAGTGTTTGTCCCACACTTGGCCAAAATTTTAGACCATTATTTTTGCCTTAAAAATTTGACCCAATTTGCCCTTCTAACGTGTTCGCAAAGTCTGTCAGTCGCGATTGACAGGTCAGTCGCGATCGACGTGTCGATCGTGATTGACAGGTCCGTCGTGGCTGTCAGTCGCGATTGACTGGTCAGTCGCGATTGACACGTGGCCGAAAATTCAGTCAATCGTGATCAAACAGTCGTTGACTCTTTCGATCGCGATTGATGGATCGATCGCGATTGACAAGTCGATCGCGAGGGTCTGTCCGTCGTGGTCAAACAACCGTTGACTGTGTCGATCGCGATTGACAGAGCCGTCGTGGGCTGTCAGTCGCGATTGATGAGTCGATCGCGATTGATGGCTCGATCGCGATTGACACGTGTCACGCGTATGGTCCGTCGGTCGTGGTCAATCGGTCGTTGACTCTGTCAGTCGCGATTGACAGAGCCGTCGTGGGCTATCGATCGTGATTGACTGGTCGATCGCGATTGACAGGTCTGTCCGTCGTGGTTTGTCGGTCGCGATTGACAGAGCGATCGCGATTGACAGAAATCTGAGGAATTTCAAGAAACTAAACACATTTTTGGGAAGCTCTAGGCCTGTAGATCATGGTTTTGCACTTTGTTTGGTAATTTGAGCATTTTTTCTGTCGGTCGCGATTTACAGAGGTCGGCGACACACAGACAGTTACTTCGAATTCCGTACCTGCGCAGAGTGCTGGAGACGATGATGTGACCTGTACCTGCAAGACAGCTCAAGAAACATGCAAAAACAGCACACACAATTTCGCTCTCTCGCTCTCTCTCACAAGTGAAATGAGGGAAATGAGGTGGAGATGGTGATATAATCAAAAAACAGAAATTTTAGCGATGATGGAGATGGAGGTGGGAGATGGTGATGATGATGAAGGTGATGAAGATGGTGAAGGAAAAACAAGAAAATAGATGAAAGTGAAGAAAATACCTACAACTCCAACGCGTCAACTCTACGTCTTACCATCACACGCTCGTCCTCAAAGTTCGGTCCCCAGCAACGGCGCCAAAATTTGGTGTAGCTCAGTGATGAGTAGCACCTCCTTTAATGTCAATCCGGGAAGACGTGAGGATGGTATGAAGACCTCGAGCAAGTGGAGGCACAAGTGCGTGAGTGAGAAGCACACAAGCATGCACACACATACACACACACGCGCACACACGGCAAGACAAAGAGGGAGAAGCAATGGAGTTCTTAGATTACTTCCAAAAAGCTCTTACAAGTTCATTCCAATTACAATCTAGCCTCCAAAATGAGCTCTCTAGCTCCTTTTATAGTTTTTGACTAGCTTTGGCCCTGTTCAGACCTAGTGTCCGGCCTAGTTAAAAATTAGGTTCCAGGGCGGTGTAAAGGTTTTGAAAAATTAAAGGTTGCCTTAGTGCTAGATCTGCGTGAATGCTCGTACTTGCTTCTTCATGAAGAAAATTATTGGCCTACTTGCCAGATCTTCTTTGACTGCCATGTCTGCTTGTGCTGTCCCTTCGCTCTGACTCTCTTCGTCTTGTGGCTCCTTCGGTTCCCTGACTGCTGCCAACAATACATAGTGTGTTTCTTTGCACTTATAGCATGCCTATAAGGTCTATTTGAGTCTCCAAAAGCTCAAGGGCTGGTCTTGTGCCGGTTGGCTTGACCAAACTTCATCGCTTCGAAACGCGCTTTTCTACCTTCGACAAGCTTCTCCAAGTTCTTTCAGCTTCCATGTGAGGTTTCCTTGGAGTATTCATGAATTGAATCAAGACTCTTACTCCATTGAAATGTCCACTCTAGTTAGTGTAGCATAATTCAAACTTCCAACTAGACTCTAATAGCTATTTACATCCTCAATTTGCTCACCTTCCTGAGCACTCAATTCTCTTTGATGTACTTCCTTTGACTAAGAAACATACCTCTGTTTATATATACCACTTCCAAACCTAGGAAGTATGTAAGCAAACCAATATCATTGATTTTGAATTCTTCTTTCATTTGGAGTTTAATGTTTCTAATTCCTTCTACATCATTACCTATAATGATTATTTCATCAACATATACACATAGGTATATGAACTCTGAATGGTTCCTCTTAATGAAGAGGGAAGGATCTGCCTTGCTCATGTTGAATCCCTTATCCTGCAAGTAAGTGACAAGCATGTGATTCCAAGACATACAAGGCTTTTCTTAACCTACATACATATTTAGGACATGATTGATCTTCTAAACCAAGAGGTTGAGCCATGTATACCTCCTCAGATATCCATCCATTCAGAAAATCATTTTTACATCCATTTGACAAATCTTCCAATTCTTGGAAGATGCAACACTCATAAGTACTCTAATGTTAGGCATCTTTCCAATAGGTGAAAATGTTTCTTCATAATCAATACCTTGTGTTTGTGCATATCCTTTGGCTACTTGCATTGCTTTGTACCTATTAATAGATCCATCAGAATTTTTCTTTACATTATATATCCACCTTGAGGCTATGAATCTCATAGATGGAGTCTTGGGTATCGATTCCCAAGTTTGATTTTCTTGTAAAGCATCTATCTCTTCTTCCATAGCATTCATCCACTCAAGATTCTCCTTTACTTCCTCATATGATGAGGGTTCTTCAAAATTTGATTCATGTGCTAGATATATTGAATGTTTAATGACTAATGAAGTATCATAACCATACTTTTCTAGTTTTCTTTTCTCTCTAGTTGACCTTCTAATGGTTTGCTGAGAGGATTTTGCCACACCTCTCAACTCCTACACTTTTCCTTTACCCTTAGAGTTCCAAGAATTGATTCTCTCCTTGGAGTCTTCTAATTGTCATCTTTAATAAGGTTCAAGTGTATGCTCATTCCTCTTTGATAAGGTTGGAAAGTCTTCCTCTAGGTAATAGGGAATTTTTATTTTCCTGCAACCATCTTCAAACCATGACTTGTTTTCATCAAACACAACATCTCTACTTACAATTAAGCATTTTGTTGCTTGGATTTTGTAACCTATAACATCTCATTAAGGTCATAGCCAATTCAGATGCATTTCTTTTCCCTTGGATCCAACTTGCCTCTAATCTATGAATATATGTGTGCATATACGATGCACCCAAAGATCTTGTAGTGATCAAGGCTAGGTCTTCTTCCATTCCATGATTTATATGGTTTAATTCCATCCAAAGCCTATGATGGAAGTCTATTGATCAACTATGTAGCTATTGATACTCTCTTTGCCCACAAGTAGTTGTGTAGATCCTTCTCATTGAGCATTGACCTTGCCACCTACACAATTTTTCTATTCCTTCTCTCTGCCACTCCATTTTGCCACTCCATTATATAAGGGCTTCTTAAGATGTTATTCTTACCCACTAGCTTATCCATCTACCTCTTTCCTCAAGGAGAAAATAAATGCAAATTGTGGAGAGAGGGATCTCAAAGCAAGAGAAGACTCAAAAAAATACATACTTTGTAAGAAAATTGGCTTAGGGACCATTGTTGTGGGAGATCCATGACCTCGACAAACAAATCAACTAAGGACTCTAGCTAGAAAAGCCCACACTAGGGAGAGAGATGCATGTTTCCACCCAAGCAACCCCTCCAATATATAGCTCCAAGTCCAAGGGGGCAAATCACTCTCGAAAGGGCATGTATACCTTCCATCACATGGGTTCCCAAGGTGATCACATGGTTTCCAATCTTAGCAAATCACATGAAATAACATGCCTTCTAAAAGAAGAACCTCCAAGCTCTCACATACAAATTGTTTCTAGGAGAAGCTTCCAATTAATTCTAAGGTACTCAACCTTAGTGAATTAACCCTAAGGTTCAAGACCCCTAAAATAGGGGTAATTACAATAAATATCAAAGGTTTCACACCTATAAACCCAAGGGATCTACCCCTAAGTCCCATGTAGTTATACAACAGCCTACTTGATAGGTTTATGTGGTAATCAAACCCCAGGCCTTGGAGAAGTTAAACTTCCCATGCATCTAGGTAAGGCCAACCTCCAAGTTCAATGGAGGATGATGATTTAACTAAACACTCATATTGGGACAAGATTGCCTATTGGACATTTCTATAGGTATTAACTTCATCAAGAGTGAAATGATACTCAAGTGGGAAGGAAAAAATGTCATTGTACCTCTTTCCACTTCCTCTTGACTTAATGACTTGATCCCAAAATTGATTGTAAAAATCATTGAGCCTATCTCTAATGCCAAACACATATTGAACAACCACCTATCAATGAAACTCAACTAAGATAGAATCCTAGATAGGTACAACGAAAACCAAAGAACCCGGGAAAACATAAAATTCAAGTGGATAAACAATACTAGTTATCCACGATTTGTATGCATTACCAACTTCACACAACAAGATTTGGATGCCGAAGAAACTAGTGATGTAATATGAGGATTTTTCTTGTATTTGTAGGAAGAAATGAGCCTCATACAAAAAGACAATTCAAAAACCCAAACCATGACATAGTGAGTCACAACCTTTTGGTCACACAAATTGGATACCCAAGGCCATTAGTGGAACAAGGAATCAATATATTCAAGTATGGGTTCGAATATATATCCTTCATACTCAATCCACACCCTAAATCCAAAAACAATTGTCATGACCACAAAAAATAGGGTGGGGGACATGAGGCAAGCCCCATAGAGGTTTACACACACAAACATATGCTCACATATCTAAAAAGAAGAACCCACAAAAACTAGATCCTGGATGCATTAAAAAGTGGGTCCCTAATCATCTCAACTACCATTGAGGAAGAAAAAAATGCATAGTATGTGGGCCCCAATAAGATTACCCATTCCTCTTCTTGCTTCCATTGTCACTTCTTCATTGGTCACATAACCTAGGGCTCCATTGTCCATCAAGAATTGTGCACAATGGTTAGAATCATTGCTTTCTAAATCATCATGATCAAAGGGCACCTCATGCTCTTGAAATGTATGCATATGCTTTGAAAGATCACACACCCATTGTGTGTGTGTGTGTATATATATATATATATATATATATATATATATATATATATATATATATATATATATATATATATATATATATATATATGTGTGTGTGTGTGTGTGTGTGCGCGTGTGTGTGTGTACATACATACATACATACATATATATATATATATATATATATATATATATATATATATATATATATATATATATATATATGTGTGTGTGTGTGTGTGTGTGTGTGTTTTGTTTCTTTTATATATTTAAAGTAGCATCGGCCATCCAATGCTTCAAGATTAATGATAGTTGATGTACCAAGGTACAGAACCCTCTTTATGTGATAACCACGTGCCTAATGTAGAACCCTGTCTCTTGCATCATTAAGATAAATTTCACTTCAAGTATGCATCAAATATAGGGCCACATTACACAACCTTACATTAGACATGGTTGTTTTAATCATATGCATAAGAGTGAAACCTTCTATGTGAGGAGATAACACATGTATATCTCGTTTTTGTACTCACATATCCCTTTCAAGAAATCATCAATCATCTCTATCTAGTTGAGTAACTAGTCCACTAGGTAGGGCCATGTTACTAGAAGGTCTCCAAAAGTAGTTGGCTGCCCAACCCAAGTACAAGAAATATGGTTAAAGGTGGGCCATGTCAATACAAGATCTCTATAGTATCCACATGCTAGTTCCTAGAATGTAATTTTTCTGAAGGGATGCATGGTACCCAAACCCATTACAAAGATTTGGTTTGGATCACAACATCAACACGTAGCATCAAGAGCATGTAGTTTTATTTTCACCATAACTCAAAAAATTCTTTAAGCAGTTGATTATCAAATCTTTTTGAAAGTTGTATACTATGTTTTTGCAAGAAATGCATGCAAGTCACAATGAATTAATGCAACCAATTAGGAAGAAGAGATCAAACAATGGAAATTCTATGAAATATTTCAATTGATTGAATTCCAATATGGGTGTCATTTTCTTGTTGCAAATCACAGGGATGTGGAGATCATGTTTCAGTCGATAAATTCCATTGTGCTTTTAGCTTGGTTGTCCTTTTTCCCTCACATTGGTTGTGAAGGTTTACACAACCAAAGAGGAGCAATTTAGGCAGCCTACTTGCATGCTGCTACGTGATTTCCCATCCATTTTTTTTCTTTTCTAGGGGGTTACAAGTCACTCATGCACACCTCATTCTTCTAGTATTTTAATTTTTTGTTAGTTCATCAATTGTTTCTCTTTTATGGGATACTCATGAAAAAAAGATTTTACAAATCCAAAAATATTCTCCAAAAAGTTGAAGTCTATTTGTTTAAGAGGTTTTGTCGGTGCCAACTATTGTATTACGATGCCAATGTAGCACTTGATATATGTGCATCAACATCCATGCCCATCCCCGACACCATAAATACATCTATGAAGGACGATAGAAAGTAGGGGGGATAGAGTGTTGGAGAAAGCTCGAAAAGTGCTAGAAAGTCCAAAATCAAAATGCTCAAAGATTAATCAAAGGGCAAACAAGATGATAAAAGTAGAATACAAGCATGGGTAGAAATGAGGAAGGGATATACCATTTTTTTCCCATCTCAAGTACCTTCTCAGATTAGGTTTTTCTCCATTTTTTACCCAAAACTTATAAAAATGCATATCTTTGGCTTAAATCCCTAGTTTTCTTATGAATTAGGTCCCCATTGTAAAATAAAAGTAATACTCAAGCTCGAGGGACATGACTAGAGTCACCGCACTGATTTTGTAATTTTTTAGATCATTTTGGTCTCCAAAAAACATTTGGACACTATTTTTAAAGCTAGGCTAGACTCTATAATGTGGAAAGATCTTTTCAAAAATATGTAAAAGTGAAAGAGCTCTCATTTGTGGGGGTAGAATGTTGACTTGAGAAATCTTGTGATCTTTGTATCCATTCTTAAGCAAAAGACAGTTTCTTGGATGTTGATATATTTAGGTAGTGATGTGTGTGAACACTCTAGCACCGTCGGGGCACTTTTTTCCCTCTTTAGGAGGTTTTTTTCCCCAGCTTGTATATACGCCTATTGCCCTAATGGGCTACTTATCTTTGTACATTCTCTAGTAATACATTCAGTATTGTGTGTTGTGCTCCAAGCTTCTTCTTCTTCCTTGTGTTGTTTGCATGCTTCCGCAGATGTCTAACTCCAACAATTGGTATCAGAGCAGGTCGTCGCTTCATCTAGGGCGCAGTCGCCACTCCTCTGTTTGCAGTCTCAGAATCGCACCAATTTTGGTGAGCATACTCAGCGTGTTTTCGAGATCAAAACAGCTTTGTTGTGTGATGTCGAAATCGCGACCTGAGCTCGTTTCGACCTCCGAATGCACTATCACAGGGCTTATGCAGGCTATTTCGTCTTTTGTGCCAAAGGTATATACTAGTTTCTATTCGCCAGTTTAAGCGTCTCGAAGTTTGCTACAGGTCTAGCAGAACTCGTGTGGGCAGTTAAGTTCAAATTTTTGAGATACAGTCAATTTTCTACATCAAGGTATTTTAGTCACCGGCCATGGCTGAAAGCAGTGATGTATTCCGTATGTTGGTTGTTGAGGATAAGTTGGATGGTACCAACTACCCATTATGGGTGCTTATATGATGCGACATGTATTGGTTGCAAAAGGATTGTGGAACATTGTGCAGGGTGTTGAAAGATGTCCTGTTACACCTCTGACTACAGGTACTGCAAATACAGGTGCTGGAGTTGATGAAGATGGTGTCGAAGATGATATTCCGCAGATTCTTGTTCGTGCTTTCTGTTTCTACTGCACCTACTGCAGAGCAGATTCCTGGGATGGCAGAGATGCCCAGGCACATGCATTGATAGCTTTGTCTGTCAAACGTGCCATTATTCCTCACATTCGCTCTTGCAGAACAGCTAAGGATGCTTGGGATACACTTACCACATTGTACCAAGCTAAGAATGAGGCTCGTGTTGCTTACCTCCAAAAACAGTTGGAGAGTGAGCACATGAATGAAGGTGATTCTATGGACAGTTTCCTAACGAAGATCAAAGACTTGAAGGAACAATTGATTTCTGCTGATGAGGTTATACCAGATAGCTCACTTGTGTAGACCGTTCTGAATGGTCTTCCTGATTCATATCAGAGTTTTGCTTCTACTCTTCGTTTGATGATGAAAGGCAACCCGAATGCCTTATCATTTGAGGAGTTAGTCTCTGTTCTGTTGCAGGAAGATCAGTCTAGGTAGAACAGGTCCATTATGCGAGTTGTAGATCAAGCTTTCTTAGCTAGTCAGAAGGGTAAAGGAAAATGGAGCTCTTCAACTAGTAAGCAGAAATCTGCTAATTCTTCATATTCGAAGAAGGAAGATAAAGATGAAAAGAGATCAGAAAAGTAGAAATTGTTTTGTAAGTACTGTAAAGGGAATGATCATATCATAAAGAATTGTCCAAAACTAGCTGCTAAAGAGGCAAAGAAGAAAGAGGTTGGAATGGTTGTTGCAGAGGCCTCTACACCAAAAACAGAGTCTGCAAATCTTGTGCAGGAAGAAGAATGGGCGTTTACTATTGTCTGTAGTTTTGACCCATCTTCTCATGAGCAGTGCATGTCTGCAGTAGACTCAGATGTTTGGTATTTTGACAGTGGGCGACCAAACATATTACCTCGCAGTGCAGTTTCTTCTCTTCACTCGAGCCTGCCCCTACAGGGAATACTGTTACATGCGCCAACAACTCCTCTTATCCTATTATGGGAGTTGTTAAGATCATTTTGACTACTGTTGATGGTAGTTCTTTCACTTTGTCAGATGCTTTATTTGTGCCAGGGATCAAAAAGAATGTGTTATCAGTTTCTACATTAGCCAAGATTGGCTTGGTTGTGAAATTTGTTGATGACACGTGTATAGTTCATGATCTGTCAAATGGCGATGTGATTATTGCTTCTGGCATTTTATGTCATGGGCTATATAAGCTCATAGACTATGAAAGATCTGTAAATGATTTGGCATGTGCAGTAAATGAGTCGCAGGCTATGTCAGATGCAAAGCTTTGGCATGCACGCTTTGGTCATTTGAATTTTGCTAGTTTGCTACGCTTGCAGAAATCTAAAATGGTGTCCTTGTTGCCCAAACATGAGGCACCTGGAAAACATGTTTGTGAAGGTTGTATTTTGGGCAAAATGCAGCGTTCCTCCTTTCCAAAAGATGGTTCAGTTCGGGCTACACAGAAATTGCAGCTTGTACATAGTGATGTCTGTGGTCCTATGCAGACACCCTCTTTTGGAAATTACCTTTACTTCGTGACTTTCATTGATGATTTTTCCAGGCATGCATGGGTATATCCACTCAAAGCAAAGTCCGAAGTGTTCATGTGCTTTAAAAACTTTTTGGTTTTGGCCGAAAATCTGTCAGCATGTAAAATGGGCACCCTCCGTTCTGATCGAGGGGGGGAATATATGTCTTCTGATTTTAATGCATTTCTGGCTGAACATGGGATAAAACACCAGTGTACAGTGCCGTATACACCTCAACAGAATGGAGTTGCTGAACAAAAGAACAGGTCACTCATGGAGATGGCGAGGTGCATGGTCAAAAGTCAGGCTTTACCACATAGTTTCTGGCTTGAGGCTGTCATGTGTGCAGCATATGTACTGAACATGTGTCCCACTAAAGCGCTGCAATCTATCACTCCATATAAGGCTTGGCATGACCGCAAGCCATCTGTTGCTCATCTGCGTGTTTTTGTTGTTTGGCATATGCACTAGTGCCTGAACAACATCGTAGAAAATTGGATGATAAGGCAGTAAAATGTATTTTTGTTGGGTACAGTTCTGAAAGCAAAGGCTATCGTTTGTATCATCCACACACTAAACGCATTCTGGTTAGCCGTGATGTTGTCTTTGTGGAAGATGCTATTCAGCCATTGCTTTCATGTACTAAGGAGACATCTGTTAGCTCGAAAGACATGTATGATACTTTGATGCCTCTTTTTATAGGTGGACAGTCTAGTGCTAGTCCTAATGAGGCAACTCCTCAGCCTTTGCACGTTTCATATGATGATGCAGATCATTCCATTTTTGATGCAGATTTACATGATGCACTTGTTGATGAGAGAGCTAATATTGAGCAGGAAAAAACTATGCCAAAATGGCTCGTGCAGACTTTGCATGACAGCAAATTAGATGCACCTTTGTCATATCGTACTCGTTCAGGCTCTCATAGTGCCTCCTTTGCATCAGATTGCTATGCTATGGCTGCGTCTAGTCTCTGTGATGAGAATGAGCCTGTTTCTTTTGACGAAGCACAAAATTCAGAAAATTGGATGGCTGCTATGCAATCTGAATATGATGCTATAATGAAGAATGGTACATGGTCTTTATGTGAATTGCCTCCTGGAAAGAAGGCCATTGGTACTAAGTGGGTATACAAGCTGAAGCGTAAACCTGATGGTACAATTGACAGGTACAAGGCTAGGCTTGTTGCAAAGCGTTATGCGTAGGAAAGAGGCATTGATTTTGATGAGACCTTTGCACCTACATGTCGTATGACTACTGTTCGGAGCATTTGCGCACTTGCAGCCTATCATGGTTGGAATGTACATCAGTTGGACATTAAAATAGCATTTTTGAATGATGACTTGCATGAAGAAGTGTATGTTTTTAAGCCCCGTGGCTTTGTGCAGAAAGGGCATGAAAACCAGGTGTGCAGATTAAAGAAGGCATTATATGGTTTAAAGCAAGCAGCATGTGCTTGGTATGAGAAGATACATGCCTATCTGGTTGCACATGGTTTTGAGAACAGTTCAACTGAAAGCACCTTATATGTTAAGCGTGCTAATGATGTGCTTCTGATCATTGTTGTCTATGTTGACGACATGCTGCTCACTGGTCCTATTGAGAAGCATATTGCTGATTTCAAGGCTGATTTGCATGCCTCATTTGAGATGTCTGATTTGGGGCATTTGCATCACTATTTGGGCATTCAGTTTATGCAAGTTGATGGTGGAATGGCTTTGTGTCAAATGAAATATATTGACACATTATTGCAGCGTTTTGGCCTTGAAGACTGTAAGCCTATTGCCACTCCTATGGAGACAGGTTTACGATTGAGTCTTCATGATGCTGGAGATGCATTTGATGATGTTCTCTATCAGCAGGTTGTTGGATGCTTGATTTACTTATGCATTACTCGGCCAGATATTCAGTTTGCTGTCTCACAGATGAGCAGGTTTATGCATTGCCCAGGAGTCACGCATTGGAAGGCAGTTAAGCACATCTTTCGCTACTTGAGTGGTACTCGGAAACTTGGGTTGTTTTATCCCAAGGGGGATCACTACCGCCAGATTTGCATGCTTTTTCTGACTCGGATTGGGCTGGTTGCTATGACACTCATGTGTCCACCAGTGGTTTTTACTTCATGCGTCGTAGCTCATGTATATCTTGGTTGAGCAAGAAGCAGCCTACTGTGGCCACTTCCAGTTATGAGGCTGAGTATAGGGCAGCTTTCACAGCGACTGTTGAGTGTGTGTGGCTCAGACGCCTCATGGCTGATTTGGGTGTTGGCCAGTCTTCTTCCACCATCATCTTCACTGACAGTCAGAGCGCATTGGCAGTTGTAAGGAACCATGTGTTCCATGCTAGCACTAAGCACATTGAGGTGCATTATCACTATATCAGGGAGAGGTTCTCTGCTGGGGAGATCAGCTTGGCATATGTGCCCACGCAGGAGAACATTGCAGACCTTTTCACGAAGGCTCTGCCCAGGGAGGTTTGAAGCTTTCCGTAAAGCTTTGGGCTTACTTCCTTTTGTGGAGTGACTTCCACATAGCTTGGCACTTCCTTATACATGAGTGCCAGCTACTTGTTCACCGCATCACTCCCAGGGGGGATTTGTTGATATATTTAGGTAGTGATGTGTGTGAACACTCTAGGACTGACGGGGCACTTTTTTCCCTCTTTAGGAGGTTTTTTTTCCCCGGCTTGTATATACGCCTATTGCCCTAATGGGCTACTTATCTTTGTACATTCTCTAGTAGTACATTCAGTATTGTGTGTTGTGCTCCAAGCTTCTTCTTCTTCCTTGTGTTGTTCGCGTGCTTCCACAGACGTCTAACTCCAACATTGGAGAATATTGCCTCTTGTCTGCTCATGAGTGTATGTATGTGTGCATGCATGTATGTGTGTATGTTTTTGCTTGTCTTTCTCTTGTTGTGGATGTGTAATTTTGTCTTGTCACTTATGGTCCTCATACCATAGTTTGCAAAACTCTACTATGAATCTAGAAGAATCTTAAGAATAGCCTACAGAAGTGAACTATCTAGCAAGATTTCACCATCACAAATCAACTTCTCTTTCAAGTCTTTGATCTTTGTCCAAAAAAAAGTGTCCATTGAATCCCCTTCATTCATATGCTCACTCTCCAAATATTTTTTGATGTAAGCAACATGGGCCTCATTTATTATCTGGTATGATGAATGATAAGAATCAAATAAATATATAAAGATTCTAAGATTTTATGCAACCATAATAGAAAAATGATTATTTAATCACAAATTCTATACATTAGAATCATATAAATAGTTGGAGAACATTTGTCTATCTCATAACACCCACATAAATCATTTGCTTAGTCTTCTAGAATCAAATATTGAATATGGACCTACTAAATCAACAAGACGTCTATT
Source organism: Ceratopteris richardii (assembly GCA_020310875.1). Taxonomy (NCBI): domain Eukaryota; kingdom Viridiplantae; phylum Streptophyta; class Polypodiopsida; order Polypodiales; family Pteridaceae; genus Ceratopteris; species Ceratopteris richardii. Next base: position 148,841,702 of record CM035425.1, on the reverse strand, counting down.
CCCTAATGATTTTGAGTATTGTATACATAAGACTTTTGTGTGCAAACTTTTAATCAAAGTTTACATCAATGATAACATCTATAAATGTATGTATGTAATAATGTACTTATTAATTGTGTTGAAAGGTAATATATACGATATATTGTGTAAGAAATAGTGCATCATACATACGTGATTAATGATCAATACAAAAGGTAAAACAACAAATTGACATTTCAACACATCTCAGAAACAATTGAAAGTATGAATTACCAATGAATTGAAGCTTAATGAAATATATCGAGGTCTTGAGTACATATGTTTTCCCCTCTTATTGTGTGTGTATATATATATATATATATATATATATATATATATATATATATATATATATATATATATATATATATATATATATATATATATGTGTGTGTGTGTGTGTGTGTGTGTGTGTGTGTGTGTGTGTTCCTCAAGTAGCTTTGATGTGAACCTTTTCCCTATACATGGGCACTTTTTACTCTAGTGCTAGCTAGAGGTTTTTTCCCCATGTTACCACATACTTGATACTCTCATATGTGGTGGTACTTTGTACTTAGGGATATTATTCAGCTCTTACTTCAGTTTAGTTCATTGTCAATAGAGAGAGCTATTCCAGCCATCCTCTTCTCCATGTGTCTTGCTGTGTTTGTGCTCCTTGTGTGTGCTTCTCGTGTGCCTCTCGCACTTCTACACACACCCAACAGTGGTATCAGAGTAGGTTCAGCCCTTTCTCAAGTTTTGGTTTTCCACGTCACAGCGTGCATGCACTTTTAACAGTGCAATTTCAGCGTTCATTTCAGCTTTCGTCGAAGTAAAGATTTTGTCACATTCTTATTCTTTTGTGAAATGGTGGCACAGCAATGACTTGTTTTGCATACTTCAAGCTGAAGATAAGCTTGATGGGACCAACTATCTGATGTGGTCTTACATGATGAAGCATGTTCTTGTTGCTAAACAACTTTGGAACATAGTGGCAAATGTAGATCGAAGACCTGCACGTTCTTCTACTTCATAGTCTACTGTCATAGATGGAGCTTCTTCTTTGAGTACAATAGTTTCTCCTTCTCCACCTACACAGGAGCAGTTTAGATGGGATGGAAAAGATGTTCAACCTCATGCTTTGATTGCACTTTCAGTGAAGCATCATATAGTTCCACACATTCGGTCATGTTCTACATCGAGACATGCATGGGACGCTCTTACTTCTTTGTATGTTGTGTGTAATGAAGCACGTGTTGCATACTTGAGGAAGCAACTTGAGGATGTATGTATGGCTGAAAAGGAGTCATTGGATGTGTATCTGACATGCATCAAGGACTTGAAAGAGCAATTGGCAAACATAGATGAGATTATTCTGGATGCATCACTCATTTCTACATTGTTGGAAGGATTATCGGAATCTTTTCAAAGCTTTGCTACTACACTCCATTTGGTTGCAAAAGGAAATCCTAATATGTATGCATTTGATGAGGTCGTGTCTCTTCTTTTGCAAGATGAGAAATCTAGAATGAATAGGAGTGGTTTGATTGAGGGAACACAAGCACTTGTTATCTCACAAACGGGGAAAAGCAAGTATGGTTCATCTTTGGGTTCATCAAAACCAAAGCCTCAACCTTCCTGTTCCACTCATTCCTCTAATGATGGTGATTTGCAAAAGAAGAAGAGATACAACTATTGTCGAAAGGTTGGTCATACTATTGATGAGTGTAGAAAGCTTGCTAAATGCAATGAAAAGAAGAAAGAATATGGCATGTCTATTGCTGAAAATTCAACAAATGTAAAGAATGATGAAGCTAACATGGCTCAAGATTTCTGGGCATGTGTTGTTACATGTCATTATGATGCTTCTTTGCATTCTAAATGTATGGTTGTGAGTGAGGCTGATTCGGATTGGTTCTTTGATAGTGGTGCTTCAAAGCACATAACATCATGCAAAAGATTTTTTGCCTCTTTAAAAGATGCACCCAAAATCGAAAAATGCATCGTGCTTCTTTTCCAAAAGATAGTCATACACACACTACAAGAAAACTGCAGCTTGTTCATAGTGATGTATGTGGTCCCGTCAAGGCTCCATCTTTTGGGAAGCATGTATATTCTGTTACCTTCATTGATGATGCTACTCACCATACATGGGTGTATCCTATGAAAGCAAAGAATGAAGTATTTTCTTGCTTCAAAGCATTTTTAGCTATGGCTGAAAATTTTTCTTCACAAAAGCTTTTCAGTCTACACACGGATCGTGGTGGTGAATACATGTCACATGAGTTTAATGCTTTTCTTCATAAAAGAGGTATTTCACACTAATGTACGGTTCCATATACACCTAAGCAAAATGGTGTTGTCAAGCATAAAAATAGAACTCTACTTGAAATGGCACAATGTATGGTTAAAGGAAAGCATCTTCTTGATAAGTTTTGGATGAAAGCGGTCATGTGTGCAAACTATGTGTTGAATTGCTACCCTACAAAAGCATCGAGATTCATCACTCCTTATGAGGCTTGGAATGGTCGTAAGCCTATGGTTAGTCATATGCGTGTGTTTGGTTGTTTGGCATATGCTCTTTTGCCATCACAACAACGTCATAAATTTGATGACAAGGCAAAGAAATGTATATTTGTTGGTTATAGTGTTGAAAGTAAGGGATATCATTTGTATCATCCATTGATGAACACAATTATTGTGAGTCAAGATGTGGTATTTGCTGAAAATTCAATTTTCCCTCTACTTGAATGCAAAAAACAACCAACAATAAGCTCATAAGATGTGTTCGATACACTCATGCCTTTGTTCCAAAATGGTGTGCTTGACTATGGCCATGTAGACCAGCCAACTAAGGCTCAAAGGGTTGAAAAATTCCAGCAAAATAGTGCTGAAAATGCAGAGAATTTCCACCCAAACATGGCTGAAATTTTTCATACAAAAATTGTCAAAACTACTCGAAATTTGTAGCCACGGATGGCTAAACATTTGCCTAAAAATATGGATAAAAATGAGCATGAAATTCAGCCCGTGCATGATGTACATATTGAAGATGTTTTACATAATGAATGCATGTCTATCAATTGTGCACAAACTATGCCAAAGTGGCTGAAACAAACTTTGCAGGACAGCAAATTGAGTGCACCTTTACTTGGTAGAACAAGATCAAGCTCTCACCATGCATCATGTAATTTTGTGGATCATTCTCTTATTGCTACAGCATGTAATGAAGAGCCACTTTCTTGTGAAGATGCATGTGATGATCCACAATGGATGAGTTCTACGCAATCAAAAAATGGATTCCATACATAGGAATGGTACTTGGGAGCTATGTGAATTGCCAAAAGGAAAGAATGCCATTGGTACAAAGTGGGTCTACAAGATTAAGAGAAAGTCTGATGGTAGCATTGATCGCTACAAAACTAGATTGGTCGCTAAAGGATATGCACAACAATATGGCATTGACTATGAGGAAACATTTGGACCTACTTCATGCATGACTACCATTCATACCGTGGTTGCATTGGTTGCCCATCGAGGTTGGAAAGTGCATCATTTGGACATAAAAACAGCCTTCTTGAATGGTGATTTGCAAGAAGAGTTCTATGTGAAGCAAAACTCCTGGATTTGCCATGAACGGGAAAGAGCATATGGTTTGTCGCTTGCATAAAGCCTTGTATGGTATCAAGCAAGCTCCACATGCATGGTATTAGAAAATCCATAAGCACTTGATTGCTCTTGGCTTCACATGTAGTCCAATTGAAAGCACACTCTATGTATGCAAAAATGAGGCTGATCTTACAGTGCTTGTTCTTTATATCAATGACATACTCTTGATTGGGTCATGTGATGGAAAACTTGACATTCTTATGGCTCATTTGCAGCATACTTTTGATGTCACTTATCTTGGTCTTTTCAGCTACTATCTTGGCATCCAGTTTGTATCCGTTGAGGGGGAAATTGCTATGCATCAAGCAAAGTATGTTGAAAAACTACTTCAGCATTTTGACTTTGAGGATTGCAAGCCAGTTTCCACACCAGTTGAGACAGGATTTAGATTCTCAGTTGAGGATTCTAGTGATGCATTTGACACTTCTCTTTATCAGCAAGTTGTGGGATGTCTTATATATGCATGCAACACAAGGCCAGATATATAGTGTATTTAGATATCTCAAAGCCACTTTGAGCGTAGTTCTCTTTTATGGAAGAGATATTCAGCCATGCGTGCATGCTTTTATGGATAGTGATTGGGTTGGTTGTTATGATACTCGCGTGTCCACTAGTGGTAATTGCTTTTTCCTTGGAGAGTCATGCATCTCTTGGTTGAGTAAGAAGAAATCTATAGTGGCGACATCGAGTTGTAAAGCTAAGTACAGGGTAGTTTTCACGGCTATAGTGGAGTGTATATCGCTGAGACCCCTATTGATGGATCTTTGCATGGAGATTGATGCTCCTACACATATTCACATTGATAGTCAGAGTGCATTGGCTATTTCACAAAACCCAGTGCATGCACGAACCAAACATATTGAGGTGCGTTATCACTATGTGAGAGAGCGCCTTCATGCAAGAGTTATTGATTTGGTATATGTGCCTACACAAGATAATGTGGTAGACATATTCACCAAAGCTCTTCCACGGGAAAATTTTGAAGCTTTTCGCAAAGCTTTAGGCTTATTACCTTGTGGAGGTTGATCTATCACTCCCTATATGTGTTCACATCATTCACTCCGGGGGGGTTTGTTACACTTACGTGTTCTTGAGTATCTTATAGGTTGCATTATTTGTTATTCGACATTTTGTTTATTCGTGAATAATTACAAAATTTTACGGCAACCCTCCATTATTCGGCTACATTATTCGGTGCACAATCATATAACATACAATCATATATTCACTCACAATCATATAACATACATGCATATGTGTGTGTATGATTGTGAATTAAAAACTATTGCTATTGTTGGAAAAGATTTTATGTTTTTTTTATAATGCATGTGAGTATGTATGCATATGTGTGTGTATGTATGCATGTGAGTATATGTGTATGTGTGGCCATGTGTGTATGTATATGTGCAAGTATCTATATATATTTGTATATGTGTATGTGTCCATGAAAGTATTTGTATGCATGTGTGTATGTATGTGCGCATGAATGTACGTGTATGCAAGTGTGTATGTGTATGTATGTTATATGATTGCAAGTGAAAATCAAATATGATTGTGTATGTGCATGTGTGTGTATGATTGTGAATTAAAAACTATTGTAATTGTTGAAAAACGTTTTATGTTCTTTTTTATAATTCAAGGGTTGAGAAGGTATCAACAAGTGAAGATCAATGGCATCTTGGACAATGTATATGAGCTAATAGAAGGTTCATGTTGTATTAATACAATACAGCTTCAAATATCCATAGATCTTCTTTAGGAAGTTGTATTTTATTGATACAACACGAACCTTCTGTTAGCTGAGATATTGGCATCAAGACAATCACATCAAGAGGGACTTGTTGGGAAGAAAGAAATAGGCTTATTGAGATAATAGCATCAGGAGGGACTTGTTATGGCCAAGTTTTGATAGAAATCAACTTATGCACTCAAACTTTCGATACTTACAACAAAAGAGATATAAACAGGTAATAAAATATTTTATTTTTTATGATATAATTTAATATTTTTTCAAGCACATAATAATGGATTTTTGCTTTTTTATATTTTTATAGGTTATTTTGAAGGTTGATTGATTTTGAGATGAGTATAAAGGTAGAAATCTCCCATTAAAAAGTGATCGTTATCAATTGTTAACTTGAATCATTTGAATCATTAACTTTGCTTTTTTTGAGGTTCAAGTCGATTTATTGTGTGTATGTTCTTGTATTTATGTAAATATACATATGCATGTGTGTACGTATGTATACATACGCATGTGTGTGTATGAATTCATGTAAGTATGTATGCACATGTGTGTGTATGCATATGTATGCATGTGCATGTGTGTATATGCATATGTAGGTATGTGCATGTGTGTATATGCATATGTATGTATGTATGTATGTGCATATGTGTGTATACATTTCTATGTATGTATGCATATGCGCGTATGTATGCATGTGAGTGTATGTGTGTGTGTCTATATGTGTGTGTGTATATGTGCAAGTATCTATATCTGTGTGTGAATGATTTTGTATGTACATGTGTACATGTTTGTGTGTGTATATGTGTGCATGTGTGTGTATGCATATGTGTGTATGACATGCACATACATACACACATATGCATATACATACTTTCAAATCTATAAAACAAAAAACACTTATTTTATCTCTAAAGAAAAGTCTAGAGCTCTCCAGACTCTCAAACATGTGCGAAATCAGTTTTGAATAATAAAGTTTCGAGTTCTTTCGATTGAAAATGTTTCGATCAAAATGTTTTTCTTCAAAAGAATTTTTGATCAAAAGCCTTTCGAGTGAAAGTGTATCCCTGTCCATTTTTTTCGATGTTTATTCAGAAAACCCCAAATAAAACAAACATATTCAGTATTTTTTAATTATTCGATCGAATAAATGCAACCAAGAGTAGCTTTGATGTGATCCTTTTCCCTATACATGGGCACTTTTTACTCTAGTGCTGGCTAGAGGCTTTTTTCCCATGTTACCACATACTTGATACTCTCATATGTGGTGGTACTTTGTACTTAGGGATATTATTCAGCTCTTACTTCAGTTTAGTTCATTGTCAATAGAGAGAGCTATTCCAACCATCGTCTTCTCCGTGTGTCTTGCTGCATTTGTGCTCCTTGTGTGTGCTTCTCGTGTGTCTCTCACACTTCTACACACACCCAATACACACAAACACACACATATACACATACACACACACACACACACATATATATATATATATATATATATATATATATATATGTATATATATATATATATATATATACATATATATATATATATATATATATATATATATATATATATATATATATATATATATATATATATATATATATATATATATATATATATATATATATATATATACAGAGAGAGAGACTAAATCTATCATCAGTTTACAACTTGTATAATGACATGTAGAAAGACTAGTAGGATTGTTGGACAGTGTGTTGCAAATCACTTTTTATGTGGAATTCAAGCATACCCTATCCATATGTCCATTTGGAAAAGTTGGAAATTGTGAACTAAACTTGGGTAGATTATTCATGAGACACCTTAAGATTTGGGTAGATACTCTTTGTGGCATTTTGGTGTAGCTATGAAAACCAACTTATATGATTTCGCATAAAGAGATGTTCTTCCATTGCAATGGAATCCCATCCACAAAGACGTAGACAATCTTTCATTACATAGAATAGGTTGAAGCAATCCTTCATGGATGCATGAGGATACTCGACTTTGGATCTGTAAAGCAACTAAATAAGGCAAGAAAATTTGCTAACATGTCTGTAAGGATTGATTCACAATAGATATGTAGAAGATCATGCTTATATACCCTATATATTTAATGATGAATATTTTGAACCGTTTAGATGGACATAGCTACATTGTACATCTATCTCAATATAGAAAGTTGTAATGATAAAAGAGTGCATTGAAGAAAATGAGTATGATACGAGTATATTCATGGTAGAGAATGTAGAAGAAACTTTTGGGATGATTAAAGGAAGGAGGAATTAGATGGTTAATCTATCATAATGGAACCTAATTTAGCTTTGAACATATCTTTGTAAGAGAAGTAGGCACAATTCTTAATTCTACCACAAAAATAGAAAGCCTATCCATCTTCAAAGCAAAAGAGCACACATCTAGTAAGGAGGTGTTAGAAGAAAGAGTTAAAGATGATAATTTTGTAGATTTGAAACCAAAGAGATACAAAAAACTAGAAGATCGAGGAACAAGAAAAATCTATCCAAATGTCTAAGAGAGAGACCACCACAAGAGATATAACAAAGACCAAACAAAAATAGTAGTATTCATAGTTGAAGAAGGAGAGGAAAAATGTACTTACATTGAGAAAGATATGATAGCTCATAGAATTCTTTAGAGTATTGACATATATTTGCAGGATTATAACTAATTAAAAGGTGTTGATCTAGAAATATATGTGCATAGAATGCCAATGATTTCAAAAGCCAAACATAAAAAACAAAGGCCATAGACATATAATAATGTTCATCCAAATTAAAGGAGAAGATTGATAAATTCTTGGGTAGAAAAACATGAAATGGATATCATGTATAGTGGTTTTCCCCAAATAGAAAATTGACAGTACATACAAACATAAAGAAGGTAAATGTAGCCACCATTCCAAATAGTTATCCATATTAACAATTGATCATTTATTGGAAGGAGTTATTCACATGGAATTATATAGCTTCATTGATGGATTATTGGCGTAGAATCAAGTGGCCATTACCTTGTATGGAGCCTCACTTGGTGCACAAGCTAGCAAGGGGTGCACATGTGGACATGGGACATATAAAGGTTTATGAACGGTGCACAAGTTGTGCTCATAGTGAATCACAAAGCTAGATTTTATTTAATAATACTTGAGGCTTGAAGATTTCTACAAGAGCCCTATCTTGTAATTTTCTAATTGTTCACATTAAAATTGGGAACCTTAGTGATAGTCAAAAATGTTTTGTAAAGGTGCACATTAAGCTTCTCTCTCTCTCTCTCTCTCTCTCTCTCTCTCTCTCTCTCTCTCTCTCTCTCTCTCTCTCTCTCTCTCTCTCTCTCTCTCTCTCTCTCTCTCTCTCTCTCTCTCTCTCTCTCTCTCTCTCTATCTATCTATCTATCTATCTATCTATCTACCTATCTATCTATCTATCTCTATCTCTCCCTCCCTCCCTACCTCCCTCCCTCCATCCTGTTGGTGCAAATGTTCAGGCCTACACATTTGGCTTAGCATGGAAGACATCGTGTGGAAGCACTTGATGATTCATGTGAACTATAGCTTGTAACTACTTGATCATTTACCATTGTAAATCATTAAATCCTTGGAGAATCTTGTAAAAGCTTATATCTCATGGAGTTAGGAGGAATATTAGCTACAAATTCAAGATGAGATAATGTCTCCTAAATTAGAGGAGTTACTTTTTTTATTGGATCCAAGTTTGAATTCAAAATTCAAACTTAGAAGAAATACTCATAAAAAGGTCTTGTAAAACACACGGGGTAGTGCCTCATTTTTAGAGCTCTCTTCTTGATCATTTGTAGAACTTGAGTAGCTCACAACATATCTCACTGAGTTCGTCATCATTGCCAATAAATCTGTACAATTATGTGTTATAATACATATAGCTCATTGAACATCTCTGTCTACTTCTCTGCTATGACTACTCAGAATAGTCAACTTCTTCTGGTCATATCTCAATGAATACTCAACCATTTTGCATAATCCTTGTCTTGTTGAACGAGCTTAAATTCTACTTTGTGCTATCAAAATTTCAAGGCATTTGGTTTAGGCATCTGGGAGAAATCATCTTCGAAGTGCTCACTGGTCATCTACTAGTTAGTCCCTAAAAAGTCGGGGCTAAGATTTGATTTGCTAAAATGATTTCTCATAGCATATTTGATCATTTTAAATGATTCCACTTGCAATCATTAGCTATCTAAGCTAATTGAATTCTCTCAAAAGGAATTTTGTCAATTATTACTATATTGTGAGCACTAAGTAAAAAAAGCCAGCAGGTGTATGGACTAAAATAGTAAGTTTTTCAACACTAGTTATTCTTGAACTAGTCTGTTTTGGATCGATTGTTTCAAGCATCAACTCCAAAGTACATAGGTACTTTCTTGCTGTTATTTGCAAGCTAAAAGGGCCTACTTTATAACTCTGAAGTGCATGAGGGCTAGTACAAAGCATGTTTTAGCAGTACCACCTCACTTCCTTGAGGTATCCATCCATCTCTTCCAACAGTGGTATTAGAGCAAGTTAAGGTAAAATGGGACATGGTGTCCCTTCTTTCATTGATAAATTGAATAGGAATAATTATCCAGAATGTTCCTTGAGGATGAAGACCTATCTACAAGGAAGAAGTCTCTATGGATACATATCAAGAGATGAGGAGATGCCCATATTTAGAAGCAAAGATCAACCTACAAGAGAGGAGCAAGAAAGACTCAACTCATGGTGTGCCAAAGATGCTTTAGCCAGTTCATATCTACTTAACTCTATCTCTGACTTCCTTCT